>CM054145.1:53927395-53954895 GCA_028751875.1 Rapana venosa
GAGTGAATGACTGTGTGGGTAAGGAAGATGAGACAGACTGCGAGGACTACAACTGCCCTGGTCTCTACCGCTGCCGGTCATCCCAGATGTGCTTGCCAGGTAAAGACCTGTGCAATGGCTGGCCTCAGTGTCCAGAGCATGATGATGAGTGGCTGTGCCATGCCCACTGTCCAAAAGACTGCTTATGTCAAGGCCACGCCTTTCTCTGTCCCAATCGCTTCCCCCTGGTTGCATATCCTCATCTACGATATATGGACGGCACAGGTTCAGGCTTACAGATGGGCGACTTTACAAGACATGCTTACCTCGTATGGCTGAGTCTGGCCAAATGTGCTGTGCGTGGAGTGTCGACAGTAAACCTGCCAAACCTCAGACACCTTGACCTGAGTGACAATCAGATGTTATCAGTAAACATGGCCGTTTTTATCATTTTCAAAAACCTGCAGACTTTACGCCTTTCAAACAATCCTCTTGCATCAATGTTTAATGACTTCATAGGTACGAAACACAAAAGTCTGACATCAATCGATCTCTCGTACAATAGAATGATGGTGTTTGATGTTTCTGTCCTATCCAGCTTTCCCATGATGACAAAACTGAACATTTCACACAGCGCCCTGACCGTGATTTCTGGCAAGGTCTCTAAATCCATACCCAACCTTGTACGCTTGGACATGAGAGGGAGTACAATCAGGGAGTATGTCCCTGATGTTTTTAAAGATCTGCAGAAACTGCAAACCATATGGGCTGACAACTACAAGCTGTGCTGCAAAGACCTTTTGCCAGAAGATTTTGATCCGAATAGATGTTCTGCACCTATAGACGAAATTTCCTCATGTGAAGACTTGCTTCGTTCTGACACTTACCGAACATTCTTGTGGTTGTTTTCCATTTTGTCTCTAGCTGGGAATATGGGATGTCTGGTAACTAGGCTGTTCTTGTTAAAGAACAGGTCTCTTACAGCTTTCAGTATATTTGTGACCAACCTCAGTTTTGCTGATCTGCTAATGGGTGTCTACCTGGCTCTGGTTGGAGCAGCAGACTACCTGTATCGCGGTAAATACTTCTGGTTTGAAATGCACTGGAAACCCAGCCCAGCCTGTCAGATAGCTGGCTTCTTGTCCTTGCTGTCCAGTGAAACATCGGCGTTCATTATCTGTCTCATCACCTTGGACCGCTTCCTTGTGCTCAGCTCTCCTTTCAGCGATTTTCGCTTCAATCGAAAACTAGCTGGGTTTGTTTGCTTAGCGGTCTGGTTCCTCGGGTTCTGCTTTGCGGCTGTCCCTCTACTGCCGATGACGAAAGAGTGGCAGTTCTACAGTCAGACCGGAATCTGTATCCCACTGCCCATCACCAGACGAAGCTTCAAAGGACGGAACTACGCTTTCGGAGTCATCATCGTCCTCAACTTCGTTCTGTTTCTGCTGATCGCCACGGGTCAGGCCATGATTTACTGGACCATCCGCACCACGTCCATGGCACAGTCCAGCACCCGGAAGACCAAAGACCTGACCATAGCTCGGCGTCTGCTGTCTGTGGTGGTGTCAGACTTTCTCTGCTGGTTCCCCATCGGTTTCTTGGGCATCCTTTCGGCTAGTGGAACCCTTATCCCGGGTGAGGTCAGTGTGGGGATGGCCATCTTTGTCCTGCCACTCAACGCTGCCCTCAATCCTTTCCTGTACACCTTCAAAGCGCTGACGGAGCGGTGGAAGAGGATGGAAGAGAAACAGCTGCTGAGGCAGCTTCAGGCACGCAGTCCAGCCCTGAGGGGAAAGTAGGTGCAGCTCTCAGAACATCTCCTCTGGAATCAGCAGTGTCTTGTGAAGTACAGGAGATAGGTGTCTTTGTCTGTTTGCTTTTGAATATCATGCCGCCAAAGAAGGATGAGATGAAAAAAGGGGCTGTGTGTCAGGAGAGAAATATATCTCCCGAGGGGATGCCAGGGGCCTATCAGTATAAATAGCATCCCCACATTCTGGAAATTCTGTGCTAGAAATTTCCTCTTTTCTATCACTTTGTTTCTGCCTTGTTCCTTTTCTTCCTGTCACCTCCTTCTTGTCTATTTTCTGCCTTCTTGGTCCATTCTCCTGCCCTTTTTCCAGAAAGAACTTAAAAGGTAACTATTCTCTCTTGTGCCGAAGTCGGATGTGCTGGGCCTGACTTGTCAGGCGCTTAATGGCAGCGTGACGCATTTTCGCTCATATAACAGACAACAATAGTTGTGTCTGAGCGTTCGACGAAGAAGAAAGAAGGAGAGAAATATTACATCGGAAGGCAACAGCAGAAGGAAGTTGTTTTGTAAAGAAACAGGGGGCGGATTTTGAAATAAATCTGTGATGCTTGGACTTGGCATCCTTCGGCTATTTAAGACACAGTCTAATGTGAGAAAAAGGAACACGAGTTCATGGATGTCAAAATGCAAAAATAATACAACACGCACACGTACGTACCTGCACGCCTTCAAGCATGCACACATATACATCTTATTCTTGTTGTTGTTGCTGTTATTATTATCATTATTGTTGTCGTTGTTGTTGCTGCTTCTTCTTCTTCTTCTTCTTCTTCTTCTTCTTCTTCTTCTTCTTCTTCTTCTTCTTCTTCTTCTTCTTACGGCATTGTTGTTGATGAAAGACACTGTGGAGTTGTAGGTTGGGGGTCGTCTGGTTGGTTGACAGAAAACATGGACATTTGTCGATCATCCAGTCTTCCAACTCCTTCTCCATTCTTCGTCCGTCATGTTTTGGGGGTTTTTTTTTTGAGGGGGGGGGGGGGGGGGTTTTTTTTTGTTTGTTTTTTTTTGGGTTGGATTTGTTGATGTTGTTTTGTTGTCATTGGTACCTTTTTGTTTGTATGATCTGAACATTTGTTTTTTTTCTTTTATTCAGGAAAACACTCGCAACATTGTTTTAAAAAAAACATAACAAAAAACGCTGGAATATTGCTTTTTTTTCTTAAATGTTTTTTGCTTGATTAGGCCGACCATACACAAACACACACACGCACGCGGGCGTATGCACACACACACGTACGCTCAAACACACACACGTACACTGCATGTGTGTAACACAATTATGTTTTCACGGCTGTATATGCACAAAATTTCTTCTTAGATTGTGAAAGTGACAAAACAGTTTTCTAGGAGGATATCTTTTACGTAATAGTTTTGGGCAGAATATATTTTTTTAAGAGAAGAGAGAAGGGGATGTCACGAACGTCCATAATAGCACAAAGAAAGGCAATCATAAATATGTTCCAGGGACGCTTTAGCCGAGTGGTTTAGACCGTTTGACTTCAATATTCCCCCCCCCCTCCCCTCACCACCACTATCACCACCTCACCACCACCATTATCACCAACAAAACAACACAATGTGTGCGGCGATGGGATGGGATAGGAGAGGTGGTGTACACTTATTTTCATTTCTGTTTCACTTACATATGAACTGAACTTGTTGAAGGCTGGGCGAAGCAGAGGAAACTAACAATGCCATGTTACCTTCTCATGTTAAGCTGGTTGTTGGTTCAGCCTGGTTAAAGGAGGTGGGACAGCCTGGTGGTTAGAGCGATGTGCTCCTGATCTGACGGCCCGGGATCAAGCTACCACAGAGACGCTCGTTGTATGGATTTCTACCCACGAGTTAACATCAACACCAACTCCATTCCCCCAAAAGTCCTTTACGTGAGACTCTAAACCACAGCCCCGTGTACGAACGCACGCAGAGCATCTTGCACACATGTGAAAAACCCATGCCTCCTTTCGAAAGAGTAGGTCATTTTTGTGCAGGTAGGAATGGATGACAATTTATTTTTAAAAAGCACATACACTCAGGTGTCGTGTTTAGACACCACCCCCGAAGTAGGAATGCGGATACCTTCATGTTGGGTAAATACGACCATTGGTGAACCTCGGAGCTCTAGTTGGGGAAACCCCCCCCCCCCCCCCCTTCTCTTCTTCCCCCCCCACCTCACCCCCCTACCCCCTCTCTCAGGCTCAGTCCTACTCAGCTCACTATGCAGGCTTCTCTCCAGGTCTGTTTGGGGCGCCCTCTCTTCCTTTTCCCCAGCGGGTTCCACTCGAGCACTTGTCTGGTGATGTTGCAAGGCTCCTTCCGTAGGGTGTGGCCGACCAACGCCACTTTCGCCGCCTTATTGGACATCCATAGGCTCCCCCCCTCCCCCCCCCCCCCCCCCCCCACACACACAACACACACAAAACCAACCAGATCAAAGAAGACTGCACGCAACTATACTTTCACTGTATCTAGACGCTGTTTTGGCCTGCCAGGTCTCGCAACACTAGCGCCCGTCAACAGTCAGTGAAAACCGTCACAAGCCGAGCAGTGCTAATGGTAAAGTCACTGGTGATGGAAGTTTCAAGGATCGATGCCTGTGGTAAAACCAATACCTCTGGCATCTGGCTTGAAGCCTTCTTTTCTCTAAACATCAAGAAAAAGTTTTTGCATCCAATAAGGCAACAAAGGTAAGTCATAAGTGTTGTGTTTCGAAAGCTAAGCCACAAGAACAACAGATATGCAATTTATTTTTTGCGCGTATATTATGACTGGGTAAGGACTAATCCACACTGCCTGCGTCTTGATGATGATGGCGACGACGACGATGATGGTAATAATGATGATGATAACTGTTGTTGTTGTTGCCATAGCCTAGCTTTATTCAACGACGAAAAACCCCTTGGTGTGAGACTAGGTAATGATGTGCTAATGATCATCAGGTACTGGCTTCTCAAGTGTGGAGTTGCCCAGGACACTTGGTAAAGGTGTCCCATAACCTATGATGTCGTTGGGGAGAGAAGTGTCAGACTTCAGCTTCTCCAGGGGCCAGCATATTGAGAGCGGCACCCTTCTCCTCTCCCTCGCTGTTTTACATTCCCTGGCCCTAGAGAGGGCAGGTACCCATTTACAGCTGGGTGAACTGAGGGACTGTTGTAAAGCCAAGGCTCGTAAACGGTCACCCATCCAAGTGGTAACCACAATCGAGTGCACTGACCACTGAGCTATCCCGTGCCCGCAGCCAGGACACTGAACAAAGCCTTTCACTACATACAGATTACTTGCAGACTGTTCCGTGGCACGATGTTGCTGGTTGGCCTTTGGAGAGCATCTCCAACGCTGACTGTCCTTATGCCCACTTGGCCGAGAGAGTGGGGATGTGCTGTGGGCAAGGCATCTCCACTATAATCAAATTTCTGCCCAGTTTCCAAAACAGCAGCTGCCTCCTCTGCTGTTTTGGAGGTCATCGTCGGACACGACGGACAAACATACATACATACTTGCAGACTGTTCCGTGGCACGATGTTCTGTGGAATAACATTTTGAAACTCTGTGGAGCATAAGGCATACCGCCCCTTCCCCCGTTTGACATCAGAATTACGTTATGACCTTTAGCCTGAATGCTATAATATTTGAACAAGTAGAATTTTTGGTACAGGATGTCGTCATTACTTCTTTGTGTTAAAATTTATCATTGTTGCTATCACTTTTGCCGGTTGTTGTTGGAGGTAGTTTTTGCTTGTTTGTTACTTTCTTTCTTGTTTTTTGTTTGTTTATTGTTGTTTATTGTTTGTTGTTGTTGCTTAGTTTGCTGTTGGTTTTGTTGTTGTTGTTTTTGGCAGATGGGGGTGGAGGAGGCTACTGTTTATTTATTCATTTCGACGTCCGCTATCGCTGAGTGGTTTAGACAGTTTTGACCTCAATCCCATGGTCCTTTAAGTCATGGGTTCGCATTTCGGCAGCGGCATCTGGGGAATTAAGAGTGGGGATTTTTACGATAAAACTTGAAGTGCGGACCTGCCATGCCTTATTTTTCTTCGCGTACCTACACAAGTAGAGAGATCACATGTTAAAGATCCCGTAATTCGTGTCAGCATTTAGTAGACTATGGAAGTGCGAACATACCCAGCATGCATCCTGTAAAACAATAAGCTGCTCTGAAGCTGGAACGTGTCTGAAACCAGCAGGGAAGAGTTCCTATCCTGCAGAGTTACTATTTATTTATTTATTTATTTATTTATTTATACCACTTTAAGTCACGAGATTTCTCTGCGTGAAATTCGGGCTGCTCTCCCCGGGGAGAGCACGTCGCCACAAGAGCAGCGCCACCCTTTTTTTTTTTTTTTTTTTGTCTGCAACTGTATTTCTTTCCCTATCAGAGTGGCTTTTTTCTAAGAATTTTGCCAGGGACAACTCTCTTGTTGCCGTGGGTTCTTTTTCGTGCGCTGCATAATTTTCTGTAACACACGGGACCTCGGTTTATCGTCTCATCCGAAAGACTAGCGCCCAGACCACCACTCATGGTCTAATGGATGGGGGAAAAGTTTCGGGCCCAGACGGGGTACGAACCCGGACTTTTCGCTTTCTAGACAGGCGCGTTACCTCTAGACCACCGATCCACTTCTAGCATACTAGCACAGGAGAGGACCAGGCACTACGATTCCCCATCGGGTAAGGGTACACAGGGAAAAGATCTATCATGTCTGTGTTTCAGCTTTTTGTTTGTCACATCTCTGATGACATGCACGAGAGTCATTCTTTTAGATGTGTCATCCGTTGCTCGTAACTTAAACGAATTTCTCTGTTTGAAAAAATAGAGTATTTGGAATATGATCCCGTCCTGCTGTGGTGGTGGATGTGGTCATTGTATTTTTTTCTTTCTGAGTGTTTCTTTGCTTTATCGTCAGGTCCGTTTGCTGTCGTACTGAAGATGCTGGATAAACAGGATCAGTCTTTTCTCCTGCTTGGGCTGAACAGTGTGGGAGACCATTGCCAGAGCCGCCTCAAAGTCAACAATCATCTTCAAACCGTGAAAGCTTCAGCTGGGAAGATCATGGTGTGAGTGTTTTGACTGGCTTTTCCTTGCATAGACATTTCTTGCTTGGAGGTTTGTGTTTGAGTATGTTAAGTGTTCATAAATGTTTTCAGTTATGTGCATGTGTGTGTGAGTGTGTGTGTGTGTGTGTGTGTGTGTGTGTGTGTGTGTGTGTGTGTGTGTGTGTGTGTGTGATCCACTTGTTATTGGTTAATTTGATGTGCTGAAGTGAAATATGAGAGCGCAGCGCTTTGAGTTTCTAATGCCAGAGTGTGCACCTAGTAAGAAAACTCCCTTAGCATCATTTAGAGCACATCATATAGATGATGTAGGGGACGGGATAGCTCAGTGGTCAGAGCACCCGCTTTTTCCCAGCCACTGCTAAGCAGCGTCGAACGTGGTTACCAATCGGATGGGTGACCCTTTGCGCGCCTTGGCTTCAGTACAGTCCCCAGTTCACCCAGCTGTAAATGGGTACCTGCCTCTTTAGGGTGAGGGAAGGTAAAGCAGCGAGGGAGAGGATATGGGCGCCGCCCTCAATATGCTGGCCCCAGGAGAAGTTGAGGTCTCTGATGCCTCGCTCCCCTACGACCACATAGGTTAACGGATGCCTTTACCTTTGCCTAATTATGTATATGATCTCACTTCGGTCCAGAGCAATTCCGTGTAAGCCATGGAAACCTGTATCCACCATCCCGGCATAAGTCTTACGACAGTATCGTTCAACAGTTGCGTTACGCTGCCGTTAAGCACCTGACAAGCCAGGCCCATCGCATCCAACTTCTGCGTGGTGGAGAATTGTTTTCTTTTCCTGGAGAAAAAAGGCAGAAGAATGGACCAAGAAGGCAGAAAATAGACAAGAGGGAGGTACAGGAAGAAAAGGGACAAGGCAGGAACAAAGAGGGATAGAAAAAAAGTGAATTCTGACTTTTTAAAATTCTCATAAACCGTAACACTCCAGAGAAGACTTTCTGGGTGGCTTAGCCTTTCTGGCTTTAACAATTAAAAAAAAAGTTTCAGTTTTGTTTTCTTTTTTTCCCCTTCTTGTTTGTGTTTACTTCCAGCTTCAAAAGTTAAAGCAAACACGTAGTTTCTCACCCACCCCTCCACCCAACCTCTGTCCCTATTCTTTCACGACCGTATCGCAAACCCTCACACTGAGGTCATTTCCTGCCAAGAGAGATAATTTTAATTACAGATCTTCGCGATTTAGTACCAGCCCGAGTTGTCTGACCCTCAGGGTTGAACATTGTTGTATGACTATCTCAATGCAGTCTGTGTGTTCGTTTCTTTCTGTGTGTTTGTCTGCCAGTCTCTGCTGTTTTCTCTACCTCTTTGTCACACACGTACGCGGGCGCGCACACATGCACACACACACACACACACACACACACAAACACGCACGCATGTAGGGGTTCATGCAACAAAGACGCACAACACACACACACACACAAGCACAACACACACACACACACACACACACACACCACACACACACACACACACACTGTCTGTCTCTCTCTGTACTGTTTTGTCTACCTCTTTTGCTGTCTGTCTCTGTCTGTCTTTGTTTCTGTTTCTGTCTTTCTGTCTTTGTCTCAGTCTCTCTCCTTAAATGACTGCGGATTGCAGGAATGGAGTGATCTTAAACAAAGCAGTGAAAGATATCAAATGCATAGACAATTTTGTAAGTTCACATGATGTCAAGCCTTATTTGAAGCTTGATATGGACTTACATTTAAATATAATTATGTCTGATTTTAGATTTGATGTATCAGACATAAATTTAGATGCATAGAACAGAGCATTGATGACCACAGGCTGCTGTCCCATTATGTAAGCAAGCACAGGAGGATGAGGTACATTTTGTGTTGTGTTGTCCAGCATTAGGCAGAGCTACATCCCAGCAAAATGTAGTAGACAGCCTACTTTATTAAGGCGTCAAGTCATCCTGAGGTCGTGCGCATCAACAACATTAACATGTAACTCTAAGAAAGGGACAGGGGGAGCGGGGGGTGGGGGTGGAATAGAGAATTTGCACGCCCGCCTCTGTGTGCGTGCGTGCGTGCGTGTTTGTGTGTTTGTGTGTGTGTGTATGTGTGTGTGTGTGTGTAGGATGTTTGTAGTGTCTTCTGGTTCTGTGGCGGTTTGCCAAAAATATGGCTCAAAATAGCTACATTTTCTCATTCCGCCGAAGGGAAATGTGTGTGTGTGCGTGCGTGCGTGCGTGCGTGTGTGTGTGTGTGTGTGTGTGTGTGTGTGTCTGTGTCTGTGTCTGTGTTTTTGTGTGTACACACTCATACGGGCAGGAAAGCATCTGCATCTGTACTGTGTTATCTCATACGTGAGGGTCTAATTGTTATCTATTTTAGGGTGTCTTTTCTTTCTTTGTGCGCGCGCGCGCGTGTGTGTATGTGTGTGTGTGTGTGCGCGCGCACACACACACACACACACACACACACACACGCAGAGCTATATCTACAGAAATTCGCGGTGAAAAAGGCAATAGAACACGATCACGATCACGCTCATGTTCATGATGATGATGATGATGATCATCATCATCATCATCATCATGATCATGATCATCCGCCCCCCCCACCACCACCACCACCACCACAATCGTCATCATGTAGTTGTTGTTGTTTTGTTTTGTTTTTAAGTTAAATCATGAAATTTGGATTCAGGAAAATTTATATTTAATATGAATACCAGATTTGAGTAGAACAAAGTAAAAGTGACCCTGGATTTGATTTCTGTTGGCTGCTGTGGAACTTTATTTGTTTGTTTGTATCTTCACTTGGACTGTTTTAAGTGAATCTTTTTCGAAGCGAAAATTGGGGGGGGGGGGGGGGGGGGCGGCTTTTGATATGGTTGTATTTTGGATTGTTTTATTGTTCTCTTATTTGTCAACGCGCCCGCGCGCGTGTGTGCTTGCTTGCATAGAGGCACATGTGACAGTGTTTAACAACCCCACCAACCCCCAAGTGTTTAACATTTATCAACCAGCCGCCATGGCGCAGTGGTTAGCGCTTTGGGTGGCGGTCTGGAAGGTGGTGAGTTCATTGGGAATACTGGGGCCACGCAGTCGAGCTTCATCCACTTTATGGGTTTTGAGAGTGTTGCTCAGATTGTCTGTAACCAACACTGCAGGTGTCTGTATCTCTCAGGCCCAGTTGCCGCTGGGATATATCATGATAGGAAGCGTAGAGTGCAAGCCTGTCAGGTAGTCTCAAAGCACGTGTACTTCCATAGGTGCAGCCTCAGCACCATTGATATTCATACAGTTAAAGAAAATTTGTCTTTGATTCGGTGGCGCCGGTTGCTCTGGTCTCATGGTGACCTCATTTTCGGTTTCCCCATACACTTCTTTGCCTGTGGTGAGTTTGTGTCAAAGTCTTCGGGGTTGGAGGTTCACCGGGAATGGTTGTTGTCGGAAGGTCGTTGCGGGGATCGCCATGCCGGGTGGGCGTCTCACTCAGTCTGGCTCCGTGACTGAGCTATTGCTGACGTCATAGGTGGCTGAGTAGGTGGTATCCTGCTCAGAACAGGCCCCACTGAACACCACTAAAGTGACCCAGCAGCAGTGCAGGGATCCCTCTGGTTAGTGGTCCCACGGTGGCCTGACATTGAAAAGCTCCCTGTGGACTTCTGACCAAGAAGATGCAGCATAACGAATAGGGTTATGGCTGGGGCGGATGGATTGAAATGAGAGGCTTAGGAACAGCAGGGCAGCAACGGCACAGAGAAATAACAACCCCCCCAAAAAAAAAAAAAACCCCACAACAAAACAAAAAAAAGCCCAGCTGTCGTATCACTGACTTTTTATGAAACATAATCTTCCCAAAATGGACCCTTCTGTAACATCTTCTTTTCTCGTTTGCGTTTTACACCGTCAGATGTGTTTGGGAGAAATAGTGGCAAGTCTTTTCCAGCTCCTCTCGCGGGCCGTACAGTTTAGTTTGCAGGGTTATCTCCGTTTCCGTAATATCAAACCCGAGTGTAAGATCAATCCCCCATTTGACACCTACCCCTGAATTCAGATCCTATGACAGCACCGAAGAGGCGACAGACTGCAAACAAATAGACGCGAACTAACTCGTAAAAGTTTCTCCCACTGAGACTCGCCCTCAGTTTTATCTCCTGGCGTGCCAAGTTATCTCGGAGATACAGACAATGGCAGGCTCATCTCGGCACGTGATAATACAGCAGAACAGCACTTGTCGACATAGCGGCAGCCACAGACAGACCTACTATGTTTGCCTTGTCTGTGTGGATGGTTCTTTAAGGACCACGTTTTCTATCGACACTGTAATATATAGACTTGTCAATATCTCATCCCCCCTCCCGCGCCTTTCTCACCTCCACACTGGTATGTCTGGTGCAGTCCAAAAGCTGTGTCAGTTATTGATGTCAGCTAACTGCCAAGGCCTACACTAAAAAATAATGTTGGTATGTTTTAAGGTATGTTGAGATTGTCTTCATCAATATTACACTCTCAGCATAACAACCTGCACTCTCCTTTAAAGAAGAAAACATCCTCTGAAGTCAGTATGTAGCTGCCTATATGTCAAGGTACTTAAAAAAAAAAATCATATACTCAAACTTCTCATCCAGCGTGTACTTAACAACCTTACAGTGATTGCCAGGTGGGATAAGTGGCTCAGAAGGCAGATTCTGGGTGACCTTCGAGAATGTAAAAGTGGGGGAACCCCCAAACAAATGTACCAACAACAGCAACAACAACAAGAACAAAAATATAAACGCGAACAAACTCGTATTAAGGAATCTCACACTGAGATTTGCCCCCGCCCTTATCAGCCTATCTCCTTCGTCTTCCACAGTTATCGTGGAGAGATACAGACGATCACGGAAGCATTACATCTGGGCACATTGTGACACAACAGAAACAGCGAAGAACACTGATAGATCTACTGTTTGCATTGCTTTGAAATCAGTTGCGAATGGGTCTTAAAGTGTTGGCATACTTTCCGTTGATACTGTATAGACTATCAATATCTCAAACCCCCCCCCCCCCCTCCCCCCCTCCCCCCCCCCCCCCCCCCCCCCCCCCCCCCTTTACACGGGTATGCAACAGGTTCTAATCTACCCCAGGGGTCCTGAAGAGTAATTTAATCGTAATGGAAGGGATCCCAACAGTTGTCCAAACAATTTAGATACCCGTGTTAGCCGTGACCCTGTTTTCTTTATCAGCAAACCAGGAAGGTTGCTGTCCAGTGCTGGTTATAAGGGTCACCTGTCGCTCTGACAGGTGTGCAAGCACACAGGTAGGTTCTTGTCTGCTGGTTTCGGTGTTGACTTCTAAACGATATCTGACCCCAATATCTTTCATCAATATCTTCTTCCCCCCGCGTGTCTGTTCTTGCCTACCCCTCTCTCTCTTCTCCCTCCCTCTATTTTTGCTTAATTGACGTTCTGCATGCGTTCATACACAGGACCTCGGTTTATAGACTCATCCGAAGGACCTTCATGTGAGTGGAGTCATTACTGGTTTTAACCCCAGGGGAAAGGTCCCCTCCAACAGGCTCGAACCGTGGGGTCAGATAGCGAGCTCAGCACTGTCCCACCCCCTTCAGTGCCAACAATTTGGCCTGTGGTGGAGCTGGATTCCAGGTGGGGAAGCAAACAACATGAGTGGAAAGTTTTCTAAATGCAAAAGACAATGACATGACTATGATCAGCAGCTCCTGGATTATTGACACCACTATCAACAGCAGCTCCTGAAATTCTGACATGACTATGGTCTTTGGACACGATGATAAGCAGTTCCTTGGACACTATGATAAGCAGCTTCCTGGACATTGTGATAAGCAGCTTCCTGGACATTGTGATAAGCAGCTTCCTGGACACTGTGATAAGCAGCTTCCTGGACATGGTGATAAGCAGCTTCCGTGATATTATACTGTGGTATGTAGCTCCTGGAACACTATTAATAGCAGGCATTATAAAAAACGCTATAAATAGCTTCATGCACACTGTGATAAGCAAGGAACACCGTGATAAGCAGGCATTATGATAAACACTGTAAGTAGCTTCCTAGACACTGACAAGCAGGCATTATGATAAGCGCTATAAGTAGCTTCCATGACACTGTGATAAGCAAGGAACACTGTGATTAGCAGGCATTACAATAAGCGCTATAAGTAGCTTCCATGACACTGTGATAAGCAAGGAACACTGTGATTAGCAGGCATTACAATAAGCGCTATAAGTAGCTTCCATGACACTGTGATAAGCAAGGAACACTGTGATTAGCAGGCATTACAATAAGCGCTATAAGTAGCTTCCATGACACTGTGATAAGCAAGGAACACTGTGATTGTGAGGCGTTATGATAAGCGATATAAGTAGCTTCCATGACACTGTGATAAGCAGGGAACACTGTGATTGTGAGGCGTTATGATAAGCGATATAAGTAGCTTCCATGACACTGTGATAAGCAGGGAACACTGTGATTGTGAGGCGTTATGATAAGCGATATAAGTAGCTTCCATGACACTGTGATAAGCAGGGAACACTGTGATTGTCAGGCATTATGATAAACACTATAAGTAGCTTCCAAGAAACTGTAATAAGTAGCTTCCTTGTCTGCACATTGGACATTGACAAGGTTATAGTAAGCTCCTGCGACATTATATGGGTAACAAACCTAACTTATCTGTTGGCATTTTTTTCGTTGGGGGGGGGGGGGCCTTGATGCCGCTGAGCTGAGGTGAATGTGAAAGTCCATCCGCCATCAAGGGATTGAGTTCTGGGCTGGCTGACCTTTCACAGCCAGGCCTGTGCTACTATACCAGTCTGGCTCTTTTCATGTGCGCCCTCGTCAAGTTTACCTGGGTCTTCTCACATTCCTTTCCCTGTGGGGATTTCATTTGAGCACCTGCCTTGTGATGTTGACAGATGGCTTTCACAGTGTTTGACCACTCTTGCCCCATTTCCTTTCCTTTATCTCTGTGTGGTGAGAGGGAGGTTTGATTTTCTCCCACAGTCGTTTCTGTGACCTAGGGCTATCTGATTTTGAGGATAACATTTGATTCCTGAAATCCGTGACTGTTTAGTCTTTGTAGCTCTCGGAATTTACATAGGCGTTACAATTCAGACCTTTGTTCTGGAGCCAGAGGGCGGTTGGTGTTGACGGAATGTACTTAGCCGTTCTTTGGCGGTTTCCCCTGCTTTGGTTTTGTTCATCGGTTTTGTGAACACCACCACCAGGTGAGCAGACTCCTCGATTTTTAAAACGTATCTGCCTGTATAGGGATGCTTTTGCTGTTTTTGTTCGTTATACATCGACATTTGTTCATTTTGTTCATGGTGTTTATCATGAGGCTTACTCTCAAGGGGGCCTAGGACTTGCAGGCAAGTAAGTTTTGACAAAGGGTCATGATCAGTTTGTGAATGGGTCTAGTTGATTTATATTGTTTATAATTTGAAGTAGAGTCGTATTGTTGCTCATGGGTGATGTTGACAAAGTTTTGGCATAAAGGCATGGTCATGCATATCCTTGCAGGTGGTTTTTGTGTTTTTATGCATTGTTGGATCATGTAATGGCAAAGCATTTTAGTAGAATATCAGAGTTATAAACAAGCTTACATATGATCTCTTTGCCCACACTTAAAAAAACAAAACCGCATGTATTCAATGTTTGTGCTAGAGACAACTAGATCCACTCAACTGAACGCTCGTTAATGAATCACCATCCTATTCTCTGACCTGTGCGCTATTTATCACCTACTCAGTCGGAATCCTGCCTGCTCCTTTCATAGTTTTCCATGAAAGGCTTTCTTCAGTCTCTCTCTCATATGTAAGTCGCGTCGAGTCTGACTGGACATATGGAAAGACTGGACGAACTCTCTGAATTTCAGCCTCTGCTTTTCTATTCAAATAAGAACCTGCCATCTACGTATGTGATGAGATCAGTCAGGTGAAAAACAAGGACACAAACTAACCCCCAAACACCAGGCCATTATTCATCAACTAAAAGCAGCAGGACACTGATGAATCAACTGGTCCCCTTCTCCTTCTTTGTCAGACGCTCAGTCAGCAGCTTCTGTTGGCTGTCAATGAGCAAAATTGTTTTGGGCTGCAGTTGAGCGCCTGACGGGTCATTCAACTTCAACGTGGGAGAGAACTGTGATATTTTAAACCTTTCTGTGAAAAAAAGCAGAAGAATGGAGAAAGAAGGCATAAAAAAAGACAAGAGGGAGGAGTCAGGAGGAAAGGCAGAAACAGAGAGAGGGATAGTAAAGAGGGAATTCCTAGCACAGAACTTCCAGAGGGTGGGGATGCTATTATACTGACAGACCCCCGGCAACCCACGGGGGAGACTGGTCCTCTCTGTTCATGTGGATCCTTCATCGTTTACTCTCCGGGCTGTGCTTGGGTTTCAAAACAAAATCGATATACAATAATGACAATGTTGTTAGCCACTGTCTGGCCAAGCCACGTCAATCAGGAGGAACCCAACTACACATCTGCTTCTGCCATTGGGAAGGGGGGGGGGGGGGGGGGGGGGGGAATGGGGTAGATGGGTGGTTGTGGGATGGAAGGGCTGAATGAAATAGCCAGTGTGTTGTAGAGCTTTTGGAGTTTCATGTCTAGTTTATGGACGTCTTCGTATAGGTAATTTATTTATTGATTTATTATTTTGGGTGAAGCCTGGTTTTGAACATTCTTAACATCATTATGTGCTGTAACTGAAAACCCCCCCCAACCCATTCTGAAGTATTCTCTTTAAAACGAGGTATCTTTTCTTTCTTGTTTGCGTTTTAATATTTGCCTTTTAATATAATTATATAATATATGAATATATATATAATTTTCCATAAATGCCTATCTTAACACAACCAACCAACCAAACTAATAAACACGTAAACACATCCTACCACCTAAAAAGAGAAAAAAAACCCCTAAAAACCTTTAAACAAAACAAAACGCATTTTTCCTTGAGATATGAAAATTACGATAGGAATCGTAAATTGCAGCCTAGGCAATAGTCTAGAGCTGATGCACCTCCATAGCATCATCATCATTATGTCATCGACATCGCCATCACTAAATTAAGGATAGCTGTCTCTGATTCCACGGACCTTGCTGCTCTCAGTTTCCGTTTGCTGTACACTTCTGTACTTGTAGTCAGTTCGTTTGCTGTACACTTCTGTACTTGTAGTCAGTTCGTTTGCTGTACACTTTTGTACTTGTAGTCAGTTCGTTTGCTGTACACTTCTGTACTTGTAGTCAGTTCGTTTGCTGTACACTTCTGTACTTGTAGTCAGTTCGTTTGCTGTACACTTCTGTACTTGTAGTCAGTTCGTTTCGTGTCAGCAAGCCTTCATGGTCTGGAATTTCTTAGGAGACGGTTATTGGAGGAAAGACAGGATAACGGCCACCAAAAGTGAGGTGTTTCACTCCGTCTGGCTACAAGACCATGCTAATATCCACGACAGTAGGGGGGCCTTAGTAATGTTGGATCAGAACATGCAGCAACCAACATTATTTAAGTGACTGCAGGGCCCTCCTGGTTAGTGACCTTACTACGTTCCATCATTGATAAGCTCTCTGTAAACTGCCGGTCCTGAGAATATGGCTTAACAAGCCTGGATATGGCTGGGGCGGTGAGATCTGAAGACAGAGCAGAGCTTTTTTTTTTTTTTTTCCTGGTTAGGTTAGTTTGGTAATTAAAAACTGGCAACGCTTGTGGCTCCCCCACCCCACCACACCCCCAATCTCTCTCTGTCTCTCTCTCAAACCATTCGCATTCGCATTCTCTCTAGCACGCACATACGCGCGCTCGCGCGCGCGCGCGCGCACACACACACACACACCACACACGCGCGCGCGCACACACACACACACACACACACAACAACACACACACACACACACACACAACAAACACACACACACACCACACACACACACACACACACGCACACACACCAACAACACACACCACACATACACACACACACACACACACACACACACACACACACACACACACACACACACACACACACACACACACACACACGCTGCATGCACGCATTGTGAGGCTGGCCTCTCTGGTAACGATGTGCCAGCCATCTGAAAGAACCCACCCCCTACAGGCAAATGAAAATTAGTTCATTACCGTTATCATGCAGATGATCGTTCATAATGAGCTTTGACTTCATTATTGGCTGGGTTATTCTGATAGTTACAGTGAGTGCTGTTTGGCCAGTATGTGCGTGGGGAGGGGGAGGGGATGGTGTGGTGTTGTTGTGGTGGTGGTGGTGGTGGTGTGTGTGTGTGTGTGTGTGTGTGTGTGTGTGTGTTTTATTATTTATTTATTTATTCTTTTATATCGGGGATAATGGAATAAGCACTCATGTGCTTTTTTACATGCAGTCCCTGTGTGTATGCGGTTTTGTAAATTTTGTCATCTGTTTCCACCGGCACACAATGGCCTACTCTTCCGAAAAGCGGAACAGGTTTTAACGCGTGCGTGCGTGCGTGCGTGCGTGCGTGTGTGTGTGTGTGTGTGTTGTGTGTGTGTGTGTGTGTGTGGTGTGGTGTGGTGGTGGTGGTGGTGGTGTGTGTGTGTGTGTGGTGTTGTGTGATGTGTGTGGTGTGGTGTGGTGGTGGTGGTGGTGGTGGTGGTGGTGTGTGTGTGTGAGGTGTGTGTGTGTGTGTGTGTGTGTGTGTGTGTGTGTGTGTGTGTGTGTGTGTGTGATATGATGCTGACGTAGTGCTGACCTAACACACACACTTTTCAGACATTTAACTTTTGACATATGCTCATAGACAGACAGTCGGACACACACACACACACACACACACACACACACACACACACACACACACACACACACACAACACACCACACACACGGGCGCGCGCGCGCGACTAGGCTACTGCTGACACAACATAACCTTTTCACAGGCACATTCACAACTGCATAACTTTGTTCACTCAACGGCAAAACATACCATTTAACTCAGAACAGGCGATGTCTTCAATCAGAACAAACGCAAGTACGCAGGCCAGGTACTCTAAGAAACGCATGTTTACCTTAAAAAATGGATGCAACTACCGAATATGAATGATCATTCATAATTATTAAAGCGTTTCAAGCGCCTGTGAAAAAGGAAACCTCGCCTCTCAAACGGGATCCCCTCCTCCTCATACCAGAAGGGAGGACACAACACGCGCGCCAGTTGGTGCAGACCTGAGCGAACCCACATTTTCTCACTCCGCCCTCCTTTCAGCCAGAGATAGTCAGAAGAGAGTACTGGTTCTGCCGCCAAGGACTAGGCCTACTGTGTGAGCGGCAGCTAGGGAAACCGACCTCAATGACATGAAGAAAGAAAGTGGAGTTAACGTGTAGCCCAGAACTACCTGTGTACTGACGTTATGAAAACGATGACATAGGGCCTAGTTAGTGATGGTAGCATATTGCCCGCGTGTCGTGTGCTCGGCTCGTGACGTGTGCACGCGTGCAACCGCGTGTCCACGAAACTTCCAGTGTCACTTCTAGTTTGTTCAAGTGCATACGTATGGGTTGAACGACCAACTTGAGAGCGAACAAAGGAAAACTTTGTCGTGGCAAAAGTCTGGGCCTAGACCCAAGCCTTCGACAGTGTGATCTTTATTTTGTGTAGAGTGAGACGTCAAAGTTATGTTGCTGATAAATAACTAGACCTAGGCCTACCGCTGCTGTGTGGATTAAAGCCCTTGTTTGTGTTGAACACTTGTGTGTGTGGAGTGGAGATTCAGTCTAAAGTTTGTTGTCTGCTCAAGTGCCGTTGCTCAAGTGCCGTGCGGTGTGATCCGTTAGGAGAACAGACGACCACCAGTGTCAACACTTGACCGCACAGGACCTCGTTGGCTTGGTGGCTAACCTGGGATAGTTTGATGAAAGAGGCCGCAGGTATTTGAATTTATTTTTTAACGATATTTGTTATGGTAAACACCTGAATTGCGTAGGTGTATTTTTATGTCGTTTTGGCACTGCCTACCGCTTTTAGACGGTCTCGCGACACAGTTGAAAGTAAAATCTTACCATTTGTTTTGATCTAGT
Organism: Rapana venosa; assembly: GCA_028751875.1. Lineage (NCBI taxonomy): Eukaryota > Metazoa > Mollusca > Gastropoda > Neogastropoda > Muricidae > Rapana > Rapana venosa. The sequence continues at coordinate 53,946,299 of CM054145.1, forward strand.
GAAAATATATCGGCAGGGGAAGTGTGTGTGTGTGTGTGTGTGTGTGTGTGTGCCTGCGCATGCGAGGGCCTTGGGAAATGAAGGGAGGAGGTTTGGGGTGGGGAGTGGGATGAGAAAGTGGAAAAGAAAACTTAAGTTTCCTGGGCCAATAAAAAAGAAAAGGTCATGTTAAAGAGGAAAGAATTGAGGAAAAGGATAAAAAGGAAAGTTGCACCATAGAGGGCACACAACCCCCCCCCCCCCCCTCCTCCTTTCCACCCAGCCCCCCTGCTTTTGCATACAAAGAAACAAAAGTGTGTACTTTGTAATGTTACTTTAAATTTTTTTAGCCAGACTGTGCTCTAGCAAACACTGAAACAGAAATATTATGAATGCCAAGTCTTCCTGTTTCTTTTCCTTTTCTTCCTAAACTTTACCAGGCTTCCTGGCCTCCCAAAGTTTGTAGATAAAAGTTTGGTTGTTGCATACCGGTTTTGAATGTGCAGCAGAGAAACAGTGTGCACATCAAATTCATGTATACATTTGTTCTTCATAGCTTAGATTTGATGTTAGAAAAAAAGGATAGCAGAAACTAGAAAAAAAGTCTTGTAGAAAAATCTGAAAGGATTCGATGAAAAGCTAATGTTTACTCTCTCTGAATGATAAACAACTTGATCTTTCTACGCTTCACTTGTTTTATTTTGACAATTGATCCAATACAGAAGTAACGGCCATGTCAATTGTATGAAGCACACTATTTCATAGAGACTCCTTCTTTGCTCATGTATTGTTATTCATGATTTATTTTGTTTCCTTTTTTTTCCTTCTTGGTTACAGCAGATTTTAGGGGCACAAAATAGGGCAGCTTTTTTGATGGAGAGGACTTTTCTTAAACAATATAAAGCTATCAGGCACCGACCCCCCCCCCCCCCCCCCCCCCCCCCCCCCCCCCCCCCCCCCCACCCCCCCCCTTCCCCCCCTTCCCCTCCCAGCTTAAAAAAAAAAGAAGCAAAAAACTTGAATTTAGACATCCAGGAGTTGCTCATTTACAATATTTTGCCAGGCACAGTTGCTAATTCTGTTGGATAGACCTATTTTACAAATAAGGGATTCATCATATTATATTTCACGATAAACCTCAAAGCAACTTCAGACTGTATTGTAATTTGACTAAAAGCTTATGGATAGCCTGAAACATATTAATTGATACTAGATAGGGAAAGAGGGGTGAATCATCAACCAAAACTAAAGCAGTTTCTTTACTTTATAACTGCTTTCTGGTTGTGTTTTGTTTAGTTTTTGAATGATTGCAACTGTTCTTCAATATATATTCATCAAATCCCAAAATATGCATGCACACACATACACAGACACACATTGTATCCTCACACACACACATCCACACACACACACACTCACTCACTCACACACACACACACACACACACAACACACACACACACACACAACACACACACACACACACACTCCTCACCCATCCACCCATTATTTAACAATTTATTCATGAGTTGGGGGGTGGGGATAGCATAGCGGTTAGACCATTGTGCTTGCGATTTGTCAGCCCAGGATCGATCCTGGGTTCAAGCCACCATTGAGACGCACGCCAGTTCACAGGGATATTTCCCCTGGAGTGAACATCAGTGCTGACTCCACTCCCCCAGAAGTCCTTTGGATGAGACTTTAGTATAAACCAGGCCCCATGTGCAAGTGCATGCAGAACACCTTTCGCTCATGTTAAAAGCCATTCAGCCTTTCAGAAGAGTAGACTATGACTGTTCATGCCAGTAAGAACGGATGACAAAAGCTATCTTTAAAAAAAGTGCATGCACACGAGTGTCATGTTCACACATCATCCCCGAACAGGGAATGCGGCTACATTAAATGGTGGGCAAAAACTGTCCTGCATCAGAAGCAAAACTCGCACCATTGGTGAACCTTGCAGCTCTAGCTGAGGAACAACTTGTCACAACAAAAACGTTCATGCATGGATGATGAACAAACAATATGCAAGCATTCTAATCTCCTGATATAGAGCACATTGGGCACAGCATGAATCTATAGATTGAACTTAAATTCTTAATCAAACAACCACAAAGAAAACATTGTGAGGAATTATTACTCATAATGTACTGTTGAACTCCTTGATTCAAGCCAGAAGTACAGGCAAACCCAACACCTATTTATTCACCTGCACACGCACATGCATGGTTGTGCATACGTTCATGTATTTGCGCACACACCACACACTCACACACACACACTCTCTCTCTTTTTAATTATATAATATGTACATATATATACATGTACATACTTCGCTATACTCCTATAGACAGCACTCATGTGACTGACTCTCACATACTCACTGACTCACTGACTCACCGACTGACTGACTGACTGACTGACTGACTGACTGCACTCACTCACTCACTCACTCACTCACTCACTCACTCACACAGATACAGACACACACACATACACACATAACATGCACACACACACACACACACACACACACACACACACACACACACACACACACACACACACACACACACACACACACACACACACACACACTGCACATTTATGAAGCAGGTCTGGTCTGCTTGTCACGCCCACTGACACCCACAGCTGCACAGCTCACCGCCACAAACCTTGCCAGAGGCCCTGGGATGTCACACTGATCTCTGCATTTCATTTTTCAGGTGTGTCGCCCCCACAAAAAACCCAAGGAAAAAGGAGAGAGGGGGATCAAGACTGCAAATAAACAGAAGAGGGAGAAACAGGGGGGAAAAAAAAGAGCACATCTAGGAAGGAGAGAGTGAGGAGGTCAAGTTCTTGTTACAGTGGTGGGGTAAAAATAATAAATCGAACACAGTGTAAAACTTTTTGTAATGCAAAGTGAACAAGAAGCATGATTCAGAGTGCTCTTTTATAATTCAAACGTTTCTTGAAAATATTGTACAGCTTTCTAAATGCCTTGCATCGTGTGTTGGTGGAAAGAAAAAGTTGGCGGGGAGCAAGGAAAGTTGACATAGTGCACTAACTTAATGTATGAATCAGGCGAGTGAAACTGGTGTGATGAATAGTCTGTATAAATAGGAGTGTCCTGTCAGTCACACTTGGAAAAGAGGTCGTGAGTTCGCTTTCTTATTTTAATCGGCAAATGCCTGACTTGTTGGGCCCAGAAAGAAAACGACAGCAGCACCAACGAAAACATTCCTCTCTGAAAAGCCTTGCTAGTGGAAAAGTGAGCGTGAAGAATTGAATCAAGTTGAGGGACTGAGCAACTCATCAACAAAGCAGCAGTCAAGTGGATTAAAAGTGAACAAGTACAAGAGAAGGAGAAAGAAAGGTCAACAAGAAAGGTACAGGAATATCATTGATAGGTGCTAAGTATCTCATCTGATCTCATTTATTTTTAAGTGGGAGATCTCTTGTATCAGATTTAGTTGCTATTTTAGAATCTCCCGCTTTCACAGGTCTGTTGATTGAAAAATACATGGGCCAAAGTAAACAGAAAAAAAGAGAGATCTGTCTGTACTATAGACAGTAGTTAAACAAGCCTGGTGTAAACGACTTTGGCTTGAAAAAGCTGTATCAGAGTGCATTGTGAAACATTTATCGCTGCCTTCAACCATCCAGTAATGTGTTTCTTTGTCAGGGAGTACTGAAATAGGCCTATCGTCTTTCCCCACACCACTAACCGCCCTACTGTCCCAGCCCAGAAACGTGGACCTAGAGTAAACACAAACGCCTCCATTGGTAAGATAGTTCTAAGCGATGATAGTGTGTGAGAGCAGATAAAGAGGAGGATAAAAGAGGAAGAGAAGGAGGAGGAATGCTGGGTCTGCAAATTGTGAAGTTGCTGAATGACAGGAGCTACTGCACAACTGAGGGATGAAGACAGTGAAGAAGACGGACATGATGTTACCTGCTAAGTGCTCTGTGGTTGGGTGGAGGTGTTGGTGTCTGTGGATTTTCTTGGGACTATCCTGTTTGGTGGTCACTGTGGGTAAGTAGAGAGGTGTGTGTGTGTACATGTGTGGTGTGTGTGTGTGTGTTGTGTTGTGTTGTGTTTTGTGTGGGTGGTTGTGTGTGTTGTGTTTTGTGTGTGATGTTGTGTGTGTGTGTGTGTGTGTGTGTGTGCGCGCGCGCGCGTGCGCCTATGAGTGTATCTATTAGTGTGTGTGTGTGTGTGAGTGTGAGTGTATTAGTGTGTGTGTGTGTGTGTGTGTGTGTGTGTGTGTGTGTGATAGTGTGTGTGTGTTTTCTTCTTTTATTTTGAGGATAATGGAATAAGCACTCATGTGCTTTTTTACATGCAGTCCCTGTGTGGATGTGGTGTGTGTGTGTGTGTGCGCGCATGTGCACGTGTGTGTGTGTGTGTGTGAGAAAGAGAGAGAGACAGACAGACAGACAAGGCAGACAGAACATGTATGTGTGTGTGTGGTTGTTGCTTTGATTTTACATCTGTTCACTCAAAGTGATATTAGACCATGGGAAGGGGAGGGGGCCTTTATGTTGATGGTTGTGTGCAGTGAAATGGGTATCTTGCTAAATATCGTAGGCACTACACAGAAGAGGGCTGAGCAATGATAACAATAATAAATACATAACAAATGCTAATATGACTTACATTATAACTGTAACAAATATTCTATAAGACTGTTCATTAAAGATTCTGCTATACAAAACGCCAAATTAAAATTTGTAAAGATCTTATCCAAGGATTTCTCAGAAAAAGTGTGTGTGTGTGTGTGTGCATGCAAGTGAGCAGCCCCTGTTGTCTGCTTATATATATGCCTCAACACATGTCTTTTGGGAGTGGACTTGGGTGTCATATATTATTATGATATGTTATTATAAATGTCCTTATGCCCACTTGGCCGAGAGAGTGGGGATGTGCTGTGGGCATGGCATCTCCACTATAATCAAATTTCTGCCCAGTTTCCAAAACAGCAGCTGCCTCCTCTGCTGTTTTGGAGGTCATTGTCGGACACGACGGACAAACATACATACATATATGTTAATGTAGATCTAGAGGAGACTTTGTCAACCGCACACTGGCAGCATTACACTGTACGCTGTACAGACAGCGGGTGAGGGGGGAAGAGTCAGTTGACTCATTGATTATGTGGAGTATGTTGACACAATGACACGTTGTGGGACTGTCACCGCAGGACAGGACACACATTACACACAGGCCTTTGGGATGACAAATGAATGTTTAATTAGACTCGTCTTAACACTGATTTATTGTGTATCAGATATCTATTTATTGTGTTTCATACATGTATACATGGCCATCCAGACGCAGTTATGTTAAGCTCTTGTTTTTCTCTTAGATTTGTGTAGGGAGAGGACATACAGAGCTGTTTAAATGCATGTGTGTGTGTGTGCACACATGCACGCATATATCAATCAATCAATCAATGCCTTTGTGCCTTATTGGCACGTAGGGCAGCAACAAATGTTCTCCACTCCTGTCTGTCCTGGGCCAGCTTCTGAATGGTGCACGCATATATGTATACATTCAAATAGTGAAACACACATGCACAAATGCATGTATACACACATACGCACACAAACACATACACACAGGCACATTGCATGCACACACCCATTTTCACATGTCATCTAATATCACTAATGATAGTGAAAAGACGTCGGTTAAGAGATAATCTAAAGAACAAAAAAACACATTTTCACACTCACACACATGCACACACGCTCACGCTCACACACCACACACTCATACTCACATATGTACATGCTCACAACACACACACACACACACACACACACACACACACACACACACACACACACACATATACACACACACACACAGACAAACACTGAATGTCAAAGTCCTTTGGATGAGACTATAAACCGAGGCCCCATGTGTGAACGCATGCGGAACATCTTGTGCACACATTAAATCCTGTTCCGCTTTTCGAAAGAGCAGGCCATTGTGTGCCGGTGGGAACAGATGACAAAATTTACAAAACCGCATACACACGGGGACAGGATGTAAAAAGTACATGAGTGCTTATTCCATTATCCTCAATATAAAAGAATAAATAAATAAATAAATAAACACACACACACACACACAGTTTGTCTGCTGTGCCATTTATGTGTCTTTATGTCTTGGTCACTGTTTTTGTCAACCTGTCCTATGTGCATGCATGTGCATGTGCGTGTGTGTGTGTATGTGTGTGTGATGCATACACTGTACACATGTGTGGGTACATGTATATGTGTGTTTGCATGCGCATGCGTAAGCATGGCGTGCTTATGACTTTGTGTGTGTGTGTACTTGCATACATATGTCTCACACAATCACACCCTGAAGGAATACTCTTCAAAACTCCCCCCAAAAAAAGAAAATTTAATTCAAATTAAGCATTTTTCGCTGAAGCAATTTTCCTGCAGGTGGTCATGCATCCTGTGTTGTGTTTACAAGTCTTTACCTAAGAAGGGAAGTTTATAACCCCACACTAGGGATCCTGTTACATGCTCGGCTCCCCATTGTTTGCTTTGTCTTTCATGGAAGAGTGCATTGCTCTTTCCTGGAGCAGTCTAGAGGTATTCATTAGATGTAAGGAGATGTAGGTCTGAAAATGTTTTAAGAGTATTATGAATATATTTTCTTATTCTAATGAGTATTTTTTTGTGGTCTTTTTGGATTCTGCTGTTTTACTGTAGTAACTAGTTAATGCAGGTTGCTGTTTAATAAGCAGAGATGAGTTATCTTTAAAATGGTTGGGTGAATACTGTGGCATAGGTAAGAATGTATTTAATTGAGGATACCACACAAGTGCAGGTACATGCATATGCAGGCGTGCACCCTCGCACATGCACATTCACATACACACTCATCTTAGTATGTACACATACTTGCACACAAACACACAGATGCGCATGCACGCATGCATGCATGCACACACACACGCATGCACACACACAGACATGCACACACACATACACATACACACACTGGATGTTAAAAAGCATGAATGCTTATTCCACTATCCTCGAAAGAAAAGAATAGAATAGAACACACACACACACACACACACACACACACACACACACACACACACACACATACACACTAACACACACATGCCAGTAGTGTTAGTCACAGCATAAAGAAATAGGAAAAGGCAGATAGCCAGGTCTGGCAATGCATTGAATGATCAACTAAAAGTACAGCATGGACTGAAATCTTTCTCTTTTCATTTCAGATCCATTAATAAGGCTGTGTTTGTTGTAGAACTTTCCCTTTGTCAGTTTCATTATTGTTGTATGTATATTGTTCTGGCTTTATGTACGTGCTCGTGCATGCATGCATGCACACACATGTGTGTGTGTGTGTGTGTGTGTGTGTGTGTGGGTGAGAGAGAGAGAGAGAGAGAGAGAGAGAGAGAGAGAGAGAGAGAGAGAGAGAGAGAAAGAGTGTGTGGTGTGTGTGTGTGTGTGTGTGTGTGAGAGAGAGTCGTCAAGTCAAGTCAAATTTTTATTTCCAGATGGTACATTGAATAAGCAATGCATTTGCTTTTTTTCCCATCAAGAGTGAGTGTGTGAGTGAGTGTGTGTGCATGTGTCCATTGTTGCTTTGTGTGTGTGTTCTCTATGTGTGCATGTGCACATGCATGTGTGTGTAAGCATATACTAGGCATGTGTAAATAAATGCACATGTGAGTACATGCACGTGTGTGTATAACATGCATATGTACACGCATGTGTCTTAGTATACATGCATGGCCACGTTTACACACCTTTGTTTTCCCAACATATTCCAGATGCTTTTCTGCTTACTATGACTCTGAAAGATCTCTGACATTTTTTTGGACTGGTGTGACTGGAGTAGGCCTAGTGATTTTCACTGTAGACACTTGAGGAAGCCAATTGATGCAGTGCTTCAGTTGACCAGTAAGGTCAGGGTGGTCTTAGTGTAAAGCCTACATAGTGAGGAATCAGCCATGCCAATCCAACACTGTCCACTGGCTCGTGAAGGCCAGCTGGGACATTGCTGGCCACATGCCACTCAACTGTCTGTCTGGAGACCTGTAGGCTAGTCGACAGTGCGTGTGTGTGTGCTTGTGTGTGTGTGTGTGTGTGTGTGAGTGTGTTGTGTGTGAGTGTGTGTTGAGTGTGTGGTGTGTGTGGTAGTGTGTGTGTGTGTGTGATGTGTGTGTGTGTTGTGGAGTGTGTGTGTGTGAGTGTTGAGTGTGTTGTGAGTGTGTGTGGAGTGTGTGTGTGTGAGTGTGTGTGGGTGTGTGTGTGGTGTGTGGTGGTGTGAGTGTGTGTGTGGTGTGTGTGTGTGAGGTGTGTGTGTGGTGTGTGGAGTGTATGAGGTGTGGTGTGTGAGTGGTGAGTGTGGTTGTGTGTTGGTGTGAGTGTGTGTGTGTTTGTGGCGTGTGTGTGTGTGTGTGTGTTGTGAGCGTGTGTGTGTGTGTGTGTGTGTGTGTGTGTGTGTGAGTGTGTGTGTGTGTGTGTGAGTGTGTTGTGTGTGGTGTGTGTGTGTGTGAGTGTTGTGTGTGTGTGTGTAGTGTGTGTTGTGTGTGTGTGAGTGTGTGTAGTGTG
>CM054145.1:53957395-53969895 GCA_028751875.1 Rapana venosa
GAAAATTCTCTCCCGCTTTCCCCCTCTCTCCCTTTTCTTTTTTCTCCTAGAGGGCCTATCCCACTCTTTCTCTAGCTTCCCGTTTTTCTAGACAGCGAACCATCACGGTGTTAGGCAGGTCGCAGATTATATATTTAACAGTAATACATTAATATCGCCTCAGTCTTCAGTGCAGTGCTAACAACGTTTATTGGTTCAATCTTTTCACTTGTCCTGTCTGTATAAATGCTTATTCTTTGTCTAAACTGATTGTGTATTTATTTTTTAAAACTTTGTTAATTTTTTAGCTGGCGTTTGTTTAATCCCCCCCCCCCCCCAAAAAAAAAAAAAAATTCATGGGGACGTTTTGTTATGGGACCTACAATAAACGGCTGCCCTCAGAATGTCAACTCAGGCTGAGGAACTGTTGGCATTTCTTTTGTCTTTAAAAAAAAAAATGTAACACCCAGAGCCCATTATAACTCAGTTCTCTAACTCGTGTAGTTTGAAAGAAGAAAATTGTATAAGTTGTTTCGAATCTTCTCTGTTAAACCGAATAGGGTGGTGGTGGTGATGGTTGTGGTGGGTAATAAAAAGAAGGGCAGTGGGGAGAGAGGGAGGGATGGAGTGGGATGTGGAAAGGAAGAACTCGATAAAACTGATGTTTTGAAATTCTGATCGTGTTCATCTATCCTGTTAACTTACAAGCATGTTTAGAACCCAGTCTGGTTTTGTAGGGATTCAGACGAATGATATATGGCTTTCTAGACAGGTCCGGTACTGTTAAACTACCAACAAAAGTATGTTCTTTCGAGCCAGAAGGCCCATAGAGCCGGAGCTTATCCCGGTTTCTGTAGCGTTAAGCGAACTGATGGTTTTTCACCACCCCTGTGACAGGACGCTAGTCTGTCGCCAGATACTTTCCCACAGAGCTTACCACTTTGTACACCTGGGTGAGTGGGAAAATAGGATCAAAGTGTCTTTCCAGGACACAACCGACTCTGCGGATCGACCCGCGACCTTCGGATCACGAGTTTACCCTAACACTCGACTTACGGTGCCTCCTAAACTCCGATACTAACAGCAATGCTCAGCAGCACCAGTGAAAGGTTGCAGTGGTCAGAAGTTCCAACAAGACCAGTATTATTAAAAATGCGAATGCAGTGTGCATTCCTTTTAACCTTTAACGTGCACACACTGTCTGCCAACCTGTCTATCTGTGTCCATCCCTCTCTCTCTGTTTTTGTCTGTCTCTGTTTCTATGTCTTCTCTCAACCTCCATACTGCTCTGTTTCTGTCTGTCTCTTGTGTCAGTGTTTCCGTCTTCTCTCTACTTCCTCCTGTTCATGTCTGTCTGATGTCCCTGTTTCTGTCTTCTTTCTCCCTCCTTCCCTGTCTGTGTTTCTGTCTCGATGTCTCCGTTTCTATGTCATTCCGCCTACCTCCCCTCTGCTCTATTTCTGTCTGTGTCTGTCCTGGTGTCTATTTTTCTGTTTTCTGTCTACCTCCCGCCCTGTAGCATAGTCTTCCCTGTGCTGTGTATACAAAGTGTGAGAAAATGCGGCTTGCTCAGCATTGTGCCTCAGCAGACAGACTAAAGAAAGTGGGATGTTATGTGCGGAACGTAACAGACAGACCTACAATTTTCCCATCCTGTATGCAGGCTCGTGAACTGGTTGTCCTTGGTAAACTTGTCATTATTGGCTTCAGCTTAGGTGAGGTGAAGTGAGGTTAGGTTAGGCTAGCTAGGTTGTGTGTGTGTGTGTGTGTGTGTGTGTGTGTGTGGTGTTTGTTCTTCTGAAAAATGTGTGGAGTTTTGTTTTATTATTTAATTAATTTTTTTTTATATTGAAGGCTTGGTGTTCCTTGTTATTTGAATCTGGTTTTCTGGGAACAAGCGTAGTGCGTGGCGGTTTTGTGAACGTGCTCTGTGTGTGTTTGCGTGCGAGCGTCTGCGCGCGTGTATGTTTTGATATTTGGAAAGAGAGAGCTGGGGTATGTATAAAAAAAAGAGAGAGAGAGAGGCTGGCTGGAGGAATAAGACAGGCTTGTCCAAAGAGGGCGGGGCTCCTCAAACAATAAAAAAACATCCCCCCCACCACCACTACCAACAATACATGCTTCCTTTGTGAAAACCTGCATTGTGCTCAAGACGGCATCATACTACTATACATACATCTGCCCCTAACAACTACAATAAGCGTCAGATTCCTCTCAGCTGCCTCCCATGAAGTGGTTTTTTAACCCGACCCGGAACAGTTTGCTGCCGGCTCTGAGACTAATTAGTCCATTGTTCCCTTTCAGACTGGTGTAGACAGGGAGGAAACTATAGTGGGTTATTATCAGGGAAGAAAATCGGAGATTTTTGCGAGTTATTACCAGACAGAAAAAGGGGAGGTGGTTTTGGTTTTGGTTACAGTGTGTCTGCACTCAGTTCGAAACTGGAGATGGCTTGTGGGTAGGTGGCGCCCTCTGCTTCCGAGGACGATGCTGATTGGTGGTTGTCGTCGTCTGCTCCGCGCTTTATGTCCCAAACTGCTGGGGGGAGGGAGGTGGTTTGTCTGTCAGAGATAAGACGTTTGACAAGGGAATGTTGAGTATATGCTGTGAGTGTGACCCCTAACTTTGGGTTTTGTTTGTTTTTTGTTTTGTTTGTATGATGACGTGTTTGTGTCGTGGTAGTGATAATAACCCGGCCTGGTGTGACGCGAGTAGTGTGAATCATTATGATGGTACTTAAAAATCTTATGTAGTGTAAACATCTCATTTCTCTGGTACAGCGAAATGAAATGAATCTTGCTGTTTGAAACCAGAATTTGCTCTGTGTGTGTGTGTGTGTGGTGTGTGTGTGTGTGTCTGTGTGTCTGTGTGTGTATGTGGAGGGGGGGGGAGGGTATGTGGAGAGAGAATGGGAGGATGGAATAGTATACTGTATTATATTCATTTGTTATCAATAGATTAATGGTTCCCTATCACACCCTTTCGTCTGTAACCTTTTTCCACTGCTGTGATCACGTCTATGACTGCATGGGTGTGGAAGTCTTTATATGCTCCATTCATTCATTTATTCATTCATTCATCCGTCCATTGATCCATCCATTATCAAAAATTTGTCGGGGTCTGTCTGCCTCTTCCTCCATCTCCCACGCGTCATCCCCAGTCTCTTTTTCTTTTCTTCCCTTTCGCACGAGTATGTCTTTGATAACAAGAGGTGCACGCACGCACACTGGAAAATGTAGACTGCATTGGAGAGAAAAAGACACAAGGACTGGTAGCTGGAAGGCATATTATAACCAGACAGGACAGAGTGCAGTGGGACACAGCGTAGCCGAGAGGCAGAAAAACTACGCAGAAAACATTCAAACAACAACAACAAAGTTTGGAGCGCCTTTCCTTTGTTGGAAGGGAGCCCCCATAAGCTTGGTAGCTGAGGCAAGGTAGTTGTTTATGAAAGTGTTTTCCTTAAAGACGTATCATCATGTCGTGTTTTCTATGTTGGGCGTTTGTATACATGTTGTCCTCTGTATGTGTTTTGTCTTCTGGCCTGTGACAAGAAAGCATAGCTGTATACATCTATCATTGTGGTGCATAAGCAAGTCACAACAACGTCAACAACAAAACTTAAACCAACTAAGCAGCCAAGAGAGGAGAAAAAAAAGGCGTCATGGTGTTTATCAGTCCTAATACCCCCCCCCCCCCCACAAAAAAAAAAAAAAACCAAAACAACAACAACAAAAAACAACCCACCAAAACAACAACAAAACAAAAAAGCAAAAAAACCCAACCCCACAAAACAACACAAAACACCCCAACAACAACAAAAACACAACCCCCCCAAAAAACCAAACCCAAACAAAAAAACACACACCCCAAAACAAAACAAAAACAAACAAGAAAACCTTCAAACAAAGAAAACACACACACACACACACACACACACACACACACACACACACAAAAGGATCATAGGATCTGGTTATATCTTGGACGTCTCCTATCCTCATCATCATAGTTAGGAACACTTTATCACACTTCATACACAGAAATCCTTATTCTCGTCATCGTCATGCTGGAAGCTACTATAGTAGAATCATTACCATTATGATTTTCGCTATCGCCAGAAAGATGCACATGACGTTGTGTGTGTGTGTGTGTGTGTGTGTGTGTGTGTGTGATACTGCATTTAGTAAGTGGAGAAAAAAACCCTGGCTGACTTGTCCACCGTTATACCAACTCCAGCAAATTTGTCATCACGGAGGAGGTGGGCTGAATAACTTGGGAACAGCTTGTTTTTTCCCCCGAGAGGCAGGCAGGCAAAGGAGGGCATGATGAAGTGAACAATCGTGTAGACAACGTGAAGACAACACGTACACAGCCTAACTTTCTCATCCATATTCCGCACTTGTGGTGTGTAAGACCACGCTTGGGTGACAAGCAGTCCCGCCCCAACGCTATCACTTTTCGCTCGTTGTTAGTGTGTGATGGGTTTAGGGTGTAGATACTTGAGTCCATTGCGTGCTCTTGTTGTTGTAATGAATGAAGACATTGATGGGCAGACGGTTATGGGACATGAATAGTAAGGGAAGAAGAGGATCTAGGAAATTAGCTCAAAGCTGTAGTCTAAGCCCGACTGGTCTCTGATCGGTATCTTTTCTTTCTCTCCCATGAAGCGTGAAGTTTAAATATTTTGTGAACAGAAGTTTTGAATGAATTCCACGAGCTCATGGTGTGTGTGTGTGTGTGTGTGTGTGTGTACGAAACTTGAAGACCTTTTGTATCTGGGCTTCATTTACTAAGCTCTGTTAGTGAAACAACGGTGGTTTTCTTTTTCTTGTGTCTTCTCCCGCCCCCTTCTCCCGTCTTCTCTTTCGAGTCGTGGTTTAGTCTTCTAAAATATAAACATACAAGTGCTTTCCTGTGAAAGGCAAACGAGATGTTCAGACTGACACACATTCCTAGCAAGGCTTCGGTTAAGCTAGTGTCCCGTGTGCGGGCACACGCATACCATCTTACATACAGATTAATTACCACCCGATTGTTTTTGTCTAGAAGAGTAGGCCAGCTATTGCTGATGGCATGGTGGATACGACGAGCATGTAATATCCTGCATACGTAGAACTTGAGACCTAGAGAGGATGGGTCCGAAGTCACATCGCCTGATCTTTCAGTGCTCTGCCCGAGTGACCTCTCCAAAGGTCAGTTGGGGGCAGAAAAAAACAAGTGGGTGGGTGGAGAGAGGACAGAGTACATATTATTTGCAAGAAGAGATGTTGATGAGTTGATGATCTGTCATCATTGGTGCTTGCTTACTGGAGTGGGTAATGATAGGGAATTTATTTCAAACGTATGGCATAACTGTTGGATCTTTTCTGTTCTGTGTGACTGTATGATATTGTAGTGTTGGGCCTAATGGCTGAAGAAGAAATAGCGAAAACGACACTGGTGTTTTGTCGTGTTATCGTTTGATATAGTGTCACAATGTATTTCTCGGTGTTTCACTCGTCCTCCTGTGTTTAAGGAGAGCGTGTCACCACAATGCAGTACCATTATTTTTTTTCTCTCTTGTCTGCGTGTACTATAGCCCACTTGTTTGCCTGTGAGAATGTGTTTCTTGTCTGGGACAACACTTTTTGCCATAGGTTATCTATCATCTGTCTGTCTATCTGTCTATCAATCTGTCTGTCTGTCTGCTGTCTGTCTATCTATCTATCTATCTATCTATCTATCTATCTATCTATCTATCTATCTATCTATCTATCTATCTATCTATCTATCTGTGTGTGTGTGTGTGTGGTGTGTGTGTGTGTGTGTGTGGTGTGTGTGTGTGCACTTAATGCGTGTTGCATGCAACCTCCAATTGCACAGATACGACTTGTTTTGTCTAGTCCTGAAGAGAGAAAAAACCAAAATAAATCCGGTTTTGGACGATGTATGTATGTATGTATGTATGTTTGTCCGTCGTGTCCGACGATGACCTCCAAAACAGCAGAGGAGGCAGCTGCTGTTTTGGAAATTGGGCAGAAATTTGATTATAGTGGAGATGCCTTGCCCACAGTACATCCCTACTCTCTTGGCCAAGTGGGCATAAGGACAGTCAGCGTTGGAGATGTTCTCCAAAGGCCAACCAGCCCCCAGGGCTGCAGCACATAAGGACTGTGCGAGTGAAGCCTCCTAGACAGAGAGTCATAGTCGATCACTAAAGACTAAGCTGTAAAGTGGAATTCCATGAGTGGGAAAGCCACTGGTCATACAGTCTCTTACTTTGCTGTTGCCCCCAGCGTCAATGGTTTAATCAAGAACTGTGATAAAGCCCAGGCGCTGACGGATTTTTGGATATGATAGGATTTGAACTACAAGCATGTGATTCTGCAGACCAATTTATGACGTGCAGACAACCAGACTACCTACTTGAGTTCAGCAAATAGTCTTTGCAGAAAGGAATAATGGAAATAGTTGCACAAGGGCCTCCTTGACCCCAGCATAGGGCAAGCGATGGCAACGACCTCCGGAAAGGATGTTCCTCTGCGAACCAGGGACTTTACCCCCCCCCCCCCCCAGGTCCTTCCCATGGTCTACATAAATATATAATACAGTCTCACCACGTCCCACCAAACCCTGGTGGATTAGGGAAACTGTACATGATGAATAATAGTGAAGTGCTTCTCGAGTGATATAGGAAGCCATTGAAAAAGGGGGCTTGCTGAATTTTTTCATAAGTAGGGGGAGAGCAGCATGTGGAGTGGGTACGCTCCGATGGGTGTGAAAATGTGTTGATACAGCACAGCTGCGTCAACAGCTGGGAGGGGGAGGGGAGGGGGACTGGGGTAGGGGGGGGGGGGGGGGGGGGGGATAGGGGTGGTCAAGGAGGGGAGGGGTAGTGGTGGTACTTCTGACCTGTCCTTGTGCGTGACATCGTGTTGGCTTGGGATGCTTTGCATTTATGTGTAAAGTGTCACATGGGGAGGTGGGAAGGGGAGAGAGAGAGAGAGAGAGAGAGAGAGATGTGAAGTTTCTTTTCATTTTTTTAACATGAAGTTTGCCAGTCTGTCCTAGCAGTGTTCCAGGTCTTCAGATTCAGGTTGTCAATGGTATATATGCTATGTTATGCTATGTTGATATCATCATCATCATCATCATCATCATCATCATCATCATCAACATCATCATTGTCATTATAAGCAAAAAGTGAGTACATAAACGAGAAGCTTTAACTGGCTGGCTTATCTATCACCTGTCCGAATGACTGGCAATGCTACTCTCGCTAGCTTCAAAGTTTGCTGACTATAACTAATCAAATCGAGAAGTGGTTATCATTATTTAAGCCAGCCTTACTGTCCAAACGAAATGCCGGCCAGCCAAGTAACCATCCACAATAACCAACCCCCCCAAAAAATCAAACCACCCTACCAACCACCCGCTTCAGGTAGCCAGTCGGCCAAGCATTCAGCCAGTTAACCAGACAGCCAACCGGTACGATTTTAAATCCTAGCCAGCCAGTCATTCATTTCCCGTCTGTATTTTCATCTGTGTGTCCGCCCGTTTAGCAGCCTATAGCCATGAATGGAATGTGTATTATACATGATATGGCAACGAGTACAACACTTTGGCTTGTCTGTCTGTTTCTCTGTTCCGAATGTCTTGAAGACTTGCGTCCTGCCTCACCGTCTTTGTTTGTCTACAGGTCGCGTGATTTCCTTCTGTTACATACATGCGCTCGCAGTCTTGCATAAGCGTGCATCCATCCGCGTGCGGGTGCGCACACACATACACACACACGTGCACGCATGCATGCACACACAAGGAAGGAAGGTGGCAGGATGGTTAAGACGTTTGCCTGCCAACAAGTAAACCGTGAGGTTCTGGGTTCGATTCCCAGCCTCGCCCTTTCTTCCAAGTTTGACACAAAAAAATGGAACTGAATGTCAAAGTCCTTCGGATGAGACTATAAACCGAGACCCCGTGTGCGAACGCACGCAGAACATCTTGCGCACACGTTAAATCCTGTTCCGCTTTTCGAAAGAGTAGGCCATTGTGTGCCGGTGGAAACAGATGACAAAATTTACAAAACAGCACACACACGGGGACTGGATGTAAAAAAGCACATGAGACATGAGTGCTTATTCCATTATCCTCGATATAAAATAATAAATAAATAAGTAAATAAATAAAACACACACTGCACAACACCACACAGCACGTAACACAAGCACACACACCACGCACCGCACGCACACACACCACACACGCACCAACACACACAACACACACACACACAACACACAACACACACACAACAACACACACGCACGCGTGCACACACATACATACCCTCACCCTCGACCACTCGCTCTCTTTGCCCCCCCCCCCCCCCCCCCCAAAGTTTTTATTATCATAATTTATTTATATCATCGTCATTCATCATCTTCATCATCATTTATTTGTGCTGTTTAGTTCTTTTCTTCACTCTCTTTGTCCTCAGCCTTCTGTCTGTCTGTCTGTCTGTCTGTCTGTCTGTCTCTCCTGGACTCTGACATCATATAATATATCCTGTGGCTGCCACTGTGACAGACTTCATAGTTGTGCACTTTAGTCCAGGAACTGTGTGCTTATCAGCTGTAGCTCAGAACGGAAATGAGCATTTTAACCCTTTGACTCCCGGAACCATTTGCAAGTTTGAAGCCCCCCCCAAAAAAACACACCAAAAAAACAAGAACAACAACAAAAAACAACAAAACACAACAAACCCCAACACCCCCCCAAACAAACCCCAAAACAAACAAAAAAAACACGCACACAAAAACAACCCCACACAAAACCAACCAACCAAACAACAAGAAAACACCGTGGGTGTGTGCGTGTGCGCGCTCATTTGTGTGCTCAGTAAGTTTTCATTTTTGTTGTTTCGTTTGGTTTGTTGCTGGTTTAATAGTTGAGCCAGCGATCATGCCTGCCTAATTTGACTTTCCTGCCAGGATCGCTTGTCAAGAGAGGCACTGGCTAACAATAGACAACAGAACGCCTCTTTCTCTTTGAATGTGTGTGTGTGTGTGTGTGTGTGTGTGTGTGTGTGTAAATTGACACAGGCCAAACAGAGAAACCAATCTTGAGATACAGATATATATATACCTATCCAAGAAGTGGCGTTTTGGAATTACAATACTATTTATTACCCTACTGTACATATTCTTATTATATATGACAGTGAAGGAAGGAGTGGACGCAAAGCATACTTCCATATATATAAACATAGCATACTGCCTACACACACACAAAGCATTTTTTTTCCATAAATAGATTGTTGTTTTCCTGTCTGCGGGTTGTTTCCACTTTTTTTGGTTTCATGTCTCAGATCAGACCCCTCTTGATCTGACCCCACAAGATGGGATGGTTAAGAGAGAGAGGACGGAGCGTGTGGGCGAACAACAGAAGAAGAAAAAATCCCACTTCAGCACGCCACCATAGACCCGCTTCAGCTGGTCAAGGTCGTGTGTGAAAGGGAGTGTAAGGGTCGGGGATTTCTCTCTCTCTCTCTCTCTCTCTTTTTTTTTTTTTGCAGTTTTTTTTCTTTTCCAACAGTGTGTACTGTTTGTATCGAAAAGGTTAAAGCAACATTCCGAGGTAGTATAGTGGGTTAGTCCGTTGTGAAAACATGCGGTGGAATAATTGTTGGTTCGTGCCAGCGTGACACGTTGTCAGTTCGGCTAGGTTGCCTGCCAGCCCTCTGTGGTTATCCCCCACCCCCCCCCCCCCCCCCCCCCCACCCCCCCCCCCCCCCCCCCCCCCCCCCCCCCCCCCCCCCCCCTCCTCCTAAAGAGACTGACCGCCAGAGTAATGTGAAGATGATGATGACTCGCGATGGTTCCTACTGTATTTTAGCTCTTCGGCACAAAGAGAATCGATTTGAAAGCGGTTAAATAAAACCGGGTCTCTTCAGTCTTGGCGATTTTATATAGTAACATAATTTTGTGTGGTGTGTGTGTGTGTGGTGTGTGTGTGCGTGCGTGTGCGTGTGTGTGTGTGCGTGCAGTGTGCATATATGTGTGAAAACTTGATGCGTTGTGAGGAAGAAGTTTTTCCTGGTGTGGAGTGCATGCAAAGGGGGATTGAAGGGGGGTGGGGGCAAAGATATATAACTAACTCGTCTTTGTTATAAATTGTAGGAAGCGAGGGGAAGTGGAGGGGGGGGGGGGGGGGGGCAGGTGGAGAGTATATCAGTGTGACATGTATAAGAGATAAAGCCCCCCCGCCCCCCCCCCCCTCCCCCCCAGTAAGTACTCTTTGCTTGCTGCCAATTACACACACAGTATTAAGCCAGTATGTCTTTAGTGTGTGTGTGTGTGTGTGTGTGTGTGTGTTGTTTGGTGTTTTAGTTGTATATCATGTATACGTGTGTGCATACTCATGTCTGTGTACTAAAGAACTGCGTGAGTTAGAGAGAGAGAGGAGAGGAGAGAGAGAGAGAGAGAGATTGAGGAGAGAGAGTGAGAGAGAGAGAGAGAGCGAGCGTGCTTACTCTTATACGTTAGTGTGCAGTGGGAACTGACTAAACGATTTCGAGATATCCCCGAAGTCAGAATGCAGCTACCTAAATGGTGTGTGTGTGCGCGGGGGAGGGGGGGGGGGGGGGGGGGGGGCGGTTACATATGCATAAATCTCATCATTGGTGAACCTCATAGCTCTAGCCCTTCCCCCCTCAAAAAAAAAGAAGAAAAAAAAAGAAAGAAGAAATCTAGATAGTGGACTTGCCTACCACTGACAGGAATAGAGAGAGGGTTTAAATGCTGACAGAGACGAAATGTGTGGGGGTGCTCTGACAGTTGGTGTGTTTTGAGCGTTATCTACTGGATGTTGCTATTATGCCTATCAGTGGGCCATGAAAAAAACACTGAGGCTCCTGTTTTATTTGGGGGGTACGGGTGGATCTTTCTCTCCGTCCTCCACCCCCTCTCCCTGTATAGTACTGCTGGGTGGCATGGAATGGTTTACTGTCTGTCTCTGTCTTCTCTGTTTCTTTGTCTTTGTCTGTCTGTCTGTCTTTTGTGTGTGTGTGTGTGTGTTTGTGTGTGTGTGTGTTCACGCGTACATATTTATGTCTTACTCACCATTGAAGAGTGTAACAAAGTGTGTGGGAACCACGCAAAATACGCAACAAAACCAAAACAACATCCGCCATCTTCTTTGTCCCGGATACACATCCAGATTCTCCGTTTTTCTTCTTCGTCCCCCCTCTCCCCTCCCCCTCCCCCCCCCCCCCCCCCCCCCCCCCCCCCCACCCCCCCCCCCCCCCCCCCCCCCCCCCCCCCTCCTGCCCCAGATTGGGGGTTTCCCGTAACATCGTCGTCGTAAGACACCGCCGTGTTTTTTTGGGGCCCCTGTACGGGGAAGGACCGAGATATTATTAGCAGGTGGCTGGCTGTGACTTTACGTCGAAAATGTCGGGAAAATTGGTTTTGATTAGAAAAGGGGGATTTGAAGGAGGAGACTGCTTGTGTGCAGTCTTTTTTGCAAGTGGAAAACCGTTCTAAAGTTGGCCTTTAATTATACCATACCCCCTACTGTATTGTTTGAACATGATTGTGTTACGCGTGTTATGTAATTTCGGTTTGCGCAAAAGATTGAAAATGCTTGAGTTGATCACTGAAAATACTGTTTTTTAAATTTTTTCTTTGGTGTTTTATTCTTTTAAAAAAAGAAAAAGATTCGCACTCAAAACCCTATTTTGATTTTTCGTTTTGAGCATTCGTGTTTTGTTGGTTTTTTTTCCTTGTAAAAAAAAAACCCAACTCTTAACAAAAACGACGACGACACAACAAAAAAAGAGAAAAAAAGTAATGCCAGGGACTATGCAGGGTACAAAATTTTGGGAAGGGGGTGTGTTAGGGGTGTTTTTGCACAGCTTTTGCACCCCCCGCCTACCTTTTCTTTGTGATATGTTTTGGGTTTTTTTGCTTTTTTTTTTTAAATCGGGTGTTTTTCAGCTTCTGTTGTGCTGCAGTTTTTGCAGTCCATCTTGTTTTTTAGGTTGTTGGGTTTTATGTGTTGCCCCGTGAGAACCTGTTAATTCGAGCAGATTTTTACAAAATAATCTCTCCCTCTGTCTGTTTTTTTTGTTATCTGTCTGTTGCCTTTTTGGTTTTTGTGTGTGTGTGGGGTGTGTGTGTTGTTTTGGGGTGTTTGAGGGTGTGTGAGTGTGTGTGTTTCGTCTGTCTTGCTTTTTTTGTCTGTCAGCCCTCTGTCTCACTCTTCCCCCCTGTCAAAATTTCCCCCTTTCCTTTTTGCAAAGACAAATCGAGGGGGAGAGAGAGAGAGAGAGAGGAAGAGAGAGAGAGGAAAAGAGAAGAGAGAGGGAAAAGAGAGAAATGGTTGTGGCTGTTAGAACTGAACAATTTTTTTTTTTTCTTACTCAGATACTGAGATGGGTTTTTTTTTGCTGACTGGAGCCCAACTGTGTGTGTCTTAGGGTCTTGGCACTCAGTGTGTGTGTGTGTGTGTGTGTGTGAAGAGAGAGAGTTCTGTGAGTG
>CM054145.1:53974895-53999895 GCA_028751875.1 Rapana venosa
ACGAGCAAGATCCCAGACCATCAGATCCTGAAAGCACACAGGTGCTGGAGGAAGAGGTAGAAGAAGCAGTAAGATCCCTGAAAGGAGGCAAGTCACCAGGGATTGACAACATCCCGGCTGAGCTCATCAAGAACGGAGGCCCAGAGATGATCAAGGCATTAACAATCATCTGCCAACGCATCTGGACCAGCAAAGAGTGGCCTGAACAGTGGACCCAATCCATCATAGTTCCACTTCCAAAGAAGGGAGACCTGAAGAAGTGCCAAAATTACAGAACAATCAGTCTGATAAGCCATCCAAGCAAAGTTATGCTACGCATTGCCTTGAACAGACTGAAACCACAAGCAGAAGAAATCCTATCAGAAGAACAGGCAGGATTCAGACCAGGTCGAAGCACTGTCGAGCAGATCTTCAACATCAGAATGCTCATAGAGAAGCATCTCCAACATCAGCTACAGCTCTACAACAACTTCATTGACTTCAAGAAGGCCTTCGACCGAGTGTGGCAAGAAGCTCTGTGGCAAGTCATGAGAGACTATAACTTCGACGAGGACCTGATTCAAGTCATCCAGGCGCTGTATGACAGCCCACAGTGCAGTCCTCATGGGTGGAGAAATCGGGGAGTTCTTCCGGACTTCAGTTGGAGTTTTGACAAGGCTGCCCGCTATCCCCGTTCTTTTCAACGTGTTCCTGGAGAACATCATGCAGGAGGCCCTCCTTGACTTCAAGACCACAATCACAATAGGAGGAAGGCCAGTCTGCAATCTTCGATTCGCAGACGATATTGATCTCATGGGCCGCAGTGAAGAAGAACTCCAGGATCTCACCACCAGACTGGAAACATCAGCCAATGCCCACGGTATGGAGATCAGCACGGAAAAGAGCAAGATCCTAGTGAACAGTACCACACCGACCACTCCCACCAGCATCAAGATGAGTGGCGAGACACTAGAGGAGGTGGAAACTTTCAAGTACCTTGGAGCAGTCATCACGAAAGAAGGCACGACCACACAAGAGGTGAAGATCAGACTTGCTGTGGCACTCTCCTCCATGACTAAGCTGGCGAAAGTGTGGAGAAACCACAACATCAGAATCCACACTAAGGTCAGACTCTACAAGGCACTCGTCACATCCATTGCCTTGTACAGCTGTGAAGCATGGACACTTACTGCCGATTTAGAACGTCGCATTCAAGCCTTTGAGATGAAGTGCCTCAGGCGGATCCTGAACATCACCTACAGAGACCGCAAAACCAATGACTACGTCTGGCAGCAGATCGAGGCACTGGCTGGCAAACAAGAACCATTGCTAGATACAGTTCAAACGGAGGAAACTGAAGTGGTTTGGCCACACAACAAGGCATAACAGCCTGTCAAAGACAGTCCTGCAGGGAATGGTGGAAGGAGCAAGGAGGCAGGGACGACCACGCAAAAGCTGGATATCCAACATCAAGGAGTGGACCGGCCTCACTGTACCAAACCTCCTGAAAGCAGCCCAGGACAGAACCATTTGGCGGTCCACTTGCAGCGTCCGTGCGGGTACCCCAACGGTCGTCCCGACCAAGGGATGAGAGAGAGAGGAGGGTTTCCTTGGTCAATGTAACAACATTTGTTGTTATCTACCGGAAACAACAGTGGAAAACAGGCAGAAGATGTAATCGTGATTCTTACGTCTCTTCGATGTTTTTGTTGTTTTCTGATGTAAAACGGTTCTCTCTCCACCCCCACCCCCCCTTCCCCCTTTTAGCTCCGAGAGGAATCATTGGGGGTGCGGCACTGGAGTTTACAGGCTGCCTCATGTGTGACTTGAATTTCATTAAATGTCGTTTATAGCCCCGCCGACCACTAAGGCCACATCAGGGCTGTCGCCCTATATAATTTCAGCAACTCCTGTAACATTCGCCTCAAGTTCAATATCAACACCGTCTAATCCCTTCAAATATACGAACACCAGAAAAAAAAAAACACCCAGAAAAAAGCATTACATGACAAAGTACTAAATCATTTTGTTTCTCAAGGCCAAAAACCCACACCCTACTGAGGACGCGAAAGTAAAGGGTGCATGCTGTGTTTATGTAAGTATTGGGTAACCCAACCAGCGCTGACATGAATGACACAAACTTTAACGTGCTTATTTTGATCCCCCAGTGTATGTGGACATGCATGAAGAAAAATAAACACACTGGCAGATCTACTGCAACGTTAAGTTGACCTAGGAGATTGGCTAGAAGACATGGGAACCATCATCACCAGACGACGGTGGAAGTGGATTGGGCACATCCTCCGAAGAGACGCACAGTCAATCACAAGAACAGCATTGCACTGGATCCCAGAAGGAAGGAGAAAGAAAGGAAGACCAAAAGCAACGAGGAGGAGTACTGTAGAAAGTGAGATGAAGCGCTTTGTTGCTGCCCTACACACCACTGGGTGTAATGGTTAATGATGATGAGATTGCAGACATCCCCACCCTTAATTCACCAGACGCCATTGCCGAGATCCGAATCCACAGATTCACGAACCGACACAGATGGAAGTTAAAAACTCTACTTCACTCCCGCATTGCCTTTTTGTCGTTGTGAATGCTACATTTACTGAGCAGTTCACGATCTTCTGTGTCAGCGTCTGTTCGGTTCGCAGCTGTTTTCCCCCAAAGATTCTTTTCTTGTTTGTGTCTATGTTGCCTCTGAGATAATCAGCTTCCCTGTTCCTGTCAGTTGTTTGTCTGTCAGTCTGACTGACTGTAGGAATTCGTGTTAACATAGTTCACCAGACACACACACAACACACACACCACACTCACACTTCCAACCTCTGTGCCCCCCCCCCCCCCCCTCCCCTCCCTTTTCCTTTTTCGCCTCCCTTTCCATTTCATCTATCTGGTCGGCGCGCTGTGTGTGTGTTTGTGTGTGTGTGGGTGTGTGTGGTGTTTATGTTTTGTGTCGCGCGCGCGCACGCTCGCGAGCTTGTCGTACTGTATTTGTTTCTCTCTACCCTGGTTTATGAAAGTGTTTATCATTATCTTGTCGTTTTATGTCGCAAGTGTGATGATGTTGGCTTAAAATGGTCTTTCCTGCCTTCACGCCAGGTAGACAGCTGGCTGAAAACCATGATCCAACACACCGACACAAAGGACACCAGACACATGTGGAGACGCACGCACTCACGCATGGGGAGAGGAGAGAGAAAGAGAGAGTGCAGACAGGGACAGCAGAGACAGACTGAGACAAGTAGACATGGGGGGGGGGGGGGGAGGGGGGGGGGGGGGGGGGGTCAGCGCGAGAAAGAGAGAGGAGAGAGTCAGAGGGGACAGCATGCACAGAAGAGAGAGAGAGAGACGGGATGAGAGGGGAGGGAGGGAGAGAGAGCTCTAAATATGTTATGTCAAACTGGATTTCTGTTCAATGCATGTTTACACTGCAATGTCGCTAAGTGTTATTAGGCTATGCTGCACATTGACTGTTCTTTCCTCATCGCTGGTTTCCTATATTTTACGGGGAGCGGCAGACAGTCGCCAGGGGTGTAAAATTCCAATCCAGCTTTAGTTTGCTTCAGTGTGCTTGGCCACAAAGCACAGGTATTGCACTGTTTGTGTGTGTGTGTGTGTGTGTGTTTGTGTGTGTGAGCTCTGACTATCTGCTTACAATTGTGCAGCAGATTGTGTACGAGGACGGACGCCTTGAGTGGGTTCTTATGCCTGCTGCACGACTAGATGCAGGGGATAGAGGAGGAAGCTGACAGAGTGTAGCCGTCCATCATTTAGATTGACAGTCGAGATAGTTTTTAACCTCGATTTATGCATGGGTGAAACGGTGCATGCTCTTGAATCTTTTTTTAAAAAAAAAAACAAGAAAAAAAATCTGTCTCTGTCTCTCCGACTGTCTGTCTGTCTGTCTGTCTCTGTCTCTCTCTTGTGCGAATGTGTGTGTGGGGTGGGGGGGGGGGGGGTTGGGGAGTGGAGGGGGGATGCGAGTGAGTGCGTTGCGTGTGCTTGCTTATGTGCATGCGTTTACAGCTTGATGTGGATAAGAAATTGGTAGGGCGGGGGTAAAGAGGGGAGGGGGGGTTCCTGGCGTTGCAGTGCATCAGAGCTGCGTTCCTTCTGCAGTATGTGCTCATGGTATGTGTCTTTGTTCAGTTAACAGCAAGAATCCGGGAATGTTTGCGCGTGCATGCGCGTGCCTGTGTATGTGTATGGTAGGGCCTGCATAGGTTTGTTTTGTCATAGTATCTCTCGTTCTCTATTTCTGTGCCCCCCTCCCCCTCCTCCCGTTTCTCTGTCTGTCTTTTCCCGGTCTGTTTCTGTCTGTCTCTTCTGCTGAAAGAAGTATAAAACTGCTTACCTGCTACACCAGTGAATAAAGATAATCGTTATCACCATCTGCTTCTATTGATGTTTGTCCGTCTCTATCTTTCCGAGGTCGCGTATCTCTCTCTGATTGTATGTGTGTGTGTGTGTCTATCAGTCTGTCTGTCTTTCTAAAAACCCAGATCTATTAGTTTCATATTTGTAGGATAATTTTTGAACCAAGGACCCTTGATTTTGAATCGTTTGAATTTCATTCTATTTTCTAATGTAAATCATGATACAACTTGTTTCTTTGTTTTGCCAACTCCCCCCCCCCCCCCCCCCTTCTTTCTGTTTGTTGATAGTGTGGTTTTAAACCTTGATATTCGTTTAATTTTTTTCCAAAGCTTTAGAACATTTCACAAAAAAAAGATTTTCGTTAACGTCGAGAAGTATCCTCTGCAAACTGACATCTCTCAAATCAAGTGCTATACTTTTGATTTTTTTCTCCTTCCTTTACTTTACAGGCATGTAATTCAGCTTATAGCACAAACATGTTAGTGAAGGAGTCTCCTTGGCGACTTCTTTCTTCTCTAGAGGAACTTGAAGATACTTCCCCCGTTAATTCACAATATTATGTTTTTGTTTGCTGGCTGTTTTTTTTTTCTTTTAGCTTTCCAAAACCAAATATCTGCATTGCTTTTGGCATGTAAGTCCATTTGATTGATTCAAAAGCCTTTCAGAAAGCAATCATAACTAATAGTCTTGGCAGATTCTTAGCTTCCAGATAATCCATTGCATCAAGTATTGTGGTCAAACTATCCCCTGTAAATGTTGTACCTGGGATAAAGCCAGTCTCTTCCTTGTTTCTAACCTTGGTAATAAATGAAATATACCTTTTGTCCTATTTGCAGTACATATTGATTCCATCGTATATTATATGTGACGCTTCTCCGAAGTCCGAATACGGCTATCTTTATGGTGGGTAAAAAGGGTCACGTAGGCGAAATCTCACCATTGGTGAACCTGTAGCTGAGGAAGGAAATACAATTGTGATGTTTGTTTAGCTCTCTTCTCTCTGTTCCTGTTGTCTGTGTGATGTTTGTTTAGCTCTCTTCTCTCTGTTCCTGTTGTCTGTCTCTATCCTCTCCACCCCCACCCCCCAAATGCTCCCCCCCCCCTCTTATGTCTCTCTCTCTCTCTCTCTCTCTCTCTCTCTCTCTCTCTCTCTCTCTCTCTCTCTCTTTCTTTCTTTCTTTCTTTCTTGTCATCTGCCTTTTTTTAACGTCTGTCTCACACCAAAGTTTTCCCCCTCTAGTGTCTCTTCCGCACCCTGTCTGTCCGTCCACCCCTTTCCTCCCTCTTTCTCCCCCTCCTCACTCTCGCGCTCCAGTGCCGAGCACGTTTGTCGCAGACGATTAGATCATTTCACGCCGCTCTTGTGTCTTGGTGCACCCTTCACCATCCCTGGTGTGGTGGTGGCGGTGTGGTGGTGGTGGTGTGGCATTTGCCGACGAGCCGAGCGGAAAGCCGTCACCCTTTATGGGCAAAACACACGTGTACTCATGCGTGAGTGTGTGTGTATGTGTGTATGTGTTAGTGTGTGTGTGTGTGGTGTGTGTGTGTGTATGTGTGTGTGTGTGTGATGTGTGTGTGTGTGGTGTGTGTGGTGTATGTGTGTGTGTGTGTTGTGTGTGTGTGTGTGTGTGTGTGTGTGTGTGTGTGTGTGCTGAGCTTTAGCATGCGGCAGCGAACAAAGAAGAAGCAGAGACAATCTGTGTGAAGGGGGAAAAAAAGTGTGGGTGCGTGCGTGCGTGCCGGTTACAGTATTGGCAACATGAATAAAGATGGTATGTTTGATTCATTCGTGGATTTGCGTGTTTGTTTAATTGTTTGTTGGTTGATTGTACAGAGATCAGCATTAACGAAAAGTTTACCTCCCCGAAGTCGGAATGTGGCCACCTTCTTGATGGGCAAACGGGTGCATACACAAAATTTTACCATTAGTGAACCTCAGAGCTCTAGCCGAGGGACGGAAAACCCATAACAACAACAACAGCAACAGTAACAACAACAACAGCAACAGGGGGCGGGGGCACATGCCAGTGGAGGCTTTGACTAAGCTAATAACGAAAAGTGATCGAAGCAGTCAGTCAGTAAGTTTCATTCACGAAATGCCCCCTCAAAAAGTATTCATTCATGAGACAAGACAAGACTCTGAACTGTGTCTAAGACTAGGTACATTTTTCAGCACGAAGACGTCAGTTGTAGTTAGAAGCACAGAACGTTTTGAAGAGAACAGCAGACCATACAAAAAAACCAAAACAAAACAAAAGCAAAAAACAAAAACAAAAAATTCGCAGGGAGCGTGAGAAAAGTGTGCAGGCATTTCTGCTCCAAACAGCCTCCCCCCCCCCCCCCCCCCTCACCCCACCCTACTCTCATCCCCCCCTCCCCCCCCCCCCCCCCCCCCCCCCCCCCCCCCACCACAGAATGCCTTAAGGCCTCTCAATACCTCTTCTATTCCCCTTACCTCCTCCATTATCTGTCCTTCAAGGTTTTGCACCTGTCAGTCCTCCGCTCGTTCTGGGGTGGGGGGTGGGGGTGGGGGGCTGCCGCCGCTATACTACCTGGGCAAGGTAAAACGGTTCTGCAGCAAGATGATGTTGCTTTTAGTGTGGGACCTCCTGCTACTTGCTACCTGTATGGTGCCGTGATAACGTCAAAAGAGCAGCTATTTTTGTGTAAGCTTTTGATGGAAAAAAAAAAAGAAGAAAAAAGATATGGTGTTTATATCTCGTTTACAGATGGTGGTTTTTTTTTAGTGGTTGGATTTGTTTGAGAGAGGTGTTGGGGTAAGGGAGAGGAGGAGAGAGGAGAAGAAGAAAGAAGGGTGGTGGGGAAGAAGGGGGAGAGGAAGAGGGGGAGAGAGAGAGAGAGAGAGAGAGAGAGAGAGAGAGAGAGAGAGAGAGAGAGAGAGAGAGAGAACTGGAAATAGAATTTGAATATATTGAGGGTAATTGGATAAGCCAGAGGCTTCTTTAGACCAGGCCCTCATAGTAAAAAAAAAAGGGGGGGGGGGGGCTAAATGAATAAATCAGTGGATTGATAAACAAATTAATGTGTAGAGAGAGAGGGAGGAGGGGTGATTGGGATGAAAGAATCTTGGATTTAAAAAATAAAAAGGATCAGATTGTAAGTTTTTTCTTGTTCAGATATACATACAGGAGAGGAAAGGAGGGCGAAAGAGAGAGAGAGAGAGAAGGAGGGAGAGAGAGAGAGAGAGAGAGGAGAGAGAGAGAGAGAGAGAGAGAGAGAGAGAGAGAGAGATTTTAAAAAAAATATCCGATTTCTATCCAGCGACACTAAGCATCTTAATTATCCAGATGACTGCACAATGCCACTCTTGGCGGAAAGCTGGTGAAGATTTCATCTTTACTCTCACCCACATGTGGGTGTGTTTGTTTTGTTTGTTTTTTGTCAGTAGTTCTCTTGACTTTTCCTCTTCTCATACATTCTCCCCCCTCCCTTTCTTGCTTATCCCTGTCTGTCTCTCTGTTGGTGTGTCTGTCTGTTTGTCTCTCTCTGTCTCACTCTCTCCCCCTCTCCTCCCCTTCTCTCCTCTCTCCCTTCATCTGCTCTCCCCTCTCTCTGTCCTACCTATCTTCTCCCCCTCTCTCTTTCTCTTTCCCTCTCCTCTTCCCCCCCCCTCTCCTCCCTTTCTCTCCTCTCTTTCTTTCTTTCTGTAGTGCTTATTCCTTGCCCTCAATAAAAATGTCAATTAATTCATTCATTCTGTAAGCTTTCTCTTAATGTTCGACCTGGACTACTGTGTCTTTGAAAGAAGGGATGTGTGTGTGTGTGTGTGTGAACTGAACTGAACTGAAGTGAACTGACAGAGCAGCAGTGTTTACGCTTGTCCTCGTCTTTCCTGTTCAACCCGAAAACATTGTTGGAAGATGCACGGGTATTGAACTGAGCAAGAGAGGAAGTTTTAGGTTTTGTTTAGATTCTCAGTCAGTCTGACAGTCTGTCTGAATCTGTCTGTCCGTCCGTCCGTCCGTCCACCTGTCTTGTGTGTGTTCTCTCTGTCTCTCCCCGTGAGCATATGCATGTGTTGTGTGTGTGCGCGTGCGTGCCTGCGTGCGCGTGCGCGCGCATATATGGGAGCATATATGCATACATGCGCAACGTGGCTTTTTGTTTACTCCGTGATGTCTGTCTGTCTCTCTGTGGCTCTGTCTGTCTGTCTGTCTCTCTTTGGCTCTGTATGTCTGTCTCTCTATTTTTACTGGTTCTGCGCATGCAGTTACATACACATGCATGCACGCGTGGACACCCACACCCACACTCACACTCAGAGCTTGTGTATGATAAGTCGTTGTGTTTTTATGTTTCCTTTTTAGTACAGTACACCTTCACACAGACACAGTACACCTTTGGAACAAGAAATAAAACTGTGTTTCTTCCATAGTATGTGTCTGCTTCTTTTGCACAGGTTGCCGTAATAAATACGTTTGTTAAAAAGAAGGGGGGTGGAGTGGTGGGTGAGAGAATACACGACTTCTACAACCAGCAATGAATAACACGCCTTTGTGCTTGCATAGCTAGCTCATGTGGACTGAAGTAGTAGAGTGAAGAAGACAGGGAAATGGCCGTGACGGCAGGGGGAGGGGTGGGGAGGGGGAGGAGGGGAGAGAGTACTTTGGGGGTCGTAAAGGGGCAAGGGGGGAGTGGCGGGGGCGGCGGGGAGCGCTTCGGGTTCTTGGAGTGATTAAGTAGTATTAGGAACGTGGCCATTTACCTCTTTGTTCCCCCCCCCCCCCCCCCCCCCCTCCCCTTGCACACACATGTATACAGACATGCACGTGCGCGCGTGAACACACACACACACTCACACACACGCATGCACGGAACTGCGCGTGCATGCATGCACACACACACACACCTCCATAATATAATCTGCATGTGGTAGCTAGAAACAGCTGTAGACCCTTGCTGTATAGTAGTGCAGAGAGTGGCTGGCCCCTCCAGAACCTCTCATACAGGGGTCCGCCATGTCGCTATCTCACTGGAGCAGCTGGCTGGGTAGTAAGTAAAGTACAGGGTTGGTCCCTCTAGGAGGAAAACGTTTGTGTGACTTCTGCAAACAAGCACTTAATCTATAACATCAACCTGGGTAGAACGAAGTAAAGAGGAGAGCTGACCCACCTTTGGTCTATCTCGTTAGTGGCGCTACACAATAACATGGCTTAGCAGAATGGTGGGTACATATGGACAGTCTAACTAACAGAGGGCAGGTGGAGGGGTAAGGAGGGTGCAGTGGGGGGGGGGTGGGGGGGGGGGGGGGGGGCAAGAGAGAGGCAGGGAATGAGTGGAGTGGGGGAGTTGTGAAGGGGGAGGGGGGGTGGAGGGAGAGCTCACTGATTATTGTTTGGACAGGCACAGCAAATCAAGAGTTATGGCTGGCTGCATGAAGACTGTAAATTGATAATAAACAGTGGTGGTTGTCCAGGTGTTAGTGGGTGTTACATCAGTGCCTCCATTGCTACCGCCTTCACTGCTTTCCTACTGCCATCATCGTTGGCATTATCTGAATTTTGTATTTTTTTGGTTTTTCTCTTCTCTCTACCTCTCAGGAACATTGTTGTACTGCTTTTTGTTATTGATGTTGTTTTTGTTATTGTTGTTTGTCTTCTCCATCATTTTGAGCAAACACTGTGACTCGCATGCTCCTTCTCCTCAACGTCTTCCTCTTTTCCCTCGCCATCTTTTTTCCTCGTCTTCTCATTTTTGTTTGTTTTGTTGTTCCTTGGCTAGAGCTACGAGGTTCATCAATGGTGAGATTGTGACCGTTATTGCCCTCCGTGAAGGTAGCCGCATTCTGACTTCGGGAATATTTTCTTGTATAAATTGTGTGTATACGGCTATTCCCTATATTCGGGACTCCCCCCCCCCCCCCCCCCCACCCCCCCCCCCCCCCCCCTCCCTCCCCCCTATTCACCCATTAGAACTTGCCAACTTTAAGAGTTTTTCCCCTTCCTATTCGCCCGTGAGAACTAACTTTATTATAGTGTTGAACGCGACAGAGATGGTGGAGTTGCTACCTTCCAGCAGAGAGAAACATCAAAGGGTAGAAGGTAGGCTGGCGCCGCTGGTGACTGCTTTAGTGTACACAACTGCCTCTACACGGCATCTGGGGCCGCTTAGTAGTAGTAGTAGTACTAGAGAGGGTCTGATGAAGAAAGCACGCCTTCTGGTCCTGCAGAACTCCGTCAGTACAGCGAGTCTGATGAAGAAAACAGGCTTAGCAGTAGAGTACAGCTAAGCTAGCTAGCTGTATGTCTAGCCTGCTGTCAGCCTTCCCTACTACACTATAAATCAGAGGAGAGGTCATGGTTTTCTTTACATTTTACTGCTGGTTCTTTCTTTTTTGTCTTCTGTATGTGGTTTTTTTGCTGGTTGCATAGATGGACGTATGGTAGACGCGTGTGGGTTTACATTTGTGGACGAGGCAAGTGTGTGTTTGTGTGTGTGTGTGTGTGTGTGTGTGTGTGTGTGTGTGTGTGTGTGTGTGTGTGTGGTGTGGTGTGCATATTATGATTATTATGTTACATAAGCTTTGCTAGATGGGTTGCGCACGTGCAGTGTCGTGCACAGGCAAGCAAGCATACACACACACTGCATACATACGGGGACTGGCTGTAAAAAAGCACATGGGAGCTTATTCCATTATCCTCGAAATAAAAATAAATCAAATCAAAACCAAATCAAACACACACACTGTGGTGTGCAAGAATGCATACACTCACACACACACATACGCACACTCACACACATGCACACACACACACAAACACAAAGAACCCACCTAAAAGGACTTTTTGGTATTACATACAGCAACAAACAACTTGCTAGCTCATATGAGCTGATGAAGAAAAGGGAGTAAAAGAGGGGAATGGTCTGTAAAGGTGGGGAGGGGAAAGTAGTTTGGGGTGGAGCGGTAGAGGTGGGGGGAGGGAGCACTTCAGGTTGTTGGAGTGGTATAAGTGTTAGGCCTAGGAGCATGGCCATTTATCTCTCCCCCCCCCCCCCCCCCCACACACACACATAACACTGTGTGTATCTTCGGTGACATTTTCCTTTACAAACTTGTTTATTTGTGTCTACAAGCCTACTGGGCTTCTGTGGCAATAGATGGTAATGTACGTTCTTGTTCTTCACACACACACACACACACACACACACACACACACACACACACACACACACACACACACACACACACACTCACTCACTCACTCACTCACTCACTCACACACACTCATGAAGCCTGCATATGGTGGCTGAGACCAAAGATCCTTGCTGTAGTAGAGAGTATACCCTCAGAAATGTCAGTGGGGGAGGGGGTGGTTATCTTTTACTGAAACTGCATGGGTAGTAGTATTCATTGTAGGAGGAAAACGTTTGTATGACTTCTGTCAACGGCTTAATTAAAGGGACAACAGGGGTAGGTAGGTACATACAGGCGGGAGGGTGCTCTGCTGCACAAGCACACGCCTCTTGCTCTTCAAACTGCAGCAGTGGAGGAAGTAACGCTGTGAAACAATCACAGATTTCTCGCACTGACAGAAAAGTATACAAGGCTCATATTTCTCACAAAGTAAAATCATAAACTTTGCTTTTACCCTATTATCTTTTGTATAAAAATTGTAACTGTTGGCGTTTACTAAGAAAACACAATTTGAACTAGTGAAGGAGCAGAGGTACAGCTGACACGTCACATCACTGACAAGCAGCCCTAGGGGCATTTTCTCTTTCTTCACTTAGGTAAGCCACCCACGCCAGCTCATGCCTCCCAGACTCAGTCCCTGGGATCGGATCCTGTGGGTTTAAACCATGACACTTACATGGTGAGAAAAGTAGGGTTGAACAAAGATAGGTCTTACTACTGGCTCCCACTTGTACTGGGTTCAACACATAGTTCAATAGATGGACAATCCAAAAGAAAGAGGCAGGTAGTCAAGGTGGGGTGGGGGATGAGTGGAGGATGGGGGTGGGGGAGGGGTCAGCTCACTGATCATTGTTTGGACAGGCACAGCAAAGTTTTGGCTACATGAAGACTGCATGATAACAAACAGTAAGTTGGTTGATGTAGGGTGGTGGTTGTCTATCTATTATGATGTGTTTGTTAAAACATGATCACCGCCTCCCCTTGCTGCCACCTTCACCACTTCCATCACACGGCCACCAATTGGATGGGATGGGATAGCCTGGCGGTTAGAGCATTGCACTCGCAATCTGATGGCCTGGATTAGAGCCCTTCTGACTTTCCTCCCTCAGAAGTCCTTGGGATGAGACTGTGAATTAAGATTCTGTGTGTGAACGCACGCAGAACATCTTGTAGACGTGTTAAAGCCTGTTCTGCCTTTCAGAAGAGTAGGCTGTTGTGTGTGGTGGGAACAGATTACAGATTTACTGAGGTAAAAAAGCACATGAGTGCTAATTCATAATCCTGGAAATAAAGATTAAAAAAAAAATCGGCACCATCACCACCATAAAAATTGTGTATGTGTGATGATGATGATGATCTGTGTGTGTGTGCGTGCGTACGTGCGTGCGCGCGCGCGTGTGTGTGGGTGAGTGTGTATATATGAGACAGGCAGAGAGAGAGAACTCGAACTCGAAGAGAGAGAGAGAGAGAGGAGAGAGAGAGAGAGAGGGGGGGGGGGGGAACTACCTTTTTCCTCTTGTTCCTTTTGTTATTCTTCTTAATTAAAAAGTGTACTCCATTTTCCCCCTTCCTGTTCTTGTTGTTCTTGTTCTGGTTCCCCCTATTCCATTTCTTCTCGTCTGTATATATGCAGCTGTTTCCAAACTCAGTCGACCAAGAGATTTTTTTTTTCATATTCATTTTTGGCACATCTAAGAAAGTCGAGTTTTTGTGGAGAACGTGGCAAACGTTGTTGTGATTTGTTTGAACATGACAGAGATGTAGTAGTGAAGTTGCTACATACAAGCAGAGAGAAAACATCATACGGTAGGTAGGTATGTACACATAGTAGGATGGTGCCTGTGTTACCTGCTTTAGCGTACAGATTGCCACGGTGTCCGGGGGTAGCTTAGAGAGTACAGAGGGTCTGATGAAGAAAACACGCCTTGTGGTACTACAGGGTCTGTGGTGTGTGTGGTGTGTGTGTGTGTGTGTGTGTGTGTGTGTGTGTGTGTGTGTGTGTGGTGTGTGTGTGTGTGTGTGTGTGGTGTGTGTGTGTGTGTGTGTGTGTGGTGTGTGGTGTGTATGGTTTTTTCCGTTCCTCGGCTAGAGCTCCGAGGTTCACCAATGGTGAGATTTATGCGTATGCGACAACCCCACCCCCACCCCCCCTCCGTCCCTTTTAGGTAGCCGCATTCCGACTTCGGATATGGTGTTTAAACACGACACCTGTGTGCATGCTGGGTTTTTTGTGTGCTTTTGTCATCCGTGCCTACCTGCGCTCAGTGGCATACTCTTCCTAAAGGCAAAACAGGTTTTTAACGTGTGGGCAAAAATGTTCTGCGTGCGTTCAGACACGGGGCCTCGGTTTATAGTCTCATCCAAAAGACTGACAGTCAATTCGATTTTTGGGGCTCAAACTGGGAAGAAAGGGCGAGGCTGGGAATCGAACCCATAAACCTCACGGTTTACTTGTTGGCAGGCGAACGTCTTAACCACCCTGCCACCCGCTTTCTTGTACTACAGCACAGTACAGTTCAGCTAGAGGGTGTGATGCAGAAAACACACATTGTGGTACTTCGCTACCTTCCCTGCAGGTCTGTCTACTCTTTCTGCTGTCAGCCTTCACTACACTCCTATAAATCAGAGAAGGGGCCAGGGCTGGTTTCACTTTTTATTTTACTGCTAGGTAGTCGTGTGTGTGTGCGTACGTGCGCACGTGTGTGCGCGTGCGAGTATGTTTGTGTGTGTGTGTGTAGATTTCCAGAGTAATCAAACGCGCCTCTGTATGCGTATATGTGTACAGAAGCTGTACAAGATGGACGTGGCGTACTACTGTAGGCAGGCATCCACACACACACACACACACACACACACACACACACACACACACACACACACACAACACACGATATGAAAAGAGACGTAACACCCTGAAGAACGAACGAACGAAACACACACACACCACACACACACACACAAAACACACACACACACACTTTTGCTTTGTGTTCATGCAAACACAAGATACTATGTGAAGTGTTGTGTAAATTTATTGTTCCCCTTCATTTTATTTGCCCCCCCCCCCCCCCTCTTTTCCATTCCTCCTTTCTTTCCCCCCCCCCCCCACCCCCCTACTGCTCACCCCCCCACCCCCCTTCCCATCTTCTCCTTCGCTCTGTCTCTCTGCTGATCTTTCTGTCTCTGTTTATCATTGTCCTCTCTCTCTCCTTTGTCTGTCTCTCTCTGTGTCTGTCTCTCTCTCTCTCTTGTCTCTTTCTCTGACTCTCTGACTCTCTCTCCTCTCTCTCTCCTCTCCTCTCCTCGCTCTCTCTCTCTCTCTCTCCTCTCTCTCTCTCTCTCTCTCTCTCTCCCCGTTGCCTGATAAACTTTCTAAGGACACCTGTGATTCGTATCACCCCTGTCTTTAGCGAGTCTAAGCCTGATCACATAATATTGTCACACAATTTGCATTTTCTCTTTCCTACCTTCTCTATCCCCCTCTCTCTCTCTACCTCTCTCTCTCACCTCTTCTCCTCCCCCCTCCTTTCTCTCTTGCCCCTGTCTCATTCTCTCCCTCATCTCCACCTCCCTCGCCCTCCCTCTCTCTCTGAGCACCTGTCTTCTCTCTCTCTCTCTCTCTCTCTCTCTCTCTCCCCCCCTCTCTCTCTCCTGCACCCCTGTCTTCTCTCTCTTGACCCTGTCTTCTCTCTCGTCTCTCCCTCTCCTCTCCTCCCCTCTCTCTCCTCACTCTCTCTCTCTCTCTCTCCTCCCCCTCTCTCTCTGTGCACCCTGTTCTTCTGTCTCTCTCTGCTTGCACCCTGTATTTCTCTCTCTCCTCTCTCTCTCTCTCTCTCTCCTCCCCCATTTCTCCCCTCCCCTCCACCCCCTTTGTGCACCCTGTCTTCTCTCTCTCTCCCCCCCCCCTCTCTCTGTGCACCCTGTATTCTCTCTCTCTCTCCCTCCTTCCTCCCTCCTCTCTCTCTCCCCCCTCTCTCTCTCTCTCTCCCGCACCCTTTCCCTCCCCCCCCCTCCTCCCCCTCTCTCTCCCCCCCCCCTCTCTCGAAACCCTTTCTCCTCTCTGTGCTGTCTTTCTTATTTTCTGCTCTTTTTTCTCTTTATAGCGAGCTTTCTTTGACGAGTACAGGAGTGCACACTGATAGATAGATAGATGGCTGCGGTGGCTGGGGACAACAGTAATTGGGGCAGGTGGATGCCAAGTTAGGTTTGAGGAGCTGTTTGGCACGGTCATTTCCACGGTGCTGGTGTCTTTTACACCTTTCCTCGCAGCTTAAGGGAGGAGGGTTCTCTGCTTGTTGTTGTTGTGCACTCGTCACGGCATGAAGCTCTGACGTCACCCAGTGTTGTGGGTTTTTTCCCCCCGCGCCGCAATTTCGATGGGGATAGCATTTCCTTCTCTGATTGTGTGTTTGTGTTGTTTTAAGGTCTGTCTGTTTATTTATGTGTGTTTTTGTGTGTTGATTTCATGCTCTCCCCCCCCCCCCCCCCCCTAAATTTCCTTGCTTTCTTGTTTTCCTGTTAATGTAAAATTTTCCCTAATTCACTCATTTATGCGCTAGCAACACACTTATTTGCTCTCTCTCTCTCTCTCTCTCCTCTCCTCTCTCCTCTCTCTCCTCCTCTCTTCTCTCATCGTCCTCCTCCTTCATCTCTCTCCCCTCTCCTCTCTCTGTGAGTGAGTGTGTGTGTATTTGTGTGTTTTTCTCTGATTTTGCTTCCAAATGATTGTTTGATTAATTTTTTTTTAACCCTTTACCATGAAGACCCGGAAATTTCCTTAATTGATAAACATTATACCAAGAAGCGCAAGTCATTCATAAGGATGGTCTGTTATA
This sequence comes from Rapana venosa, assembly GCA_028751875.1. Classification (NCBI taxonomy): domain Eukaryota; kingdom Metazoa; phylum Mollusca; class Gastropoda; order Neogastropoda; family Muricidae; genus Rapana; species Rapana venosa. Next base: position 53,991,249 of record CM054145.1, read on the forward strand.
TATAAAATAAAAATGCACATAGGGGAAGAGGGGGGGGGGACCCCAGGGGGAGCGGGATGGTTGGGAGGAAAAAGGGGGGGGGGGGGGGGGGGGGATGGGGGGGAGGGGGGTGGGGGGGGTGGGGGGGGGGGGGGGGGGGGGGGGGGGGGGGGGGGGGGGGGGGAGACGGGAAAAATTTAAAAAAGGACCCGGGGCCAGCTCCCTGTGGCTGCAAAGTTAAAATGGATTAGTAAAGTAAATTCCATTCACAGTAGGGGTGTTCATCTACCTCATCTTCTACCACTCCTTGTGTGGAGTTGTAAATAAGTTTTCTTTCGACTGAATCCCCGTACCCGTTCAATCATGTTCATCTAAGGGTAGTTTTGTTTGTTTGTATGTGTTTTTCTTTTTTTTGCTGGTGGGTTATTTTCCTTGTCTGCTCCATCTCGGTCCATCTGGAAGAGAGTGTAGGGGGAAGGGTGAATGGGCCTGCACCTTACAGATTGAGTTTGGCAGACTTCATTTCGTGAAGGGGGATGGATGGAAGGTGGCGAACTGTTCGTTGGGTTTAGTCTCTTGTTATCCCGTCTCCATCCTCTCACTGTGTAACTATCGGCTTGGTGAGAAAATAAGGTGGAAATGAGAAAAGTGCATAATTATTCCTTTTTTCTTTTTTTTTGGTTTTTTTGTCTGTCTTTTGTTCTTTTCTCTTTCCGTCGTTCTTTCTTTCGGTCTGTCTTGTTTTCTTTTTTTCTTTGTTTTCTTTCTGTCTGTCTGTCCCGTATTTCTTTTCTTTTTTCTTTTTCTTTTGTCATTCTCTGTTCAGTCTTTTTTTTCTGTCTTTCTTTGTTTTTTTTTTTTCCTTGTTCTTTTTTCTTCTGTCGTTCTTTCTTTCTTCTACCGTTTTTCTTTTTTCCCTTTTTTTCTTTTTCCCATCTTTCTTCTTTTCTTTTTTCTTCTTTCTTTTTTTCTTCTTTCTCTGTGTTTTCTTCTTTTCCTTTCTTCTTTTTTGTTTTTTCTTCGCAGGGAACGCAGAAAAGTTCTCTTTCTTTTCTCATTCTTTTTTTCTTTTCTCTTCTTCTTTCTCTTTCATTTTTTCCTTTCTCTCTTTTTCTTCTTTCACTCTTTCTTTCTTTCTTCTTTTCTTTTTTTCTTTCCTACTTCCTCTTTTATTTTTTTCTTCTTCTTTCCTTTTTTTTCTTTTTTCCTTCTTCTTTCTTTTTCTTTCTTCCCCCTTTCTTTCCTTTCTTTCTTTTCTTACTCCTTGCTCTCTTTTCTTTTTTTCTTTGCTTTCTTTTTTTCCCCCATCTGTCTTTCTACAGCACTGGATACTGTGAAGGTGTTGGGTTTGTATTGGTACAGAGATGTGTAGGAACCAGTGCAAACAAAGTAGTAGGCTTGTGGTCTGGAACAGAACAGAAAAAGAACAGGGAACATCTTTCTTCTTCTTCTGCCTCAGTACAGTCACTCCCTGAAACCAAAGTTTCCCCTCGATATCTGATCTCTCCGTATAAGAGACAAAGTAAAGTGTTCTGTGGCTGGATTCCCTCCCCCGCCCCCTCTGGCTTAATTTTAAAACAACAACAAAAAACCCGTATTTTTTTTCTAAAAGTTGATAAGGGAGTAAGAGGTTAGATGAATAGATTGATTGAAAGAATATGGGTTAGAGGCGTGGTGGTGGTGTGTGTGGTGTGGTGGTTGGGTGTGTGTGTGCGAGTGCGTGCGTGCGGTGTGCACGCATGGCAAGCGTGCGTGCACGCATGGCAAGCGTGCATGCGAACATGCGTGTGCGCGTGTGTGTATGTGTGTGTGTGTGTGAAAAGACATGGTGCGGAATCTGTTTATTTTCTGTGTGCGGAAACCCAAACCCAAAAGAACAGGATCGACGGTTTGATTAGGACATCAATGACAAAACATATAGATAGATGAAATGATACTAACGGAGAGAGAGAGAGGGAGAGAGAGAGAGAGAGAGAGAGAGAGAGAGAAAAAACTGCCTTGTTTTAAAACCCCCCCCCCCCCCCCCCAACAAAAAAAAAGGAAAGGAAAAATGAGAAAAGCGGCGTGGCCACATCCCGGCTATTGAAAGTACAGACTGTATAATACAGGCGAGGTAACACGATAGCAGCTCTTGCCATTACATACATGTGATCACATCTCTTTACCGTTTCCTGTGTTTCCGCTGTTAGCCGTGTGTGTGTGTTTGTGTGTGTGTGTGTGTGGGGGGGGGGGGGGGGGGGGGGGGGGGGGGGGGGGGGGGGGGGGGGGGGGGGGGGGGGGTGGTTTCTCTGGCAACCTTGCTTTTATTCCCTTTAGTTAATTCTATTTCGTATTTGCGTCAAATGTTTTAGTGTGGTGTTACATGCATATATATATGCACTGTGCGCGTGCAGGCGCGTATACACACACACGTGCGCGCGTGTACGCACGCACACACTCTCACAATGTGGTTCTTTGTTTCTGCCTTCCGCCGCCGTTTCGGAAGAGTAGGCCCTTGTGTGCCGGTGGGAACGGATGACAGAGTTTACGAAAAAGCATGCTTGCAGGGACTGGATGTGAGGAAACACATGAGTCGGAGTGCTTATCTTCGAAATAATATTTATTTATTTATTTTATTTATTTATTCTTTTATATCGAAGATAATGGAATAAGCACTCGTGTGCTTTTTTACATCCAGTCCCCATGTGTATGCGGTTTTGTAAATTTTGTCATGTTTCCACCGGCACACAAGGGCCTACTCTTCCGAAGAGCGGAACAGGATTTAACGTGTGCGCAAGATGTTCTGCATGCGTTCGAACACGGGGCCTCGGTTTATAGTCTCATCTCACCCATAATGGAATGACAACACGTACGCACGCACACGCGCGCGCGCACTCACACACAACACACACACACAACACACACACACACACTCGCACACACACACAACTCGCACACACACACACACACACGCACGCACGCACTCACGCACCCACGCACACACACACACACAATCTCTCTCCCTCTGGCTTTCTCTCGAGACACGCTGACAACTTCTGTGTCTGTCTGTCTCTTCATTCATCCATCTGGCTGGCTTGCTGTTTTGTAAGTTGAGAGAAACATGCACACTCACTCTCATACGTTTGAAACTTGTAAATGTTGAAAAAAAAAAGAAGGAAGAAACTTGGAGGGGGAAAAAGGGCAAATCAGGAGTTGGGTCATGAAACCCGTAACAATAAAATAAAATATACAAAAAGAAAACAACCAACAGCCCCGTCTTTTTCTTGTTTTCTGGACTAACCCCCCCCCCCCCCCCCCCCCCCCCCCCCCGATTTTTCTTTTCCTTTTTATTTTTTTTGAGTCGTTTCCTTGGTTTTTTGGGGGGTTATTTTTCGGTTCGTGTTCCCAACCCATGAAATTTGTGCAAATTTTTTAAAATAAAAAAGCACACACCCCCCAAAAAAACCAACAAACAACACAACAAAAAACAAAACAAACCCAACCCAAAAAACCCCTCTTCTTTGAGCTCCATAATCATTTTGCATATCAACAAGCCACATCGACAGGAGTAAAGGAGAGAGGAGATGTGCTGCTACTGTACAGCTAGTATAGATGACAGTTGTTGGGGATGGGAGGAGGAGGAAAGATGTGTGTGTGTGGGGTGGGTGGGGGGGGGGGGGGGGGGGGGGGGGGGGGGGGCGTAAAGGCAGGGAACTTCTAAAAACCAGGTTAAGTGCCGGAGTGTGCGATCGTATCTGCTATTTTTAGTGCCGGGCTACATCTTGGGGCGCCCTCCCCTCCCCTCCCCTGCACCCATCTTTTCTTTCTTTCTTTCTTTCATTCTTTCTCTAGCGAGTGTCCTACTGTTGCCTGTTTCGCGTTCTTTGTTTCTTCCGTTTCCCAACAAAGACGTTCAGTTTTTGCATTGCTGCTTCCCGGTGGTGGCGCACACTTGCCCCCTCCCTCCCACCCCCTTACCCCGCCTTTTTTTAAAAAATAATTTTTTTTATTTATCTTTTTCAGTCACAGTGCCCTCGTTCATTATCTGCGATCCCCCCTCCCATCCCTCACACATCTCTTTGTCTTTCCGCAATGCAGAGCTCTCTTTCGAGCTCAGTTTTCTTTATGAGATAGCTGTAACTTCTTCATCCAGGTGGTTCTCTGTCTGCCTGTGTGTCTGTGTCTCTGTCTGCCTGTCTGTCTGCCTGTCAGATTTGGACCTTTCACACATTTTTTTGATAGGCTCATAGTTTTGTTTTTCGTTCCTCGGCTAGAGCTCCAATTTTCACTAATGGTGAGATTTTTTAAAGTATGCAGCCGCTTTTTCCCCATTTAGGTAGTCGCATTCCGACTTCGGGGATAAAAGGCCCATATGAAAGGGTGTGTAAGCAAAGAGTACGTGAAAACTCCTCATTTGGGTACAAACAAACTGCGGGTAGAATTGAACAGTAGTTCCGTGAAACGGCTAATTTCCTGATTAAAATTTTTTATTTTTTATATCACGCTTTGTTAGCAAACAAAACAAAAACCTCTAATCATAGAAAAAAAAAAGAAGAGAGAGAGAGAGAGAGAGAGAGAGAGAGGAGAGAGAGAGAGAGAGAGAGGAGAGAGAGAAGAAAATTCAAAATAGCGGAAAACTTAGGGAATGACAATATAAACAGGAAATTTCCCGGTTTGTTGAATACACACAATTGCAAAGCATGACAGAACAAAGAGTAAACTGGAAAATTCTCATGGTTCTTTAGTGAGAGTGAGTGAGTGAGTGAGAGATAGAAAGAGAGAACACCTTTTTTTCAGAAGGTATAGAAATAAAACTGTCTTTGTAATTCCTTGGGATCTTGTGACATGCCCATACCATTTAAGTTTACGCTTTTTCACGATCGTTAGAAGGTTCTCATAGGGTCCAATGGTTTGCTGGATTCTGTTATGCACGCTTTCGTTGCTTATGTGGTCTTTGTAGGAGATGCCAAGGAGTCTCCGAAAGCATCTCATCTCCACTGCCTGTACTCTTCTCTCCAAATCTGCAGTCAGGGTCCATGATTCACAGGCATACAGAAATATGGATATGACAAGGGAGCGCATTAGTCTGATCTTGGAGATAAGTGAGATATTCTTATCTCTCCAGATGGTGTTTAGTTTTGACAAAGCTGTTATTGTCTGTGCAGTCCTGCATACTACTTCTGGCTTGGATCCCTGGTCTGATACAATGGCTCCCAGGTACTTGAAGCTTTGAACTGTTTCCAGCTTCTGGTCATTAACCCTGATATCAGTGCTAATGCCGTTGGTGTTATTAGTCATCAGTTTGGTCTTCTCTGCACTGATTTCCATGCCGTATGTTTTGGAGGCCTTATCCAAGTGTTCTGTTAGGCTGGCAAGCTCTTTTTCTGATCCTGCTATTCCATCAATGTCATCTGCGAAGCGGAGGTTTGTGATCGTTCTGCCACCAATGCTGACTGATCCTTCATGACGTTCCAGTGCATCAGCCATGATTCTCTCAAGGAAGATGTTGAAAAGAGTGGGTGAGAGTAGACAGCCCTGCCTTACTCCAACTGTTGTTCGAAACCATTCTCCAATGTTGTTGTTGTAGTACACTGCACTGGTGGCCTCGCTGTACAGCTGTTTGATGACTATGATCAGGTTTGCATTGATGCTGTACAAATTCATGGTTGCCCACAAAGCTGCATGCCACACCCTGTCAAATGCCTTCTTAAAATCGATAAATACGTGGTAAAGGTCTTGCAAGTTTTGCAAGGCACTGTCCAAGGAGGAAGAAGAAGAGGCAGACCAAGGAAGAGCTGGGAGGATAACATCAGCGAATGGACAGGCCTAGAACTCAACAAAACCCTGAGAAAGGCAGAACAGAGAGAGGAATGGAGGGAACTGGTTGTTGAGTCTTTGAGGGTGCCCCCACGGTCGTCAGACTACGGGACAGATAGATAGATAGATAGATAGAAATAAATACAATGTTTTCCATACAGCCCTAAAAAAAAAAAGCATAAACAGAAAAAAAATGTACACACGCAAACCAAACCAACCTACAATCACGTAAACATACGAATCAACAAATATGACTCAGAGAGAGAGAGAGAGAGAGAGCGAGAGAGAGAGCGAGAGAGCATTGAACTGAACTCTGAAATAACTTATAGTCATTGACTGTTCAGGCCATTTAACAAGAGGGTGCACAACTTTAAGTAGTAAATCGGGCAATACAGAGAGAGAACAGGCCTGTTTTGATAATGAATATGTAAAACCAGACTAGTGTGTTGTATCAAGATTCAAGATTTTATTTCAAGAAAACCCCCGAAGGGGTACATGAAATTTAACAAAGCTACAACTTGCGGATATGGGCGTGTGGAACATACTCGAAGAGTGGTTATTGTCGTGAAGTGGACAGGTTTAATGGAAATAGGAGCTCCTCCCTGGGTCTGGAAACTTCCCCTTCTTTCTCCTTTCCCTTCCAAGCTGGGCTAAACTACCAGTGCACAGAATACTGCAGATTTACAAGACAAACGATTCCAAATCTGACAGTTTCTTTTGTCTTTGTGAGCGCGCGAATCGGGGTAAAACCAACAGATTTTCACCGGCAAAGTTAGGGAGTACTCGTTTTACTTTCGTAGTTTCGAATGAGGTTTTAAATTCTATAATAATTACCTTTTTATTTCTATTATTTTGGGTCGTGTTTTTCATATATGTTGATATAAAACAAATTTAATTATTTAAAAAAAAAAATTTAAATTAAATTAAACCATTTCCCAAAAAAATTTTAAAAAACCAACAGCACAAAGACAGTCGCAACCATTTCCACTACACACACGTGCTTTCCCCCTTACGTTTTGTGTTTTTCACGTTTCTAATTTCAACGGGTTTTGTGGTATAAGAAAAAAAGGGTTTCCCAAGTATCAAAAAGGCAAGCTGGAAAAACGGGAAAACACTACACCCCGTTCACCTTGTCATGAATTTTTCCCCTCTTGTGCACGTTTTTTTTAGACACAAATAACCGTGTGTGTGTTGTTTGCTGCGTGCACGTAGCTCACATAGAGTGCGTTTTGCGGCTACGTTTTGGTTGTTTTTTGCTATCGCGTGTTTGCCAACGCACAGTTGCTTGTTGCATAATATGACGAAGAGAAAAGCGGGAAAAAAAATCAGCCGGGAAGGAGATTTTTTCATTGTTTAAGGTGGTTGGGAAGGTTGCTTTGCGGGGTTTTATTTTAGCCGAAAGGGGAGGGGCGGGATGAGTGAAGTTGTCAAAGAATAACACAAGAGATGAAGAAAAAAAAAGACATGATATTACTTGTCGGTATACTGGAGCTTACCACTGCTTTAAATGTATTTTCAGTTGCTCGTGCCCAAACACTTTAATATATACTTAAGTATACAGGTACATGCACACATGTGCGTGAATGCTTGCACAAAAACACACATACACGTCTCTTTCAGAAAGAGAAAGGGACTGATTGATTGATAGATAATCTTTATTCCCAAGGGTTACAGAATAATAAGTATTGACATACATTTAAAAAAAAATCCTGCCCTTGCCCTGAAAAGAGACTATCCTTAATAATCACAACAAAGAACATTAGAGAGAGAAGAGAGAGGAAGGAGAGAGAGAGGGAAGGGGAGAGAGAGAGAGAGCGAGAGAGAGAGAGAGAGAGAGAGAGAGAGAGAGAGAGAGAGAAGAGATGGAAGGATGGAAAGCAAAGTTCTGCAAGCTGACATCAGATGGATTGGGCGTTTTTTTTTTTCGTTGTTGCTTTTTTGTTTTGTTTTGTCCCACCTCAGACCCAAGTACAAAAATGAAGGGTTTCTGGTAGAAAGGTTAGTCGCCCAGAAAACATTGTAAAAATGGCATAAAAAAACACCGTGTTCCCACGTGCACCACACACACACACAAACACACACCCCACAACACACACCCCCACACCACACACACACACACAACACACACACACCAGCTGCAAAAGTTCTGCAAGCTGACATCAGAATGATGGATGTTTTTTTGTCCCCACCCAGACCCAAGTACAATAATGAAGCCTTACGTTACGTTGCCAACACCAGGGAACCAATCCTGCCTTCATAGGCGCCCGAAAACCGCTTTAAAAAAAAAGGCATCAACATGTTGTCAACGGCACACGACACAACACACACACACCAAAACAACAAAATACACCACACAAACAAAACCACACACACACACACACGCATCACACAAACCCACACAACAAAAACGATTAAAGCAAGCACAACACACCCCCCCGATAGCACAGCTGACGCACAACCATCACCCACACGACTCACACACACACACACACACCACACACACACACACACACACACACACACACACACACACACCACACACTCAGATGCAAAGTTCGGCAAGCTGACATAGGACGGATTGTTCTTTGTCTCCACCTCAGACTCCAGAGTACAAATAATGAAGCCTAAAAAACGTTTGCCAACTGGAGGGTGACGTTACTAACAGAACTCTGCCCTCCATTAGTCGCCCAGCAAACAGCCTGTTCCCACGCGCAACACACACACACACACACACACACACACCACACACACACACACACACACACACACACACACAACACACACACACACACACACACACAACACACACACACACACACACACACATACACACACACACACACACACACACACACACACACACACACACACA
>CM054145.1:54002395-54042395 GCA_028751875.1 Rapana venosa
CTCTTCTCTCTCTCTCTCTCTCTCTCTCTCTCTCTCTCTCTCTCTCTCTCTCCTCCCTCTCTCTCTCTGTGTGTGTGTGTGTGTGTGTGTGTGTGTGTGTGTGTGTGTGTGTGAGAGAAGAGAGAGAGAGAGAAGAGAGAGAGAGAGAGAGAGAGAGAGAGAGAGAGTGAGTGAGAGAGGTTTATGGCTGAAAATGTTAAGGAAGATGTACACACCGTAATGCCGACAGCAAAGTGGAAATTACATAATCCTTCTTCTTTTCATAGACAACCTGATCATTCTCATGTTCAAGATAGGGAGGTGTGTGTGTGTGTGTGGCGCGGCGCGTGCGTGGGTGCGTGCGAGACTTTATGCATGTTTTTAATAATATAATCGCAGCACAGAGACTTATCTGAAGATAACCATGCAGGCAAGAGGATGAATCACTTCCATAAGCCGAACTGCAGATCAGATTCCGCCGGATACTGATGAAAAAAACAGGATAGTTTAGGAGTCGAGGGGTGAGGTAATGAAGAGCCCTTTCTTCTCACCACCGTGTGGTGTGTGTGTGTGGTTGTGTGTGTGTGTTAATCTCTCTCTCTCTCTCTCTCTCCTCCTCTCTCTCTCCTCTCTCTCTCTCTCTCTCTCTCTATATATATATATATATATATATATATAATATATATGTTGCGGTGTTCAAAGTCACAAAGCTTCTCTTTTATTGCCATGCTGCAGCGCCAACTCGTGCGTTGATTTGGAAGTAAAATTCTAACCCCCTCTCCCTCATCTCTGAATATTTTTAAAATTAAAAAATACATCTTTTCGTAACCTGTTTGTCTCCTTCAATCAATATTCTTGCGATATCTGTTTCTCTGCCTTCTCTCTCCCCCCCCCCCCCCCCCCCCCCCCCCCCCCCTCCTTCGTTTTTCTTGTGTGTGGGCGTGTGTTTCCATTTTTGCTCTTGTTCTCCTGTTCCATTGTCCATCTGTCTCCCTCTCTATCTCTCTGTCTCCCTCTCTGTCTGTCTCCCTCTCTGTCTGTCTCCCTCTCTGTCTGTCTTCCTCTATTTCTGTGTCTCCCTGTCTGGTCTGGTCTGGTCTGTCTAGTCTGTCTGTCTTTCTGTCTCTCTTCCTCCTCATGCTCAGTATCTGTGTTTCCATCTGTTTCTCCCCCACCTATATTTCCCCCTCTACTGTCTTCCTGATGCCCGACCCCTCTTTATCTGGCCTGTGTGTGTACATTAGCGGCGGCAGCCACACACAGTAGGCTACTGTTGTTTGAGTGTGGGATGGCGAAGGTCAAGATGGGCTGGTACAGAGCCAGCCAGCCAGCCAGCCAGCCAGCTAGCCTACACCCCAGTGCCATCAGATGCAACCTACGTGCCACTTGTTGCCCAGGCTAGGGTCATTGCCTGCACTGATAATATGATGCAGACAGTGGGGGGTGCAGGTGCAGGAGTACCGGGTCAGAAACGAAGGGACGAGAAATACTGGGACAAGAATAGAGGGGCAGAATTACATAATAATAATATTAAATAATGTATGGAATTTACATAGCGCTGAATCTTGTAAAGCAACAAACTATGGACAGGAACAGCAGCAGCAGCAGCAGCAGCAGCAATATAAAAATAAACCAAAAACAAATAAACCAAAAAGACAGTCACCTCCACCACCAACTTAAGTTCTTCAAGCTCTGTCGACATCCTGAGATCTTTCTTGTTTTTCTTGTCCTGTCCGTCCTGACCCTACTAGTCACTTCTCTGTCTACAGTTTGTTTACCTATGATAATAATAATATATGGAATTTATATAGCGCTGAATCTTGTAAAAAAACAAACAAATCGAAGCGCTTGCACTCAATCATTTACAGGCATGCAACCCTCCTCCTACCTGCGTGGTCTTTTCTCTCTTTTTGCCCCTGCAATTGCTGTCTTTAAAAAAAAATCTGTTATTTTCTTAATTCCTTTTTATTTTTGGCAGTCACTTTTATCTGAGGCGTCAGCGCTTTTTTTAAAAGTGCACGTAATCTTTGTCTCCCCCTCCCCCACTACCCCCCTCTACCGCTAATCTCCTCTCTTCCCCCATACATCTTCCCACACTTCCTTTGGGATTACTGTTTATCTGACCTGTATCCATTAGGTAGTCGTTGATACATGCTTTGACCTTTCGTGTGATTGCGAAGGTCAAGCGGTATCACATCAGAAGCAGCTTGGCTCACTCTACCAGGCTTAGCTAGGACTGCAGTTGGAGTGTGCAGGCGCCTTGGGCCTTGGGATAGGCCAGGGGGAGGGGGGGGGGGGGGGTAAGTATCTTTACATGTGGATCTTCTTTTTTGGACCATTGAAGGTTACAGGTGCTTGGTGGTGTGTTGGATCCTTTGTATAATTATTATCTCCTCTTCTGCTGTGTTTCTCCCCTTGGATTTTTTTTGGAAGGGGTGGGGGGAATTATACAAAACTTTTGCTGGTCAGTATTGTATTTCCTGGAGGAAGTGGAGGAAGCTGGTTGCAAAATCTTCAGTGGTTCCCCAGCGGTCTACAAGATTGTGGGATAGGCGAAGGTGAAGATTATATTTCCTTAGTTCTGGAATTTTAAACAAATCTTTTTTTTCTCCGTCTTTTCTATAAGGTTCGTTCATTTTTGAAGCGAGGACTGATTCTTTTTTCCCCCATTCGACTCAACAGTTTCAAGTCTGACAGTGGGGTCAGGTGGGAAAAGCAACAAGAGTTGATCACGAGGACATAACGCGGATTGGGTCTGTTCCAGTCAAGTCAAAGTCAAAATCAAGTCAAAGTCAAAAACACTTTAATCATCCCGTGAAGGGCAGTTAGAGTTCTGACAGGCACATTGATACGTAACGTTATCTCGATACGTTCCATTTGCTCAGCGTATCAATTTCCCTCTGCTCTGCCCTTCATGGAAGCATTCTCTCATTTGAGTGAAGACAGTTCGTGCATCTTCCTTCCTTCCTTCCTTCCCCTCCTGGGCTAGCGAAACGTAACACTCCTGCCTTTCCGCCAGCATTTTTAAACAATAGGTCCGTGTGTGTGTGTGTGTGTGTGTGTTTGTATGTAATCTCTATATGTATGTATGTTCTTTTTTTCCCCTTTTATATCGAGGATAATGGAATAAGCACTTGTGTGGTTTTATTTTACATCCAGTCCCCGTGTGTATGCGGATTTGTGAATTCTGTCATCTGTTCCCACCGGCACACAATGGCCTACTCTTACGAAAAGCGGAACAGGATTTAACGTGTGCACAAGATGTTCTGCGTGCGTTCGCACACGGGGCCTCGGTTTATAGTCTCATCCGAAGGACTTTGGGGGAAAGTGGAGTCTGCACTGATGTTAACTGCAGAGGAAAATATTCCCTTGAATGGGAATCGAACCCGGGTCGTCAGATTGCGAACGCAATGTTCTGACCACTAGGCTATCCCCCCCGTGTATGTATGTATGTATGTATGTATGTATATGTGTATGTATGTATATATGTACGCATATATGTATATATGTATGTATGTGTATGTATGTATGTATATTTGTATTTGTACGTTCGTACGTACGTATGTATGTATGTATCTGTGTATGGTTTTTATTTTTATTTATTTACTTATTTTATTCTTTTATATCGAGGATAATGGAATAAGCACTTATGTGCTTTTTTTTTTTTTACATCCAGTTCCTGTGTGTATGTGGTTTTGTAAATTCTGCCATCTGTTCCCACCGGCACACAATGGCCTACTCTTACGAAAAGCGGAACAGGATTTAACGTGTGCGCAAGATGTATGTATGTATGTGTGTATGTATGTATGTATGTGTGTGTGTGTGTAAGTATAAAGTAACATGCATGCAAGTTACCTGAGTTTTGTCCTCTGCCCTCCCACATCTGTCCATTACCCACATCCGCCATCTTTATCAGCGCTGTGTGCAGTCAGCAAGCAGCAGATACATTCTTGACATTCAGTGTGATGGCGTATGTTAAAAATACGCAGGGTCCAACGATTTCTTCTGGGGAAAACATCGTTCATTCATTTTCGAAATAACAAAAAGTGTCCGTGTCTGTCTCTCTCTCTCACTCTGTCTGTCTCTGTCTCTCTGTCTTTCTATTTGTCTCTGTCTGTCTGTCTGTTCGTCTCTGTCTGTCTGTCTGTCTGTCTCTCCTGTATTTTCCCCCCTGTAGACATAGTTAAAATATTATGCCAAGAGAAATGTGCCGGGAGGGAAGCAAGCGGTAAAGGACGGGTCATTACTATCTGTGCCATCAACCAGCTTGTGCTTCTGTGGATTGATGCCTCCTGTTAGGCTGTGTGGTGTGTGAGTGTGTCAGCCAGCTTGTGCTTCTGTGGATGGTTAGGCTGTGTAGTGTGTGAATCAGTGTGTCAGCCAGCTTATGCAGGCACCAAACTCATTTGTATGCTGCTGCAGGTGAACCGTGGAGCTCTAGCCGAGAACCATGGTTAACCCCCCCCCAAATCACCAATAATGTTGTTGTAAGGCATCTCCACTATAATCAAATTTCTGCCCAGTTTCCAAAACAGCAGCTGCCTCCTCTGCTGTTTTGGAGGTCATCGTCGGACACGACGGACAAACATACATACATATCAACTTTCAGAATGAAACTACTACATTTGCTTGAAGTCTTCCCATCTTTTGGCGTTATCAGTCTGCCTGTTTCGTTTCATCCTTTCTGCCTAGTTCTCTGTCTCTCTGTCTCTGTCTCTCTGTCTGTCTCTGTCTCTGTCTCTCTGTGTCTGTCTGTCTCTCTGTGTCTCTCTCTGTCTGTCTGTTTGTCTGTCTCTGTCTCTCTCTCAACAGTTATGATCTGTGATTTGACGTTGATGTGCAGTGTGTACCTCATGGGTGTGGAGGTGCACAGCGTGGCGGTTAATAGATAGATCTACGGCAAAGGTCAGGATAGGCAGAAACCAATTAAGGCCATGAAGTCATTAGGGGCTTAGCGCCCTGTGTGTTAGTTCTACAGTTTATCCTGTGTGTGTGTGTGTGTGTGTGTGTGTGGTGGTGAGAGAGAGAGAGAGAGAGAGAGAGAGAGAGAGGAGAGAGAGAGAGATGAGAGAGAGAGAGAGAGAGAGAGAGAAAGAGGTGTGTGTGCGTGTGTTCCTTTGTTTCTTATATCACGACAGGCCAATTTTTGTAACTGTTTCTGTGTTTGTTCTATTGCTTGTTTGTTTTGTTTCGCTTTCATGTTATATTTCCTCCAAGTACCTTGGAATCAAAAGAGAGAAGGAAAAAAAGAAGCCCTTTAAAGTTCCTTTGTTCACTTTTAGTTCAGTAAGGAAGGACTTGTGTTCAAGCACTAAATAAGATGAGTCATCCCTGACCTGCCAACAGTGAAGGCCAGTGTGATAAAGACTCTCTAGACGTGAGATAAAGACTGTAGGGGGGAAGTGATTGGAGGGGGGGGGGGGGGGGGGGGGGGGGGGGTAGGGTAAAAGGGGGGGGGGGGGGTTAATGCTATTTTCCACACTCTCTCTACACCTGAACTTATGGCAAGAATTTTCCCTATGCTCAGGTCAAAACGCTCGATATTCATTAAAGCCAGCTTGGGGAAAATATCTTTGTCTAATTCTCAAAAATTGATGGTAGGGTTGTTGACTGTTTCTTTCGTATCGTGCCCTCCCACCCCTTAGCTTGCTCTGTATTCTTCTTCTTCGTCGAACGCTCAGACAGCAACTATTGTTGCCTGTTGTATGAGCGAAAATGCGTTGCGCTGCCGTTAAGCGTCTGACAAGTCAGGCCCAGCACATCCGACTTCGGCAAGGGAGAGAATTGTTATCTTTTAAGTCGTTCTGGGGAAAAAAGAGCAGGAGAATGGACAAAGAAGGCAGAAAATAGACAAGAAGGTGGTGATAAGAAGAAAAAGAACAAGCAGAAATAGAGTGAGGGATAGGAAAGAGGGAATTCCTAGTGCAGAATTTCCAGAAGGTGGGGATGCTATTTACACTGACATCCTCACAGGGAAGTTCTGTATTCTACCACCTCATGTAAGGTCTGTATTCTTTCCCCCCCCCCTCTTTTTTCCCTTCTTTCTTCTTTTTTTTTGGGGTTTAAGTTTATCCTTTGTTTTTTTAATTTTCGGGGGGATGTATTAATGTTTTCTCCTTCCTTCCCCGGGTATTAGTCACAAACAGCGGTTGGTTTGGTTTAATTTTGGGGGTTGGGGTGGGGTTTCGCTTTGGGATGGCGGACCAAACGGTATGTTGGAATGGAACGGGATTTGGTTTGGGGGGGTGGTTTTTAGAAGTGGGGGAAAGGGAAAACTACGATTGCACCCCGTCCCGGAATTTCTGTTGTTTATGCACAGGTATATTTGTGCTTCATGCACAGGACATTCTGTGCTTCATGCACAGGCACATTCTGTGGTTCGTTCTCAATAAACCCTTTTCTCTACAAGTAACCCGCTGTAGGGTAACCAACCATATTATGTAAACATGCTCTGGAAACTCATTTTTCCAACTTTGTGTTCTTTTCTTATCTGTCCTTTTTTGGGGGTGGGGGTGGGGAGGTGGGGGTGTCTTAAGCAGCAAACGGTTATAATGCCAAAAGCAGCAGCAACAACAAGAAAAGTTTGGAAATAGCACTTGCGTGGCACAGTAATGTGTACAACAGATGGACGGCCAAATTCAAATTCAAATTCAAATTCAAAAGCTTTATTATCTCAAAGACAGAGAAATTCCGGCGGGTTACTCGCCATACATAAAAACAATAAACATTTAAACATAGTATTTAAAACACACACACACTGTCCAACATCAGCACGCACCCATCATGAGATAAAATGCATCCACAAATCAGCAATATCTCAGCCAGCCACAAAACCCCCCCCAACAAAAACACTTTACTCATGTGCGAAACAAGTAAACCCGTACGTTCCGCACATTCACAGTCACTCTTTGCACGCGCACGCACGCTCGCACATTGTAAACATTCGTACCCATGCTCACGCATTTTAATAATATAAGTCAAAATTTTTTATAACATGTTGTCTTCATCATCAATCCCTTTTGTGCCTTATTGGACGTAGGGCAGCAACAAAGTTCCCCATCCTGTCTGTCCTGGGCTAGCTTCTGAATGGTTCCCCAGGTATGTTGGAAGGTCTTCAGCTCTGCTTCAACAGTCCGACGCAAGTGTTCTTGGGTCGTCCTGTTTGCGTTTTCCTTGGTGCCCAGTGGAGGGCTTGTTCGGGCGATGTTTCCATGTTCCCGACGGCAGATATGCCCTATCCATCCCATCGCCTATGCATGATGATGTTGTCCATGCTTTTTTGGTTGAAAACGGGCAAAAAGTTCTTGGTTGGAGATGGTCTCAGGCCAGAAGATGCGCAAGATTCTTCTGAGATTTTCGTGGGGATGTGGATAGTTTGTCGAGGTCACTTCAGTCTCCTCCAGCACTCCGAGCGTACAAAAGGGTGGAAAGTACAAGCTTGGTATAGTCTTAGTTTGGTTCTGGTGCTTGTACTGGGACGATTTCCACACATTTTTCAGATTTCTATAAGCATTTCTTGCTTTGCTAACCCGGGTTCTTGATGTCGCTGCCTGCTCCCGTCATGCTAACAGTGCTCCGAGGTACGTGAACTCTTCAGTTGTTGGTAAAAACTTCTCCATTCACTGTGACCGGTGAGGGGTTCTGGAGTTCAGTGTCATTACCTCGGTCTTCTTCTGACTGATTTTCAGGCCTACTTGCTGTGCGAAAGCGCTGAGACGGGATGTCTTCTCTTGAATGTGATGATGGGTTATGTGAGAGCAGTGCCGATCGTCGGCAAAATCTAGGTCTTCAAGTGTTGAGAAGGGGGCCCATCTGATGCCCCGTGACGGTCAGCTGTTGTTTGTCTCATCACCCAATCAATTGTCAGGTTGAAGAGTTAGTGCTGAAGGGGGCAGCCTTTTTCTGACGCCGGTTTGTACACTGAAATGGTTTTTTGTATTTTCCTATTGCATGTAAAGTTGTTGTAGAAGCTCTTAAGGGACTTGGATAAACTCCTGTGGAATTCATATGCTCGGAGTATGCGCCATACACTTTCTCGATGAATGCTGTCAAGGCTTTTTCAAAATCTACGAAGTTGATATAAGCTGTCTCTCCCATTCGTGCACTGTTCGATGATGTTACGCAGGGTGAAGATCTGGTCTATGCATCTTCTTCGGTCTAAAACCTGCCTGTTCCTTTCTGAGTTTTTGGTCCACTGCCTTGAGATCCGTCGATGATGATCTTTGCCAGAATCTTGGGGGAACAGTAGCAGAGTGATTCCTCTCAGTTTTTTAAAATTTGTTCAGGGCCCCTTTCTTTGGGTTTTTCACGATGACCCCTTCTGTCCAATCTGTGGTAGCTGTTTCTCCTCCCGTTATAGCTGCCCAAAAAGTGGCTGTAGAACTTTAGATGCAAATTCTGGGATCTGCCTTGGAGTTCTGCGTTGAGGTTGTCCTGGCCAGGGGCTTTTCCATTCTTGAGAGAGCTGATTGCTGCTATAATCTCTTCCCTTTTTTGGTGGTGAGCTGTTCACATTGAGATCAGCATCAGGATCTTGTACATCTGCCTTTTCAGTTGGTGGTGGTCTGTTGAGAATTCGCTGAATGTTCTGCCCATTTGCATCTTGTTTTCTTTGTGGTAAGTATTTGGCCTTGTTTTTTCTAGGATTGGTTTTCGGTGTTGCTCCGGTACTTGCCACTGACAGTCTTAGTGATCTTATAACCCGTCCTTGTTTCCCTTTGGGCGGCCTCCTTGCTTGTCTTGCAATATCATCCATGTAGGTACGCTTGTCTGTTCTTGTATTCTCTTACAGTTTGGTTTGCTTCTCTGTACTGTTGTTTGTACCTCTTCTTATCCGTTCTGACTTTGTCTCTAAGATTTTTTCTTTAGTTCTTCCTGTTCTCTGGCTTTCCAGGTGTCTGCTGTAATCCACCTTTTTCTCTTCTCGTCTCTGTCTAAGCACGTTTCGCTGGCTTGTGTGTAGGCTGTCTGACTTGTTTCCACATGGTGTTTATATTTGTCGTGTCAGGAGGTGTGTAGTTTTCAGTATCCACCAGTGCTTGAACTTGTTTTTGAGCTGGAGGTGAAAGCCCTTTACTTTGGTGTTGCGCGTTTTTCCACATCAAAATGTTGTTGTCTTGGTTTCCAGGTCCATTTTTTCTCAGCTTCACTTTTTTGGGTTTTGCATGTAACAAGGTGGTGATCACTGCCAACATCGGCTCCTCTCCTTACTTTTACATCTAGGAGCGATCTCCCCCATGTCCCATTGATATCAGGTGGTCGATTGGTTTTTGTCTCTTCCCTTGGGGGAAACACAGGTTTAAACTTGGGATCTCAGGGTGTGCAAATAATGTCCCTCAATGGCCAGGTTGTTTGTCATGCAGAATTCCACCAATTTTTTCTCCCTTGTCATTTATGCTGCCCCAAACCTTCTTTTCCCCTGGCTCTTTCTTGATTTGTGTTGTCTTTCCGACTTTGCATTTAGGTCACCATCACTATCCTATGTCATGGTTTGGTGTGTTTTTTCCCTTTCAGCCTGTAATTGTTCATAAAATGTATCTTTGCTTTCTTCTCCACTGTCGTTGGTTGGTGCATAGCATTGTATGATTGTGGTGTTTTGCATGCTTACTTTCATTCTTATCTCATCATCCTGCTGTTGATAGGTTTCCATTCCCTCAGGCATTTCTCCATTCCTTTCTTCATGATGATTGCTATCCCTCTGGTGTTGGCCGTCATCTCTACCCCTGTACAGCACTGTCTTTTCCCTGTGTGACTCTGTATTGCCTGATCCTGCCATCGGCTTTCATGATTCGAGAATATGCAAATTGTAGCGTCTCATCTCTGCTGTAACTTGCGCTAGTTTTCTGTTTCGAACATGGTTCTCACATTCCAGAATCCTATCTTGGTCTTATTTTGGCGCTTAAGACTTCCATCTTCCTGTCGTGGCTTCCTTTCGGCTTTCACCACTGCCATTCATACGAGCATCTTCCGATGACTCTGGAAGCCCGTCACACCCAGTATTGTTAATTTCTTTCGTTGCTGTTTCCGTAACAATTATTTTTTACAGAACAGGGTTGTTATCCCTGTGTCTAACCCCCTACCTGGGGGAAGGGTTCCACCTTAGTCGCCTTTTACGACATGCCTGGTTGGAGGGCAGAGATCCTATTCTTGCAATGCTCGCTTTGCAAGCATACCCCGGGAGTCCCACGGGGGATAACATGTTGTATAAGACAAATATTAATTAAATTAATACTATGTTCTTTTAAGATATTGAACAGTCTAAAATAATAACACGGGCACGTATTTAAAGAAAAAAAAATCATTTGTATAACATGTATGATAAGACAAATATCAGTGAAGTTAATACTCTATTCTATTAGAAATGAACACAGTTTACACTAATAAAAGGTTTGACTTTGTCTCTCTCTCTCTCTCTCTCTCTCTCTCTCTCTCTCTTTTCTCTCTCTCTCTCTCTCTTCTCTGTGTCGTGGGCTTTAGTTCAATTCAGATTTATTGTCATACATTTATTAATTAGCAGAATTGAGGTTGGAATAAAACTATTTTTAAATCGCAGGGTTCTAGACTTGGGTACTCTGTAGGCTTTTGAGAAGGCAGGAGTTCAAAATATTTTCAAGCACATCAGCTGAGGCAATGGCCATTGCCAGATGTCATTGGGATTGTGTACCAGTGTACTCTGGTATCGGAGCTGTGCCCTGTGAGAATTCCGTGGTATAATTATATGCTGCATGCTTCATTGAAACACTGGGACTTCATAAAACAATCATTTACTTCTCATATTCAACGTATAAAATTTTGTATGCTGGGATTTCATAAAACAATCATTCACTTCCCATATATTCATTTTGTGAAGTGTTGTACTCTGGGACTTAAAAAAAACAAAAACCTCCATCCATTCATTTCTCATAATTATTCAACTTATAAAGTGTTGTGTAAAAACAAATCCTGAAAATCACTGTGGATAATGGATGTTTCTGTGGGGACTAAATCACACTCGGATACTGAACAGATGCAGCAGCAGCAGAGCGGCCCAGCCACATAGTTTCAGTGTCAGGTTTTCCCTGAGGGATGTTGCCATGTGCTGAGACTCTCTTTGTCAGAGGTCTGCTGTTGATGTGCTCTCAGCGAAGGTGAAATAGGCATGGACAGCATGGGTTAGTAACGTTGGGAAGGGATGAGCAGATTAAAGAGAGGCGTCCTTCCAAAATAGTCGCAATAACAGCAACAAAAACAAAACACAAAAAAACCCACCCCCCAAAAAAAGCCAAACAAAACTACAATCCCCTCCCCCCAATAAAACAAAAAAACCAACGAAAAACCAACAAAAAACAACAAACCCCCCCCCAAACAAAGCAAAACAAACAAACACACACACACACACACACACACACACACACACACACACACACCACACACACTCGAAAAATACCCCTCTCCCCCAACAAACAAATCAGAAACAAAAAGCAGGGAAGGAGGGAGGGGGGGAGAGAGGGAGAGAGAGAGAGAGAGAGAGAGAGAGAGAGAGAGAGAGAGAGAGAGAGAGAGAGAGAGAGGAGAGAGGAGACAGAGAGAGAGAGAGAGAGAGAGAGAGAGAGAGAGAGCTAGCTCAGAACAAAGAAAAAGGCTGGTGGATGAGGGGTGATGTTTCACACTTCCAAGAGAATGACAGAGGGACGGCCAGCTGGGCCCAGCAACATTATCCATGGCCGTAACCTGCATAAGTATTACGTTACGTTACCCCACTCCCCAAAACAATACATCATTTCCCCTCCAATAGCAAAAGAATGTGTGAACTGCCATGCCTCCACAACATCTGGACAGCACCTGGGCTACAGTTTGACACACTCTGCCCCCCTCCCCCCCCTACATACACGCACGCTCATGCAATACGTTTGACAATGCAGTAGGCTGCAAGTCAGCATTGTTGGTATAGTTGTGGCGTGGTGTTGCGTACAAACACGTACATGTCCCTTTTCTCACATCGGGCTGGTATGCTCTCACACTAATATTATGCTGGTATGTACGTGGGGAGACAAGCACGCGCGTGTGAACAGTGTGGAAGCGAGCAGATACGCGTGCAAGGATGACATGCATTGTCAGTGGCACGAGCGCGGAACAGAGTCGCACACGACGTAGGCCTACCTTCTACCACCTCTCTCACTTTATATTATGCACACACACACACAGACACACATAGGGAAACACACACACACACACACACACACACACACACACACACACACACACACACACACACACACACACACACGCACACACACACACACACAGAAACACATAGACAGACACATACAGAGACACAGACACACAAAGAAACACACACACACACCGACAAGTATTAAAAAAACAAAACCCTGAAATGGCCTGAGCACATTCCATCAACCACACCCCCTCCCCACCACCAACCACCACCACCTGCTCCCCTCACCCCCTCCTACCTCTCACCTTCTTCAAACTCAAACAAACCCATCAAACAATCCCTCACTCCCCTGTCCATCCATATAACGCAATGTCTCTATCAACATGTCAACATTCTTGCCACAAACAAGGCCTGCCCCTGTCCTCTTCAGAGCGGAACAAACAGTGCGTTTGTCAGTCTGTCTCCCCTACATGGCGAATGGACAAGCAAGCAAACGTGCAAATATTTTGATTTCGAAGAAGCCTCGGTTGCTACGCCGTGTCGTGCGCCGGGAGTAACAAGTTTGCTCTCAGAGCATGCAAGACACTGAGCAACATTGCTAGCCTGTCACACTAAAACAAAAGATGCCGGAGGGATAGGGAAGGGGGGGGGGGGGGGGGCAACATGCATTCTAGCGCGTACACACGCATTTTGATGCAGGCACGCACAGACATACACGCGCGCGCGCCTGTGTGGTTTTGACCGTTATTCACGATAAATTTCAAGAGTTGAAATGAGAGTCGTGTCCCGGTTGTATACCAAAGCGTGATTGTGTAGTGTGATGGGCATAATTATTTGTTCATTAAAAAATATCTTGCATCATACTGTTGGGTTTATTTGGTAGCATGGGTAGCTGTACACAGAAAATGATCGGACATACTTTTGGGTGTGTAGGGTAGCATGGGTAGCTGTACATAGAAAATGATCGGACATACTTTTGGGTGTGTAGGGTAGCATGGGTAGCTGTACACAGAAAATGATCGGACATACTTTTGGGTGTGTAGGGTAGCATGGGTAGCTGTACACAGAAAATGATCGGACATACTTTTGGGTATGTAGGGTAGCATGGGTAGCTGTACACAGAAAATGATCGGACATACTTTTGGGTGTGTAGGGTAGCATGGGTAGCTGTACACAGAAAATGATTGGACATACTTTTGGGTGTATAAGGTAGCATGGGTAGCTAGCTGTATACAGAAAATTTGCTTATATGGTTTAGGGTGCATTGGATAATCTTGAACACCCACATACATTTCTCTGATAACAGCTAGCGTAGTTGACTGAACAACAGGTAGGCCTACCTAGCTTAGGGGGTATGTGTGTGTGTTTGAGAGAGAGAGAGGGAGAGAGAGAGGGGGAGAGAGAGAGAGCAAGTTTGGGGCAGTGGGGGAGGGGCAGAAGATAGATACGGAGACTTGGGACAGTGTAGTAGTGGGGAGGGAACAGAAGAAAACTCCTCTTCATTTATCACCATCTCTGGTGCAGGGGGCATCTGGTTTATGCTTGTAGACTAGCCTGTGTAGATACTGCTGGAGGTGTACTGCAGGCCTACCCTGTAGTGAAGTGAAAGTAAGATAACGGAGCTACGCTAGTAGGCCTATAGCTAGCTAGCATAGGGGCTGATGATGGATGGAGCCAGCTCCTACTTCTTTCCACTACACTGCCCCGCCTGATACTTTCTGCTGTTTATCTTCTCTTCGTCCTATTCTTCATTTTTCAGCCTAGGGAAACAACTTGTGAACTCGTTTATGTTCAGTTATGCTGGTGAAATCACTCCGTTTTTTGTTTGTTGTCTGTTGGTTTGTTTGTGTTATGCATAAAATGAGAACTTAAACCTGAAGGAAATATCTAAGGGGGGAAAAATCTTGAATTTCTGCTGTCATATGCTGCGTACTTGCATAATGTATGTTCGTGTGCGGTTTTGGTAGTTATTTACACGCGCGCGCGCATGCATGCACACATTCGCGCTCGCATGCCACGCACACACACACACACACAATATACACACACACACACTCACTCTCTCTGTCTCTCTCTCTCTCTCCCCCCTCCTCTCTCTCACTTTCTAGAATTTCAGACAGGCACTTTATCCCAACACAATCCGACACAGTTCCATGTAGCAGCCAGAGCAAAATGAAAACAGCCTTTTGTTACTGTTGTGGGAGGATTAGGGTGTTGGGCGGAGGGAGGGATGAGACGAATGTGCCAGCTGCCCCAAAGACAGTTTGGAATCATTAGATTTTATGGTATGGGAGAGAGGTATGAAAGAGCGGAGGAGCAGGCAGTTGGTAATTACGTTGTGTGGAGAGAAGAGACAAGATCCATGACCCAGATGCTCCAAGGGGGCGCTTTTCAAAAGAATAGGCCAATGTGTCGTGTGGGAACAGATGACATAATTTTACAAAACCGCATACACACGGGGACTGGAAGTGCTTTTTACACACAGACACACAGACACACACACAGACACAGACACACACACACACACACACACACACACACACACACACACACACACACACACACACACACACACACACACACCTGCTTGCTCTCTCTTTCTCACTCTCTGTGCGTGCGTATGTGTGTTTGTGCGTATGTATCTTATCTGCGCTCATGTCTGTGCATCTGTATGACAATGTGTCTGCATCATAGCCCATGCACGATCCACACATGCCCAGAATGTCTCCACCCATGCCCAGAATGTCTCCACACATGCCCAGAATGACACATGCCCAGAATGTCTCCACCCATGCCCAGAATGTCTCCACCCATGCCCAGAATGTCTCCACCCATGCCCAGAATGTCTCCACCCATGCCCAGAATGTCTCCACCCATGCCCAGAATGACACATGCCCAGAATGTCTCCACCCATGCCCAGAATGACATGCCCAGAATGTCTCCACCCATGCCCAGAATGTCTCCACCCATGCCCAGAATGTCTCCACCCATGCCCAGAATGTCTCCACACATGTCTCCACACATGCCCAGAAGGTCTCCACACATGCCCAGAAGGTCTCCACACATGCCCAGAATGTCTCCACCCATGCCCAGAATGTCTCCACCCATGCCCAGAATGTCTCCACACAGACATCGATCATCATCATCATCATCATCATCATCATCATCATCATCTTCATTCCTGTCCTGTCATTGTCATGTCACGCCCCCCCCTCCCCTGCATGTTACAGACGCCATCGTCAAGCACTCGGACCCCTGCCACCTGGACTTCTCGGATCAGAACAGCGTGAAGCTGTGCAACAACGCCTCCACGCTCAGCCCCATGAAGGCGGACACCCAGTGCACGGAGCCCTCCAAAGGCCTGGTCCTCATGCCCCTGGTCCTGGCCCCCCAGCAGTTCTACACATCCTGCCTCTTCTTTTTGGGCCACCTGTACAACGCCACCTGTCTGGGCAGGCGCACGCACCAGGAGGACGAGTATGACCGCGTCATCTTCGGCATCCTGGACACGGTGAGCGGTCAGAACCGGGTGCCGGCACACACCCAGGTGGAGCAGTTCCCATCACCGTGGCCAAAGATGGGGTGGAGACCCAGGGGTTGTCGGCCTTCGTCATTTTTAAGAAGCTGTGTAGAGCAGGTAAATGGATGTGGTTGTTTTTTTTGGGGTTTACTTTGTTTGTTGTTTGTTATGTTTATTTTTTATTGGTGTATTTCTTTTTGGTTACTTGTCCTTGAAGTTGTTATGCGGGCTATCTTAATGGTGGGTAGAAATGGTTGCGTACGCAAAATCTCATCATCAATGAACTCGGGAGCTCTAGCCGAAGAACAACCAGCCAATTTTTTATTTATTAAAAATTGTTTCTTCATGCATTTTTTCAAGACAAAATATTGTTTGTTCTTTAGTTTGGTTAGTGGAAGGTGGTTTGGTAAAGTTTTGTAGTTAAAAAAATAATTTTATTTTCAATGTGTGTGTGTGTGTTTCACAGTGTCTGCATACGTGAACATGTGTGCTTGTGCATACACATGCTTATGTGCGCTTAATCATACCAGTCTCTACCTATATACTCAGGTATATCTGTAAGGGAGCAATGCACATTTTTCCCCACATACACGGAATTCCATCTGCACAACTAAAACCTCAAAAACAAAGGATGCAAACAAACTATTCATAAGCCAACTATCATAATCTAAAAAAAAAACCAAACAAACAAAAATAAAACGTACAAACGGGAAAAAAACAACTATCCATATAGATGGTGCTTCTATAACCTATGCAGTCATTGGGGAGCAGGTGTCAAAGACCTCAGCTTCTCCAGGGGCCAGCATTTTGAGGGTGGCACCCCTCTTCTCTCCCCCACTGCTTTACCTTTCATAACCCTAAAGAGGGCAGGTACCCATTTACAGCTAGGAGAACTGGGGGACTGTACTGAAGCCAAGGCTTGCAAACGGTCACCCGTCCAAGTGGTAACCACGCTCGATGCTGCTTAACCTGAGCTGGGGGAAAGTGAGTGCTCTTGACCACTGAGCTTTCATGTCGCTCTTCATATACCAACTTATAATAACCTCAACAACAAACAAAACCCCCCAACAACCCACACATCACAGCTTCAGCCTGGCACCGTTGCCTTCATGAGGACCTGTCACTCTTCTGGCATGAGCAGCGGACCCCGAGAGGCTGGACACCATCAACATGTGCAGCAACCAAACCAAGAACGGCACCCACTTGTCCCTGACTCTGCGAGGCCTCGCCGACGTGCCGGACACCCCCTCCCTGTGCCGCTGCGTCATCCGGCCCGCCAGCCAGCTGAAGCTGTCGGCGCTGGACGTGCGGCTGCAGAACAGCAGCAACCGGCAGTGTGGCCGCTCCGCTCTGAAGGTAGGAGGAATGTTGCGTGTGTGTGTTGGTTAGTGCGGGGTTTTGGTGGTGGTGGCGTTTGTGTCATGGTGGTTTTTTTAAGTTTATTTTTTATATATGTGCATACATGCATTCATACATGATCCGTGTGTGCGCACATATGCATGCATTCATGCACATGCATACACGGGCATGTGCATACACACACACACAAAGTTTTGTCTTGTCTTGTCTTGCCTCGTATTGTTTTGCCTCGTATTGTTTTGCCTTGGATATTCTAGTATAAATGCACTTTGGACACAGCACCTTGGTTTATCATCTAACCCAAAAGACTAGCAGTACCCAGACCACCAGTCATTGCCAAGTAGATGAGGATCTCTGTCTGTCTGTCTGTCTGTCTCTCTCTCTGTGGATTTGGTTCAAACCACAGACTTGAGTCTTTCCAGATGGGTGCACTGCCCCGGCCACCACATAGCATGCATATAATGCACATGCAAACATTAAGTACATGTGTACATAAATGCACACTGGTGCAAATATAATGGTGGGTCACATGCATGTGCTCATGTTTCTGTTTATGTGCAAGTTCATGTACATGCATGTGTACTCGATATCCATGTATGCACACACATCACAACACATACACATCACAACACACACATATCACAACACACAACACCACACACACACACACACACACACACACACACACACACAACCACACACACACACACTCCTCTCTCTCTCTACTCACTCACCCTCACTCACCACCACACACCACACACACACACACACACACACACACACACACACACCTCCCCCCTCCTCTCTCCAGCCCACACCCTTCTCTTTCTCTATGACCAAAAAACGTCCTGTCCAGATTGAAACCAACGGAAGCAGAGAGGACATCCTCCGCTGCCACAAGATGTCGGCCCTGTACGGAAACAAAGAGCTGTACACCAGTAACGCCCCTGACGAGGTCACGCTGACCCTGACCTACATCAGCAAGGAGCAGATGCCCACCTCTGTGTGGATCAGCGCCCAAGACAGTGAGGGCGTCGTTCTGATGTTGTGTCTTGTTCTTGTTCTTCGCTTGTTCGTTTCCCTCATTCTTCATCACTATCATCATCATAAGCGCTTCAATTTGTTTGTTTTACAAGATTCAGCGCTATATAAATTCCATATATTATTATTATTATTATCTTTGTTGTTGTTGTTGTTGTGCAGTTTTGCTGTATGCCACAGATAAGTTGAAAGGCCAGAAGTCTTCTTTTTTTAAAGATAAATATGCATTTGAACTATCTTTATATACTATCTTTAACCCTTGTAGTGTCTGTCAGTATAAATAGCATCCTCACACACACACACACGGACAGGACGGGATAGCCTAGTGGTTAGAACATTGCGCTCGCAATCTGACGACCTGGGTGCGATTCGCAAACATCTTGCGCACCATGTTAAATCCTGTTCCACTTTTCGTAAGAGTATGCCATTGTGTGCCGGTGGGATTCTATGACAAAATTTACAAAATCGCACACACACATGGACTGGGTGTAAAAAAAGCACATAAGTGCTTATTCCATTATCCTCGATATAAAAGAAAATGTAAAAAAACAAAAAAATTATGAAATTCTGTGCTAGAAATTTCCTCTTTTCTATCACTCTGTGTTTCTGCCCTGTTCCTTTTCTTGCTGTCACCTACTTCTTGTCTATTTTCTGCCTTCTTGGTCCATTCTCCTGCCCTTTTTTCCAGAAAGACTTAAAAGATAACAATTCTCTCATGCCGAAGTTGGATATGCTGGGATGGGACTTCCCATGCGCTTAACGGCAGCGTGACACATTTTTGCTCATATAATAGACAACAGTAGTTGCTGTTTGAGCATTCAAAGGAAAAGAAGACATACTATCTTTATGATAATAATTGGGAAATAAAGCATTGTGCAGCGTGTTGATTTAGGGGGTTCATGACGTAGAATAGCAGATAAGTGTAAGGCAGATGAAGGAGTGATCATAACTTTGTGGTTTGCTCGTGTCTTCTCCCGAGCATGAGGTATACCTGCTGGCCTCAGTCGACAGGTTCCCACATCAGAGCAGCTCATTTCATTGTACAGGATGCCTGCTGGGTACGTTTGTGCTTCTGTTACCCACCAATTGCTGACATTAATCACAGGATCTCTAACATGCATATTTTGATATCCTGCATTTGCATATATACTTAAAAGGAATAAAGGCACTGGCAGGCCTGCGCTTGAAATTGACCTGGGAGATCGTGAAAATCCCCACCCTAACTTCACAAGATGCCGCTGTCAAGATTCGAACTGATGTCTTCATGGACTCAAGGGATTAAAATCAATGATCTTAACTACTTGGCTGTAGCGACCATCCAATTCATAGGAACCTGAACTACAGCAAAACTTAATCAAGAAAAAAAAAGGGAGATAAGAATGAAACCATTGTCTGTTTCTGCTGTGTGCTGTGCAGAGTTTCAGGAATACCTTGATCGTCAGATGAGCATCTCCTGTGGGGGTTTCCTCCCCTTGCCCACCCAGCCCCCAGAGGTGGAGAAGGAGGAAGAGGGTAAAGATGAGGGTGATGGTGATGGGGATGAGAATGGAGAGGGTGCCGATGAAAAACAGTCTGAAGAAGATGAAGCTGCTGATGCTGGTATTTAGTTTTCGCTTTTTAGTTGGTGGTTTTGTCTGTTGTGTTGTCTCTGTTTTTACTAGATCATTTTGGGTTTATTCTTTTGGTTTTATTTGATTTTTCTATTTTTATTATTTTATTTTCTGTTTGTTTTCTGTTTGACTTTTGTTTTTATATGAACATGTGGAACTATAGTGTGTGTGTGTTTGTGCATGCATCATGCACATGTGTGTATGTGTGTGTGCATGTGTGTGTGTGTGTGTTTGTGAGTATACATGCGTATGTATTGTCCTTCTATCTCCTAAGTATTATCAGTTAGGAGATGAATCTTGAAACAGCTGGAATACATTGGATGTGTTCATGTGTCCATAGCCAAGAATTGAAATAAATTCATTATTTAAAAAAAAAATCTTCTAGATCCAAAACCACCAATGACACAACAGTGAAATATTTAAGCGACCAAGGCTTATCATGCTGAGAAATTCATAGCAGTGTCGGCGAGCAATAACTGTCGTTCTAGAAAACTATCACCAGCTTATATCTTATACATAGTACCTCTTGCAATTCAAAAGAAAGGACATTAAAATGGTAAAGTCAACAGTGATCATAACTGAATCATAGTAACATTTAAACTTTGACATATATTTACATAAAATCAGTTCTTAACTCTGATGTAAGCTACAAGATGTTAAGAGCTCTGATAAAGAAATAGATATAATGCAAGAGTTGAAAGTACATGATGGCTTAGTGTTGATCATGTCTTACCGTGTACATGTGAATAGAAATTGTGTGTGAGTGTGCGTGCGTGCATGTGAAAACTTGTACATTTTTAAGGACCTTTTGTAGTCACAGTTTTTGTGTAACTTGCTGCTCACACGGAATCACAAAGCTTAGCTGAAAATTTTGCTTCTCCCTAATAATTATGTGACCATCCACCATGAAATGAGTCATTTGCACCTGACCCACTTTTCCCCTAGTAGCCATTTTGGCAGGTGGGGGTCAGCTTGTTGATTTTGATATTTCAATTGATAATAAAACAATAAGCCATCTACCCTGTACTGAAGTATCAAGGTGTAATTATGTTTCCTTTTGCTTTAAAAACATGTTTAAATTCACCCAACCCCTCATCCTGACCTCCTATTACAATGCTAAATGTGTCAGTTCCTCTTTTTGTCACTTCTTGGACTCTAGCATTTGAATTTGTCATAACTTTTCTTAGAATTGTCCAATTTTTAGTCTGTTTTTTTTTGTTTTATTTTTCTGTATTGAATAGCCTTTACTGCAGATTAATGACATGATAATAACTAAACATTGACCTCCAGTGCAGTGCGACTCATTTTGGGGTGGAGGGTCACATATTTATGTTTCTCATGAAGTACAGTGCCTTTTTGACTAGATAGGATAGGATAGTATAGTGTAGGATAGGATAGTATAGGACAGTATAGGATAGTATAGTATAGTACAGTATAGTATAGTACAGTATAGTATAGTACAGTATAGTATAGTATAGGACAGGATAGGATAGGATAGGATAGTATAGGATAGGATAGTATAGCACAGGATAGGATAGTATATACAGCGTTCTGTGGGTGATGTGGACAGTTGGTTGTCAAGTGGAGGAATCAGTGATGAAGTGCTGTTGCAGGAACCAACACCATCATCATTGCGGTGGCTGTGGTGGCAGCTCTGCTGCTCATCATACTGATTGCTGTTTTCGTCATTCTCAGACGAAGGTATGGAAAGAATCTGTAACCTTTTCATTAACCCACTACAGGGTAACCAGCCATCTACTAACCCTTCCTTCCCTCTGTGTCATCCACTACTACTGGGCGACAGTAGCCTACAAATGTGCACAGTGCACGTGTACTGGGAAAGAGGGGTCCTCTTCCTTACCATAGGGATAGTGATAACATTTTCTTTTTTCTTCTTTTTTAATTAATTTTTTTTTTTTATAAAGAATACTGATGTGATGAAAATAAAATTGATGAAAACAATGATAATTAAAAAAAATTATGATGATAGATGTCTGATGATACAACAACAACAACAAGATGATCATGATAATAATCATCATGATTGCAAATGACATTTACATAGTGCAAACTTTTGCATTGAAATACGATTCAGAATGCTTCCATACACAGTGATCTCATTTATAGCACCCCAAATTTACCATTGAAGTAGAAGGAAGGTGGCAGGATGGTCAAGACGTTCGCCTGCCTAACAAGTAAACTGTGAGGTTCTGGGTTCCATTCCAAGCCTCGCCCTTTCTTCCCAGTTTGACAAGAAAATTGAGCTGAATGTCAAAGTCCTTTGGATGAGACTGTGTAAACTGAGGCCCTGTGTGCAAATGCATGCAGACTATCATACGCACATTTTAAAAACCTGTTCCGCCTTTCAAAAGAGTAGGCTGTTTCATGCTGGTAGAAACAAAATTTCAAAATTGCATGCACACAGGCTTCATGTTTAGACACCATCCCCGAAGTTGGTATGTGGCTACCTAAATGGGGTGGGGTGGGGAGGAAACGGTCACATACACAAAAATCTCACCATTGGTGAGCCTCGAGAGCTTTAGCCTAGAATGAAAAAAATAAAACCCAACAAAACATTGAAGAAATCATTAAAACAAACAGTAAAAATAATATGTTGATGGACATATTTCAGTTTAAAAAAAAGTTTATTCTTGCTATTGCTGTTCCCTTTTCTTTGGGTAATGCCTGTGAGCTGCTACTACTTTCATGCCGCTCATTTGAAAAGTCCAAGGAGGACTGGTCCACACTGAAGAGTGATAATCACAAATGAACTGACAATTAAATAAAGAAAGCAACCACCACCACCAAACCAGTCTTGTGACAACACTTCATGCTGTCTCTGACAGGTGCACGGGCAGCTACAGCGGGGTGATGCCAGCCTGCAGTCTGTGCTGTCAGCAGGAGGGTGACGACGACCTCATTTTCTACAAAGCGGTGACCCAGCAAGAGCCCGTGTACGCAGAGCCGGGCAAACCTCGGCCCTCCGCCACGTCTCTGGCCTACACCTACCCCGCCGACGCCAAGTTCCCCCTGGGCAGATCGGAGTACGCTGAACCCGACCCCAACGGAAGCCTGGGGCTGGCGGCCCGCGCCACCACCCCTCCCCCCATCCCCGAGGTGCCACCCCCAGGCTCCGCCCCCGTCTTCCCGCCGGGAACTCCGCCGCCCAAGCCGGAGAGAACGCTGCTCCGGCGCAGGAAGGAGTCGGGGGTGGGGGAGGGGGAGGAGGAGGAGGAGGACTATGACCATATCGTGGCGGGCGGGAAAACTCCGCTGAAGTCTCCGCGGGGGCGTGATGGGCAGAACAACATCATCGGGGATGGGGAAGGCGAGGAGGGTGTGAACGGAAACTTGTACGACTGTTTGCAGCACGGGGAGGACTACTCCCAGATTGGGGAGGTCCCCAAGCAGCAGGTGAAGGACAATGTGTACGACACAACTGCCTAGCTCACTCTTTGCTTTCTTCTTCTTCGTCTTCTGCGCTCTCGTTTTTGTCCTGCAACAAATGTTGCGTGCAAGTCCCATCGGCAAGTGTGGACTACATGATTGTGTGGGTATGTGTGTGTTAAGTTGTGGACAGTGTTCTAGAGGTGTGGGAAACGAAATTCAAAGGATGCACAAGCATTTGTATATGGACAGATGCACATACAGATATGCAACACACACACAGAGGCACACACGCAAACACACGCAAAATCACAGTCCTCTCCCTTGTCTCTCAAACCAAGGAAGGGAAGGAGCAGCATGGGCTGTGTGTGTGTCCTGTCCAGCATAGCTGTGGGTGAAGAAGAACAGGGAAGTGTTCCTTCAGGAGCTGCTCAAAGGACCAGGGAGGAGAGAGAAGGGTGGACAGATGGACGGATGGAGTCACGAATGCTGGCCAGGTCCACTGACTGCGCAAGTGGTTGAAGCAGTGTGAGGAGGAGCAGGACTCGGAAACCACATTTTTGTCTTTCAAATGTGCCACAGTGACAACATGTACACATGCGTTTTTTATGGTGTGCTTTTGTTTTGATATTTGTTTGGGTTATTGTGGGGTGGTGGGTTGTTTTTGGAGGGGCGTGGGGGGATGGTTGCTTCTTTTTTTTGTTGCCACAGTGACATTGTGTCTTTTTTTGGTGTGGTTTTGATTTGTGTGTGTTTTTTGCTGTTTTGGGGGTGTTGTTTTTAAAAAAAAAACTTTCATCCATTGCTGGGCATTATGAAAATAAGGGCTTTTTTTGGTTTGTTTTTTTTTAGTTGACATTGGAGTTGTTGTTGGTACCCAGAGAGGAGATGGAAATTCCATGACACAGAGCAAATATGAAGTAGACAGCGGCTGAGGGGATCTCCCCTTTGTAGCCAGGCAGTGCTGTGGTGGAGTGGAAGAGCTTGCGTCCAGGATGCTGCTTTCCTTTGTTGTTGTCATTGTCGTTGTTTTAGAGTTACACCACTTGCAGTATGGTGATTTAATTAGCCAACAGGAAAGAGGGAGGAAGGCAAATAGTTATGTGTAGGAGATGGGCAATGGAATTTGAACATGTGCCTTATATCCAATATTAAATGGTGACAGCTTCAGGGTAAATTCCTCTTAAACCCTGCCATGTCTGTTATTCCGTAAACAATACTCTATTTTTTGGTGCCCTGACTGAGAAGAAGACGACTTTAGGGTAAAATATTATCTAAACAGAAATTTCTGACCAGAGCCCAAAAGCTGTGTCCGTTATTGATAAGAGCATGGTGCCAAGGCCTGCATCACAATGTTGTTATGCTATGAATAAGTCAAGGCTGCTTTTGTCCATGACAAGCAAGCTCCTCGGAAGCTGAAGTAGGGCTGCCTATATAGAAAGGTGTTTGGAAGACAGCTATGCAAGCACGCTTCTCATCCAGTGTGTACTTAGGGTCTCACTGTGATTCCCGGGTGGGATGAGTGAGGTAGGGTGCATAATTATTGTGGGTGACCCCAGAGTGTTACAACTGAGGAATACTCAACATTAATGGAAATGTTTTTTTGTGGGTTTTTTTTTAAAAGGAAGGAACTACATTTGAATATAAAAAAGGGGCGGGAACTTGTATGTGCCTTTGAAACAGAGCATGATATCTTTATACTGAAATGTGATTTTTCAAACAATAATTTTTTTAATTAAGAGAATGAATTGGAAAAATAAGAAGAGATTGGGTAAACTTGTATTTTTAATGTTGTGCCTTTGAAGTTAAGGTGCCTTGATTATGTTTAGGGACATAAAGTGAACTTGATAATATACAGAACTGCCGGTCAGTTGGACAAAGCGCCTTTATTTACATGGATTGTTTGTTCTGAAAGGATTGATTTTTTGCTTTTTTTTTCCATGAACTAAAACCTTTAAAGCTATGACATGAGTCAGTCATCCAATGCCTTGGTGGAATCAGAAAAGTGTGCTTCAGGTTGCAGCAGGAACAGTGTGTACATAAGTGGGGAGGAGTACTGGCCCTTGACTGGTCTGGTCGTATCCAATCTGTCATGTGAAGGGTGGTGTGGGTGGGTGTGTTGAAAGTCAGCCTGTTTGTGGGGAATGTCTGGGGGCTGATCGGTGTGTTGTATGATGAAGTATTATGTGGTGTATGATGAAGTATTGTTGTGTCGTATGATGAAGTATTGTGTGTCATATGATGAAGTATTGTGTATGATGAAATATTGTGTGTTGTATGATAAAGTATTGTGTGTCATATGATGAAGTATTGTGTGTTGTATGATAAAGTATTGTGTGTCGTATGATGAAGTATTTCTCACTTCAAATCAAAACTGTGTTCATAAAATTGTATGCCAAAGTATTCATCCCTCCCTCCCTCCCCACACTGGCACCGTGGTCGAGTGGTTTAGGCGGTCAACTCGTGATCCAGAGGTCGCGGGTTCGATCCCGCTCGGCTCAGTGTTGTGTCCTTGGGAAAGACACTTTACTCCTATTTTCCTCACTCCACCCAGGTGTACAAGTGGGTACCAGCTCTGCTGGGGAAGTATCTGGCGACAGACTAGCGTCCTGTCACAGGGGTGGTGAAAAACCATCAGTTCGCTTAACGCTACAGAAACCGGGATAAGCTCCGGCTCTATGGGCCTTCTGGCTCGAAAGAACATACTACTTCCCTCCCCACACTGCTGCTGTGAGTGAGTTTTGAGGCAAAGAAGTCAAGTCTGGTTGATTGTGTGTGTGTGTGTGAGAGTGTGTGTATACATGTGTGTGTGTTCGTATGTGTGTGCATGCGTGCATGCATGCATGTGTGTGTGTGTGTGTGTGTTCTGTGGCGTTACTGCCAAAACTTCAATGTTCACTACTCTTTCATAAAGGGGGGAGCTACTATGACTGTGCTGACACTGGTGCCTCTTGTTTGTCCGAAAGATTATTTTATGAAAATGAACTTCAAGTGGAGATGTGTTGGCCTCTTACATAACTTGTCAAAAGATACAGTGTTTCATCAGGCTTTATTATTTTAGAAATGCATACAACATTGCTATCTATCCCAGTTTTTACTGTTTGTTATGTGTTGTACTGATTCACTTTGCTCAAATGCTATCCATGAATGTAAACAGACATGAGAGGCTTAAGTCTACTGTTTGTGGATATATGTTGGTTGGGTGGGGGTGGGCTTGTTCTTCCTTACTTATCTTGATAAACAATTGCAGAAATTCAGTTCTGACAGATTAGCAGTATGTGATGAAAACTTGACATTGTGTGTGTATGTGTGTGCATGCATGGATATGCGCAGCGCATGCTTGTGTTCATGCATGCACAGTTGAATGGATGCATACATCTCAGTAACAAGGTGCAATTACCCAGACACCTCCATAACAGTGTATATTGTGTTCCACAAAAGAAAACTTTTAGTTGTAGTAGCGCAGAGAATACAGACATTGCATGTTTAGCTCCAGATCTAGCCCTAGATCTAAGCTGTTTTGCATGTACATCGGACACCACAGCAGTGTTTCAGGCAGGCCCTTCAGCGTGGATTCATTCTTTGCTGTCTTCCTGCTGTTTTGTTGTGGTTTAATGCCTGTCTTCTTAGCTAAGTTCCTTTGTTTGATAATCAGTTGAATCATTTTTTTGTGGTGTGCTTTGGGATTTGTTTGTTTTTTTAACCTTGAAAATTGTAAAATGCAAATAGCCATAAATGTAAGAAAAAAGGTCTCCAAATGTATGTTTTTATACAACATTTTTAAGGATGGGGAGGCATTTATTTCATTCTTGCTGTGAACATAAACACAAAGTGTTTTGATTGTAAAAGTGTTGTCGTATTTGTAGATGTGTGTGTTATAACTGACTGGGAAAATGGACTGAATGGTCTGTTGATCTTAGCTGATATAAATATGCCTGTTCTGCCATGTGCCAGAACAAGAGGACTTTTTTTCAGCAGAGTCTTGTGATTATTGTCACCAGTTATCAAATCATCACTGTCTTTTTATTTTTTAATGCTAGTTAGAACGAAGGAGTGAGAAACAAACTAAGTAACCCAATGTTGGTTAAAATGAGTATTTTAGATACCATTTTAGACCCAGCATGCATTATGCTACTACCAGGTGCTGTGTGTGTGTGTGACCCAAATGCCTTGCTGCTGATTGACCGGCCCAGTCTATGCCATTCAGAATTTGTGACCAGACTATATATACCTGCTGGAAGACTTTGTCAATGAATTTTAAACAACTTTTTATTATTTACAATTTTATTATAAATATCTGTTTAGAGGATCTTAATGGTTTGATTTGTCGCAGATTTTAAATGTATTGAAATGAAGTACAGTCTGTTTATGTTGAAGTCAAACATGTTTTAGTTTAAATTATGGAGGATACATTATTTCTGAGCAAAGGCTGTTCTAAAGGCAGGTTTTTCACATAGTAAGAATTCAGAGTTTAAGAAAAGGATGCTGATGTAGAAAGTCTTATAATAGTGGTGTGTTGCCCCCACAGTTTGGTCTGTCTGTCTGTCATGCTCAGATCTGGATGGTTTATGTACCACAAAGTAGCCGTCTGTTGTCTTTAGCCATGGATAAGAAGAGTAGATGAGGATCACTGGAGGACATTGAAAACGGGATGGGTTTAATTTCAGTGCCACCTTGACGAAAACAGAGATGTACGAAATCATACCAGATAATAGTTTAAAAATCCTTGAAACTGGTTAAGAGATTGATTTTAACTATAGAAAGAACACAAGAAGACGGTCAACATAAAAATAAAAGAATGATGAAGAATTGATTTTTTCAGACTTGGAAAAGCTGTTGGGCATCATGGGAGTGCTTGTCTTTTAAGGGAAGTAATTTTCTTTACATTATGAAACAACTGGTCGTGACTACCTCCCTTGTTACACTGCTCTGGCTTTTACACTTATTGCCCTTTCATTAAGTTTTTGGAAGAAATATATGGATGAAAGATGTAACTGGCATTGAAGTCTTGATGTCTGGTATTATAAATTCATTCTACTGTTTACAGTTTGTCATTGATAAAGATAACTGCAGCAGGTTGGTCTACTGTGTCTGGTGTGTGCGCGTGCATGTGTGTGTGCGTGTGTGCATGCATGGTGAGTGTGTGATTTTTTTTTTTGTTACTAAAATTTGCTGAAGGTTTTATGTCAGATTACCATTTCTCTTTTAGTGGTATTGCATTGGTTGCTTATGAAGAAACAAATTATAGCCATGATACATTGCAAGAAATGTCATGTTGGCACAGTTCATTGAGATGTTGTGACTGTTTTAAGTGTAATGCTGCATTAGAGTATTTCCCATTCCTCCTCTACAGCAATCATATATGGCTTGGAAACTTAGGGCTAGTCTGCCTCTTGTGATGCAAATGCACTGTTGGCATTTTTCTGAATTTTTCTTTACGAGGGAAAGGAAAGGAGATGGGGGTGGATGGGGGCCTTCATAATGAAGTTTGCATTGTTGAAGTGTTGACCTTGCTTATTTCACGTGTTTGTTTTATAAATAGAAACTGTCCCTTTTCCTGTTTTTCATTTTCTTCTTTCATGCCTTTTGGTTTATTCTATGTATGTTGCTATTCAGAGGTCTCGCTCAGGGTATAACCAGTAGTCTGAAATTTGTGGTGAATGGAACAGTGTTTATTCATAACCTGGTTGCAAGCAACATCAGGATAAAATGAATGCATTTTATCTACAGCAATGTAATCCAGTCTGAACCTTTTTTATTTGACATATGGCAATACCATGGCGTTTCCTTTAGCTTGCCCACTATGCATTTAGTTTATTCTTTTATTTCAAGGATTATGGAATAAGTACTCATGTGCTTTTTTAACATCCAGTCTCCATGCAGCTTTGTTGATTCTGTTATCTGTTGTCACCAGCACACGATGGCCTACTATTTTGAAAAGCGGAACAGGTTTTAACGAGTGCGGAAGATAAGATGTTCTGCTTGCGTTTGCACATGGGACCTCGATTTATAGTCTCATCAAAAGGACTTTGGGGAGGGGGGGTGGGGGTGGCACTGATGTTAACTCCAGGGGAAAATGTGGGCTGTGTAGTGTTGCAGTGACAGCAAAAGAAAATTGTAGAAGGTTCTTTCACAGGAGTTCAAACAAATTGTATTCCACTCACGTTTCTCCATTTTGTGTATGTTTCTTCTTTCCTTAACTAGCTGCCTGAGTTGCCTTGGTTATGTGGGCATCACTCTGAAGAGCTGTTTACCATGTTCCTATTCCTGTCAGTTGTGCGGCATAACCTGGGCCCCTGTTAATGATGTCTGACCATTCTGCAATGGTGTCCACCTGCTCCTCTTGTCTGTCCCCCTTTCTCAACCATTCCCATGAGAGTAGTTGTACCAGTGTCACTGCATACCAGGCAGATTTTAAGACCGTGAGTGATGTAACTGTGATAGGGATAGCCTACATTTTCATCATTCAAAAGCCAGTGCAGATGTCATAGATGTTCATATTTAGGCTCTCTGTGTGTGTGTGAGCGTTGTTTTGGCTTGGTTTGTGTTTGAGTGTGTATGGACAGGGGCGATATGGACAAGGACTTTACGCCATGCCACCCTGTAGAGGCATTTGTGGACTTTTTTCCCTTGGCTTCATGACATTTGTATGTAGAATTGTTAGTATTGGCAAGTGTTATCTATTCATTATGAGCTGTTAAGAATTGTATCCAGACTGTCTGAAGTATAGGTGTATGACACTAACCACTCTCTGCTTCATAAATGAATGGCTTACACATTGTCTTCCAACTTGTTTTCAGGTCAGTCACCCATCAGCTTCCCATTTTTTTGCTACATTTGTTGCACAATTTCCCAAACTGACCTGAAGATAAAGAACAGATTAGTTTTGTGTGGAATGCTGTGTGTATTGTATGATTTTGAAATTTTATTTTGTAAACAATACCTGTTTTATGATGACACTTAAAAGATTGTTGCTAGATTGGTATTGAAAATCATAAACTGTTATCATTCAGATATACATTTGTTAATCATTGCTATATAAATCAAGATTCAAGTCGTGACCATGAACATGCCTTTTATTAAGTCTGTTCACTGTACTGTACTGCTGTACAATGATGTGCCTTTCCAACATATTGATAATTATGCAATATGTGTTATTATTTCTTTATCGTACATCTCAAAATAATGAATAGTCTTTCCGGAAAACAAGGCTGCCTGCCTTCTTCCCTGTGTCTTGTCTTGAACTGAATTCGCTCAGGTGTTACATTTATCACAACTTCAAGATCGATGTGATGTGATTCTTCTTTCAATTTAGTGACGTTTACTTGATGACAAGTGGTATATATCAGCATGCTTTGCTTTAATTTGAGATAGTGTGCATATTGGAGTGACAGACCTCCCTTTCTCCTTTCTTGTTGTGCTTTGATGAAAGGCTTTTAAACCAGGTTTAAAAAAAAAAATTGATAGAAACCTCCCCCTCTCCTTTTATTGCGATTCCCTTTTACGGTAGGATGAAATAACATTAGAAAATGGGTAATGTTTTACTGAACTTTAAAGCTTTATATCTTAAAAACAAATGTTAAGGTTTTGGTGACCTGACAGTGGACTTTATCTACACACATCTGTTAAGTGAGATAACTTTTGCTTTTTGTATGCAGATGCTGGATCCTTCATATGACACATGGTTGAACTGATTGTGGATGCTGTTATTACATTGATGCATGTTTTGTATGTCAGGTACTGACTGATGGATGAGGCAGATATATTCACATGCTTGCACATTTTTTGTATGAACAGTATACAAAAATTAAAATGCAATTTTGAAAAAAAAAGGGTTTTTTTCATTCATCACGAAGTGCACACACTTGCTCCTTGCTCTGTTTGTTCATGACACGTATTCTCAAAATAAGCACAAGATGTTAATGTAACCAGATTTTTTGGTTTATTTAATAGTGTATCATATCTTACAAAAACACTAGCTACACACATACAGAATATAACACTTACTCCAATTCCACAAACACAGTGTAGCTTATTAGCATAGCTTCAAACATCACATACACATCTGAATCTCTTCCTCTCTGAAAGTGCTTCTTCACCTCTCACTTTTTTGTGTTAATTAAATAAATTTCTTTTACAGGTCACATACACATTGATGATATTTTCAGGTTATGCATCAATTAATTAAGGGTAATGAATGAATGATGGTAGGATGTAGCTCATTCACAAAATACCCGTATCAAAAAAGAACAGTGTTCTTCTATCTCACGTTCTCATTGGTTGTGGTGGTGTTGTACTCCTGTACTCATTTTGGTCACATGCTTCAGGCATTCTCTCGATGGTAGTGAAGTCGGATGATGAAATGAGATCGATGAGGCAATGACTGGCAAGACAAATAAATAAGATGTGCACGCATGACATTCGACGGTGCACAGTGAGTGACTCGACTTTCAGCCCTTCTGAGGCTCATTTTTCTTTGTTTTTTCATATATCTAGATATGCAGGGATCAAGTCAGGGGAGAGACCCATAGGGTCAGATGTGCTTACTGTCAGCATCACAAACAGCAGATGTACTAAGTCCAGACTTCCTGCTGGAAGGGACCAGTTAGTATGCTAGTGAGTCACAAAATAGACATTTCAAATGATGTATCTTTTGTGTTACAGCTCATCTGCATATCTATATTGCTCATGATACTATTACAATAGTACAGAAGGAGTTTTTTTCTCGCTATTGACAGCCACAAAACAAATGGGCATTTCTATCTAGAACTCCCGCTTGGCTTGGCTTGCCTTACCTTTATTACTGGAAAAGAAAATGACTTTTCCCAAACATGGCAGTTTTCAGAAAAATCTCAACACAGTTTTGCTGATGTCTACAAAGTTTTAACCCTGTTATCAAAAGCAGGAACATCTTTCCTGTCTTACTACCCACGAAACACCGTCTCAGAATTAATGTTCATA
Organism: Rapana venosa; assembly: GCA_028751875.1. Taxonomy (NCBI): domain Eukaryota; kingdom Metazoa; phylum Mollusca; class Gastropoda; order Neogastropoda; family Muricidae; genus Rapana; species Rapana venosa. The sequence goes on from CM054145.1 coordinate 54,034,407, forward strand.
CTGTTAAAAAAAAAAAAGCATGAACAGAGAGCTGACTCCTCATTCCCCTGGTGATGGTCAGACTGTGCACATTCCTTACCAGTTCACCACTTCTCCCTTGGACATGGAATAAAGTTGCCTGAAAAATCTGACCAGCCAAGACTGTCATTCCTTTCTGCTGCAAGCATCAAGACAGTTCACATGAACATGTGGCACAATTTGGATCTCACCAGGCAGAATCTGGTCTTTACCTCTCTCATCTGTTGTCAATAAATCTCAACAACGTAACCTGCACTGTTAAAAAATTCTGCTCTCAACTCGAAGGGTTTGTTTTCCCTTCCACACATGGTGTAGAGAGGGGAAACTCATTTCTGCTGTGTTTGAAGCAATGTCTGTCAACAAAACAATGTCAAACAATACCGAGCTGACATTTCCCTGACTGCTGAAAGCAGACAGGCCACACACAAACAAACAAACAAAACCAAAGCAAGAAGTCAAAGAACAAATCCGAATTAAATGGACAGAAATAAATAGTACTGGGAGAAAGAAAACCCCCACAAAATATGCTCACAAACACCTAAATAACACATATATAAATATATATGAACACCTAAAATTCTGTGTTGACATTAACGGATTAGAAAATTTCATGTCGACCGTTTCTGGTTAAAAAAAAAAAAAATCTGCCAGAAAGAAAAAAACAAACTTGTTTAGAGATAACTTAGCACAAATGTTTAGCAAAATGGAAAACCAAACACAACAGCTGCTGTGTAAATCTGGATACCCCATAGAAAACAAAAGAACCCTCCTCACACACTAAAAGGCAAACAACCAAAAACCTATCCAGGGTGAAAAACCAAACTACCAAACCAATTGGATAAAAAAGCTGAATATTTAGCTGGTTGATGTACAAGTAACAACACTGATAATGTCAACTATGACTAACACAGGCCAACAACAACAACAACAACAACAGGCATCACTGCTGCCTGCAAGCTGTTCCCGGGGAAAAGAGGACCAGGGCCAGGAGAGACAGACCCTCTGGTCACTTTGCTTTACTCCATAACACACTACATGACATCCAGAGGACGTGCATGATATGATGTACACACACACCATTCACAAAACACACTTCATTAAAAAAATTTTTTTAAAGGATTAAAGAAAAGTTCTCATGATTTTTGACAGATTCCTCAAGCAAGTATTTCTGACAATGGTAACAATCATTATATAATATATATATATAATCTTTCTTCCAGGCAGGCTTCATCTTGCTTCAATGTCTGCTTCAGATCACTTGATTTAAAATGTGCCAGAAAACTTCCGCAACAAATCGCACAACACAAATTTGGATTATTCAAACTTCTCACAAACTGCTGAGGGTGGGTAAGGGGGACAAAGTCACTGCTAGTGTACGTGGGGTGGGGAGCAAAGTCCTTCAGAATAAACCCAGGAAAGAGAAACAGGACAGCCGTTTATGCCCCAGTAGGGGAGAGAGGAACTTTGTTGTTTTTGCCAGATAGCATGGTTATAAAAACAACAACAACAAAAAGTCTTCCAATGAAATATAAACATGATAAAAATGTAATGACATTAAAAATGTCATGACATTTTTGCCACTTTTCATTCAGGGTTTTAAATGTTAAAACAACAACAACAAAAAAACCACAACTGATATGAATATTTAAATTAATGAAAGTAGGGCACTTCACTGGCAGACTCGCAACATTTAAGCACATAGTACTCTACATGTCCTTTGTCATAGTTAAAGGATTCTTTTTTCCCCCCTCCAACAATTGCGAAGAATTTTCCCAGAGTGACATTATAACCACAGAGTGGTTTAGCGTACATGATTATTCTGTTGTTGTGAGACTTCCTTACCCAAATCACCACTGGATCTTGCTATGAACTCTGCTAGTAAGCCGACTGAACAAAACAAAAACTATTTGTGAAGAGCAGTATATGTACATGGTAATAACCCTACGGGTCTCTGTTAATTACATATGCAATTTGTAGGGGTAGGGTGGGTGTTAGGGATCTTTCTCCGTGAATTTTGTTTTCATTTGATAATTTTTTTTTTAAAGAACATACAGGCTCTGAAAAACAAGATCAAAACAAACCCAAAAGCCCCTACCCCCAGAGTGGCACTTTTCAGTGACTGAATGGTGGAAATTTGCCAAACACAGACGAAGAAAGATGCCTGACAAGCACAAATAATGTTTCAAAATCAGAGGGTTACAAGTCTTCCTTGACTGTGACATCACATCTTTCTCACTGCAACTTCACACTATCCTAAATAAAATTATTTATAAAAAAAAAATTCAGAAACTGAAGGGGGTAAATCACAGCTTTCAGAACTAAAGAGCAGCTAACATGCTAGGATTTTATTCTCCACTTCAGAACCTGAGAATAAGAGCAGCAAAACTCTGTTTTAAAAATACAAATCATGGGCTCTTCATCTAGACTGCATGGTGTGCTCACAGTATAATGTCGACCTAGTCATGGAAGCCATCCAGCTGTAAATACAGATCAGCATAGATTTAGCAAAATTCCACAATGTGGGGAACATATTGGGTGGTGGTGTGGGGGGAGTGACAGCCCTGACTGATACATGTTTTGCTGCAAACCCATGTATTTTTAAAAAAAAATCCTTACCTGTACAGAGGACAGAAAAAAACAACCACCAAATCCTTAAACGAGAGTGAAAGGGCTACCTTGAATAAACATTCAGAATGGATTAGGGCCAGCCACACGGTGGTGTGATAGACATCTTCTTTAATTAATCTCTAGACATGGTCTTTAGTCACTTGCACACACACAAACATACGCACTGCTAGGTACAAACAAACAAAAAGACACACATACACCCATACAAAAAAGCGCAAGTTTTACAACTGAGTCTTGACTTGATGCAAATGCTGGTACAAAGGCACGTCTGCTCTCTTCTTGCGTCTGCATGAACCCAAACCCCAAATCGCAGAATGATTTCTCATCCCCATACAACTCTTTGCTTCAACCAATAGCTGATGCCACGCTCAATTTGAGCACAAACTTTTTGAGTCGTAAATCAAGTTTACAATGTAAATTTAACACAGAATACAGATTTAGAGAGCACAAAAAGGATTCCTCATTAGGATCATGTACACCAGCAACACTGAAAGAGGACACCAGTGTGGAAATCACATCACCATTTGAACACTGTTAACTGTAGAAGGGGTCCGTCCACTGATGCGTTTGTTACCACTCTTTCTGCTCACTTCTTGTCAAAATAAAACAAGGTTAATTCAAAGTTTGTGCGCTTTTGGGGTGGTTTTTATTTTCAATTTGCATTGCTAATTTTGGAGTTAATGTCATCAAAATGTTTGCAATTCTTCCCCTGCCATTTTTCTTCTATCAGCCCCCTCCCAGTTCGACTGATCTAGCAACAACAGCATCTTGTATGGAGTAGTGATAAAGACACGAGCTTCAACACTTTTTCAAAGAAATATCTCTTCTACATAGTATTTGGAAAAAGCACAACCAGAACAATTCCTTGTGAGAACATGGTTAAAATGTTAAGAATTATTTTTTCAAGTGACAACAAAAGGAAATGGATGGAGCAAAGACAGAGGGTGTAGATTTTGTCTTTGTTATGCTTCCCAGAAAGTACAAACTCTGTTTTGTGTCCAAATAGCTGTGTGTGTGTGTGCGTGTGTGTTCTGTGTGTGTGTTTTGTGCGCATGCGTGTGTGTGTTCTGTGTGTGTGTTTTGTGCACATGCGTGTGTGTGTGTGTGTGTGTTTGTGTGCGCGCGTGCATGTAAACAAAATCCATTTCCCTTGCCTTCATTCCAATCCACTTCAATCTGAATTTTTTTTTTTTTTCAGTCAACATGGTCAAACATTCATGTACATCTATGCGACGCATTTACATGCATTCACATACAGTACACACACAATAAAAACAAGCTCATTTGCATGATCATCATAATTTGCAAGTGTACAAAGCATGTAAATTACAAGCAAAACACTCTAGAAAAACAACAATGGACAAACCGCCCCAACACTTCTTCCCATTCACTCCATCTTCCTTTTTGCATTGGTATTTTCAAATGTCACATTTTTCTGACCAGTCACAGTCCAGGGAAAAGATGCAGCAGATATGTACAGATTCAAACAATGACTACACACATCTTTATATGGAGGAAAGATTTTTTAAAATTCCCACCAACTTCGTCTCCATACAAGTGAGTTAGATTCTGTTCCATCATGTGTGCAAAGTTATACAGCCATCACATCAACATTATTTTCCTGCAAGAATGTATGGGAAGCAAATCTTTACAGCAGATAGGCATTTTATCAGAAACACTGATTACCCCCCCTTACTTTTCGGATCGGCCACTTGCAAGGAAAAAAAAGATCTGCATTTGCAAGGGGGAAAAAAAAAGGCAAGAAGAGAAATGGAAGGGGGAAGGTGGGTAGGGGGAGACCAAGGCATAAACTTTGTCATATCAGTTACCACTACCAAGTTGATCCAACATATGCAGATTTCAAAGGGCTGGGACGGGATAGTTGGCAAAATAGAATGAAAGCACCATGAAGCTGTAATGGTATCAATAAAAAAATATTTAAAAAAAGAAAAAGACCTTGCCCACAAAAAAGCACATTTTTTCAAAGAGAGGAAACTTGTAACAATAATCTGCCAAATCAGAAACTGTCTCATCTGCCAATCTCTCCCCCCCCCCCTTCTGTCCAGAAACAGCGATAGGAAAGAGGCCAGGGGTACTACCACACAATACCAGTCCTAAAGCCCGCCCTTCCTTCAACCAAAAGCGTCCATCAACTTCAACAACACCTAAACACATCAATCACACAAAAAACACCCTCATAACGAAAAGCAGGAAGCCAAATAACGCTGGTGTGAAGTCTACCAACCACAAAATCCAACAACAACCAGAAGATTGACTGACACACATACACACCATACATCACATGTGACACACACACCATATGTTATGTGACACTCACACACACCATGTGTTCTCCATCAAAATAATGACAAAATGTATTACAGAACATTCACAGTTTGTATTTTGACCGACTTGCACTTGCACGCCTATTTCCATCACAAAGTCAAATCATCTCCATTGGCTGATGTGTTATCACCATCACGGTGTCCTGGAGCTTCTTTATCAGCAATATGCACTCACCCCCATCTTCACCACACTGCTCACACACTCTCTCTGTCTCTAACACACTGACCAGGACACCTGGGAAAGAGAAAATAAACCTGAGAGACACGTGTCTATTTGCAAACCATACAACAAGCTTCAAAGCGACATTCTGCAACTACACAATGGTTGTAGTTGGTCCCTGTGTTAATCTTTTTTTTCTTCATTGCAACATAAAAGTGTTTTACATTATATATAAAACTTATTATTCCATAAAAAGCAGTATGTGTCACCAAACCTCCCCTCCTCAAACAAAAAGCAAACAAAGGCACACACACACAAACTACAAAGTAAGAAAACACACCCACTTAATCTCATGAGCTTTACCATAAAGAACAGGGTTCCCATTCAATGTCTGATTCCTGTATGCTGGTTTGTTTCTTTAGATGCAGCCTTTCAACTCCCGCAACTTTCTGACCACTACCATTCAGCTTAGTTCTTGCACATTCTCAATGACTACCATGAAACGGTCTTGCACAAAAAACGACATTACATTTAATGATATCCAAAATGGCAAACCTGTGTAACCCAGAACTGTTGTACAGCCCTGTTAGCATAGATACATACAATACAAACTGAGAATGACATCAAGGAATCACACAGTTGCCACTCCAGATTTTCATTACAGACTTGTTAGAACAAAATCCCCACATCAAGATATGTGCACAAACAAATGCAGGCTAACAATCCAATACAAGTTAGTACAAGCTACTGATTAAAGTTGGCTTCAGATACCGATACCTGGCCTCCAGTATGTTGGGCAAGCTTTGAATAACACTCATTATTGAAAACCAGTGTGCTTCACTCAAAATGGAACACCACCAAACCTGTCTCCAATCAGGAAAAAACCCAGCAACTAGCAAACAAGAGGATTTGGGAATTACCGATGAAATGTCCCATCCAAAAACCATGTTCCATCAATCACTGCAAGAAAGACACTGAAGGTCTAGCACACAGCTGGCCCAGGTAGAGCAGACCTCTGACCATCAACTGGCATCCATGTCTACAACCAGCCAGCCCCCCCCCCCCTCATTCACAATTGTACACTACAGCTTTTCCACAGCCAGAAACGACGTTTTCTCTAAACTGGCTATTCTCAATCATTCATCTGAAACACTACACATAAATAATGCAGTTAAGGGCAGATTTTGCAACTGCAGACTTCATAAATAGGAACCATTTCAAACAATATTGCAATTTATATTTCCAAGTTGAATTGTATCAAAACTAGCCACATTTCTCCATGATAAGATCAGATGATCTTTCCATAAAAAAGAATTTGTGGGGAGATTAGTATCCTATTACCCCCCCCCCCCCCCCCCCCCCCCCCCGCAAGGAAGAGGTGGAGATAGAAGAGAGAGAAGACGTGTTAGCAGGCCAGTTATGGACAGCAGCAGTGAAGATCTATGTCACACACACATAACTGTCATTAACCCTCTGCTTTACCCCAGCAGAGCAAAGAGGACCTTGTCAGGCTGCATTTTAACATACCACATATAAACCATACATACCCTGAAAACAGCCCTCCGTAACGTAATACTAGCCTATAAACATTGTTACTGCTCACAAAATGGACACTTCCATTGGAAGCGAGTCAATACTGGAAATGTCCGTTGGTGGATATTATAAGACATCAGCGGTATACGTACGTACCCATCAAGATCTAGCATGGCAGTAGAGAAGCTGAAAACAGTGTTGAGTTGTTATTCTGAACACCACCGGTTAGTCAGGCAATAATCATCATCATCATCATAATACACTGTATGTATGTAATGTATACATATATCATAGCATCTATTGTATCAGACAGTCACACTTCCTGAGAAATTGTAAACTGACTGAAATCACTGAAGTGTTTTCTCACTGGCTTCAGGATGACATAACTAACTAACTAGCTCACAGGTCATGTGTGCAAGATGCAGACAGACAGTCAACACACACTGACTGGGCAATGAGGGACGGTCGTTCACTCAGGGGGAATGGAGGTGGAACTTTCTTCCCGCTTTTCTTTGGTTTCAACTTAAGGCAACCTCACTCTGAGGATGATACAGCATTCAAAGTGTTTGGGCTCAGGATTTTTTACTTCTTGGGACGTTCGTAACATTTTTATTCCTTATACTGTTATGGGAATTGAATTTCAATATATACACTGACCTCAAATAGATACCCTATTTTTACAAATCTTAAAAAAAGATGTACCCCCTCCCCATTATTTTCTGTTCAGATTGCTGACAATATTACAAACTGCTTGGTAAACTGAAAGCAAATGAACTGGTTCAAAAAGAAATCCAATGAAGCTGATAAACAGTAATGGAGGATGGAGTGGGAATGTGTTCATTTGGAAGGAAGGGTTGCACAGTGACCATTCTGAACATCAAAACATACTACTCAACTTATACACAGATACACACACACATCCCCCAAAACACATAATCATCATGTTAATAATAATAATATCAAAATTTATACTGACCAGTAAATGTACGCATATATTAGGAACAATCTTTTCCCTCTTTTAATGCTGACAAAGCTTAAAAAGTCAAGCCTTATCTGACCCATTTGCAATGATGGTTAATTCCATACAACCAAACGCCGTCTGTCTGTCTGTCTTCAACACAGAACTGTCCAGCACACCCAATGGATGTGGCTTTTCCTTTGTGCTTCACTCTCTCCCTTGGCAACAGTATCACTGTCCGAGGATATGGTTGGAAAACAGCATGATGCATATGATGTCGCACAGCAACGCAACTGTAGAAAGATGGAAACGTGATCTTGGTCTACGTACCTGTTGCCTTGGTTCCA
>CM054145.1:54047395-54074895 GCA_028751875.1 Rapana venosa
CTAGTCAATATTTAAGTGTCACTATCAACATGAGTTACTGTCTTCCACCTTGAAGTATAACACAGCACAGGGAACAAAGAAACACCTTGTAGAGACCTAGGCTTTGGCAAACATCCACCATAAATGAAGGAATCTGGTAAACAACTCCTCAGGGAATATAGGGGAAAAGAAATAAAATGAGGTAGAATGCGCTCTCACTCCTTTGTAAATTACATTCCTGACCAAACTGAAAAGAGATAAAATAAAAAAGGTGACAGAATAATCTTAAACAATAAATTCTGTATGAAGGAAAAAAAAGCCAAAGACAGACAGACAGGCAGGCAGACAGACAGACAGACAGCGACAGAGTGCAACAACGGAGAAAAAGAACTGAGACAAGAACAGAAAAAAACCCACTTACACATCCTCTGGAGTCCACTTGAGTAGAACAGACTCCTTCCCATGGTCATCAATTCTACGAGCCTTCACCTGCAAAAGAGGGATAAAACATGGGACTCTTACATCATCTAATCTTATCACACACCCTTCATTGGGACTTTTTTTTTTTTTAAACTTCCTCCCAGGTTAACTTTAAGTGCAGGCATGCCATTGCCTAACTCCCTTCATGTATGTACATGTATGCAGAAGATCAAATCTGCATGTTAAAGATCCCAGTAATACTTGTCTGCATTAGGTGGGTTATAAAAACACAAACATACCCAGCATGCAACCTGTACATGAAATGAGCTACTCTGAAATCAGAATGTCGGCCAAGGCCAGACCTGTACATGTCCCAATGCACAGGGGACAGAACAGTCTGGTGGTTAGAGTGGTGCACACTGCACTCATGATGATCTGTTGACCCAGGTTTGAAGCTCATTCAAGAGAATGTTTCTTCTGGAGTTAACATCAGTGCTGACTCCACTTTCCCCCAAAGTCTTTCAGATGAGACTATACCCGAGGTCCTGTGTGCAAATGCACGCATGTTAAAATGTGCGCATGTTAAAACCTGTTCCATTTTTCGGAAGAGTAGGCTACTGTGTGCTGATGGGAACGGATGACAAAACTGATAAAACAGCATACACAAAGGGACTGGATGTAAAAAAAGCACACAAGTGCTTATTCCATTATCCTCAAAATAAAAGAACGAAATGAAATTACAAAAAAAATGCCAGCCAGCCAGGCGAGTCTATCTTGTTGTGTTGTGTTTCTTCCTGGCTACAGCTGCAAGCTTCACCAACTCAATGGTGCACATTTGCGCAAGTCCATCAATAAGGTAGCTGATTCCCATCTTCGGGGGAAGATAAAACCTGGTGATATATAATACACCTGCTGACCAGCCTCAAGACTACACTAGGCTACACTGGGAAAAACAGTGAGGGCAGGGCAGGGCAGGGTAGGGCAGGGCAGGGCAGGGGAGGGCAGGGGAGGGCAGGGCAGGGGGACTTACAGCTCTCTGGAATGTGATGTCAAGTGAGCTGCTGGTGGGGTTGTCCTGCGTCTTCTCCGTCAGGTCCCATAACTGATGCCGCAAGTTGTCCATGATGCCCGCGTCGAAGAAATCACCATTCCGTACTGAAACACCATCCAGTACATGTATACACTGTATACACTGTGTCGCCAATGCACGCCAAAACAATGTATATATATATAAATACAGTGTGTCTTGCCAATATGTACTGAAACACCATCCAGTACATGTATACACATATACACTGTGTCGCCAATGCACGCCAAAACAATGTATATATATTATAAATACAGCGTGTCTTACCACTATGTACGGCAAAGTGAGTTATAACTGTGAACTGAAAGAACATTGTACATAGAGTGAGTCACTACTGCACACTGGAACAACATAGCGCAGTGCCACCACTCCATACTGAAGTATTATACAATCAATCTGCACCTTGGGGAACAACAAATCTTGTAAGGTATAGAGTACTTTTTCCAGTTTGGGTTTTGGCTTCTCTATTGTTTAGTCAAAGTGGGGGGCATTTGCATGTCAACACTTGTACCTTCTGCACACTTTTTGCCAATGAAAGTGTGTGTGCGTGTGTGCATAGTGTGTGTGAGAACTAGTGAGTGAGTGAGTGAGTGAGTAGAGAGTGAGAGAGAGAGAGAGAGAGAGAGAGAGAGAGAGAGAGAGAGAGAGAGAGAGAGAGAGAGAGAGTGAGAGAGAGAGTGGGAGGGAGAAAATTGAGAGAAAAAAAAAGAAAAATGAAGCTTCAGATGACAAAACTGATAGAAGTTGAACCCTCTTCTTATGTATGTATTAACTGTTTTATGACAGACAACAGTTCTGGAGAGCTCTCCCCTCCATCTATGTGGAAATTGTGGTTTTCCCTGCTGAGGAAATATGAAGCAGTAAACTGTACAGCAGAGAGTGAAACTCCCCCCTCCCCAAGGCAAAATAATTGCCGTCTGCTCTGAAGTCAGACACCCCCTCTATATCCCCAACGGCATCTAAACTATCAAACTGACTGCAGTGTTGACTACTATTTTCACTGTATTAGAACAGAAGCCCAGGCTTGCTTTCTCCTTGCCCCCTAGTACATTTTTAACAGCCAGACGAATCTCGCATTTTATGTCATTTTCCCCCTTCTCCGGTAACTTTTACAGCCAGACAAATATAACCTCTTATGTCAACGATTCATAACAAAATGATTCTAACTTTATATATATATATATATAATATAGGTAAAAAGGTAAAGTATATATATATATATATGTTTTTTTTTTTAACCATTTCTGAAAGAAAGTGATTTTCTTTATTAAAAGAAAAAAAATGATCCTTCTTCCAAAAAAGGTTTTCTTTGAAAAAAATGTTCAAAATTCCAGACAGTGAGACATCTCTTGTTTCATTTTAAGTTTTAAAAAGATCATGACCAGGCCATGCAAGAGAAGGTCTCATCTCTTCCTGCTCTTCAGGTTGGTATGCCTTCATATAAACGACAGATTTTCAAGCAGGCCGCCTGGCTGAATACATAAGAAAGAACAAAGCCTCTTGCTGAAATGAAGGGAACCAAAATCTACAAGATTGGTAATTTACGCCTCAGGGTCGCACAGTTCCCATTCATTTCAGCCACAGAAGGAAGTTACAAAAAAGGAAGCTTGTTATGAAACCAAAGTTCAATTTTTTTCCTTGAAAGTTTTTACAAAGAATGGGTCTGAGTGTACCACTATCACTTGAACTTAAAAGAAACTGTTAAAGTCTAGAGGTAGAAACAGTGTTCTCACTATATAGTATATTGCTTACATGCACAGCACTTATTAGCTTTACTAATTAGCTTTATTAATCTATTTGGTCTACTGTAGTGAACCTACATTCAAGTCATACACAGTCACAACACACACGCACGAACGCGCACACAGATCAAAAGCAAAACCTAATTTTCCTGACAAAGAGGGAAATGGAATAAAAGCACCTGTGGCCACAAGCTGACACAACATCACCCAATGTGCTGACAATGACTGCTAGTGAATGGGATCAGATGGCACAACTTTTAGCTGAAGTACAACTCCCCTCCCCCACACTGCACTGCACTACACTACACTACACTACACTACACTACACAACAACTACAACTAATTTACACTACACAATACACTAATAACACTACACTACCACACACACCACACAACACTCACTTCACTGCACTGCACTGCACGAAACTGCACTACTACTACACTACTCTACACTACTACTACATTACACTACTCTACACTAACAACCACACCACACCCACACCACCACTCACACTACACTACACTACTCTACACTACACTACACTACACTACCTACACTACACTACTCACACTACACTACTCTACACTACACTCACTGCACTACACTACACACCACACTACACTACACTACACTACTCTACACTACACTACACCACACTACACTACACTACACTACTCTACACTACTCTACACTACTCTACACTACACTACACCACACACACACACCACACCACACACAACACACACACACCACACCACACCACACTACACTACACTACTCTACACTACACTACTCTACATCACGCACTGTCTGTTTCAAACTATGACCGGCAGTCAACAGCAGTGCAGCCATCACCCTGAAAACCCCCACCACACAATTAATGCGGCCTCCATGCAAAATTTCACAATTCATCAGGACAACATATGCCGCTCCATACAATAATTCACACCTACCCCCCCCTACCCCCCACTCTCATAACCCTTCACTGCATCACAGAAAAGTACATGACATATATGCTAGTTTTGGTTTTTAAAAAAAAGAAAGATGTACAAACAGGGTAAGTTGGAAATGAAAAATGATGAGGAGGTGGAGAGATGACACATTGACACAGAGAGAGAAGGGGATAGAGAGAAAGAGGGGAGGGAGAGAGAGAGAGAGAGAGAGAGAGAGAAGAGAGAAGAGAGAGAAGAGGAGAGAGAGAGAGAGAGAGAGAGAGAGAGAGAGAGAGGAAATATGAAATTATATTTTTACAGAGGGTAGTAGATTAAGTACGACTTTTTTCATGCAGTCCTCAGAAGGGGAAGAAGTATAAACATCAAAGCACAAGCAGAGAGAGAGAGAGAGAGAAAGAGAGAGAGAGAGACAGACAGACAGAGAGAGAGAGAGAGGAGAGAGAGGAGAGAGAGAGAGAGAGTGTGTGTGAGTGTGTGTACACGCGCACATGCATATAAGAGAAGAGAAAGATCTATATCTGATCTGACAATGTGCCAGTTAGGCGAAATTGACAATGTGCCAGTTAGGCGAAATAGATCCTTCCTATTCTGTTCACCTCGTCACCTCTTCCCTTCTTCTTTTCCTGGGATCCCTAAATCCCTGCATGATCAATACAACACAGCTAGTGTGCTACTACTACTAGTGCTACTACTACTACAGTACTAGTGATATTACAATGATTTGAAGAATCCATGGTTTTGCAAAGCTTCACCTGTTTCTGTGACTCTGAGCAGGACTTACCACAAACAGACAATATCAACTTTCAACAATACGTGCTACAGTTATTTATGTTTTACAGATCTATCCTCTATTTCCATCCTGAACAATGTCTAACGTAACCTTTCCAGTTTCCAAGAACTCGCCTATGACTTTCAATTATTCCTATTTTGTTTATAATGTCTTTAATAAAACAACACACAAAAAACAAAAACTCCCCAATTCTTGAGGACCCAACTCTTCTGGGTCTGGTCTAGTTCTTTGCTCTGTGTGTGCATTCTTTTTATTCTTAATTTTTGTTGTAGTTTCATTTTTATTTTTTTGCATGATTAAGAAGGTGAGTGTATATGGGGGGTGGGGGTGGATGGGAGGGAGGGAGACATGAAAACTTCTAAAAATAGCTTATTTCAAGAGAAAAAAATATTTAAAGAAGAAATAAACAAAATTTATTAATTCTCCTCCTTGACTTGCCTCATAATTCAAAATAATTTCCAGGAGTCATGAAGCAGTGACCCTCTATAAATACAACATTCCACAAAGCAACCCCCCTAGTTATTATGAATGCCCGTTTTACAACCTGACACAGGCGAGAATTATACCTCACGTTTGTGTCTTACAAATGACCTACATCGAGTCCCACACAACCAGGGCGCGATTCAAACCATTGCTGGCTTATAAATCACCCTCCCCCAAAACAATGTCATCAGGGGCATATAATTATGTGCACCTCAACGCTGGACAGGTCACTGCGACCTGCTTTCCTCTTCCCTGTGGAAAGCTGCCTGTCTGCCTGTCACCACAGGCAGAAAGAAGGTACAGTCTCCGACCCTGACCTCTCCTCCATGCTGAGGGCTCAAGGGCCTGTCTATAATTAGTTCTGTCTTAAGTGTCCCTGACTTTCTGTCCTGTCCCCCCCCCCCCCCAAACATCAACTTGCCAGCCCTAAATTACTACTAAAGTCTGCCTGTCCCTGCAAGGGCATGTAATAAGTGTCACTTGACTCCCCTGCTTTTTATTACATAGCAAAACTTCTGACTGGTTGCCAAGTGTAAACAATATGGTTTGTGCTCATGCCTGTAGTGTGGGTTATTGGGGGGGGGGGGGGGGGGCAGAGACTGGGGGCAAACAAACAAAGGGGGGGGGGGGTGTTGAGGTAGAGGGGGTTAACACATTTTTGGCTGGGGAGGGAGGGAATCTTTTTAGATCAGTACTTTATATTCATGAAGTGATTCACTGAATTTAAAATGCATTAACCAAGAAGTAATTTCTAGTTTGTCTCTAGGATTTTTTTGGTTTTGTTGGGGTGTTGTTGTTCTTAAAAAGTCCCATTTGGTATTTTGTTGTGTTTACTTTCAGTAAAAGCAACTAAACCTAAATAAAACAAAACGCATGGACAAAAAACAAAACAAACAACAACAGTCAATAGCATACAACCCTCTAGATTAGCACAATCACGATAGCATAAGTTTATACACAGTCAAATAAACTCTCTTCCAAAAGAGAGAGCTAAAAGATCTGAGAGACATTCAATTATGTTTAGCTTATCATGAATTTGAAGATGGTTGAGAGAGAGAGAGAGAGAGAGAGAGAGAGAGAGAGAGAGAGAGAGAGAGAATGTATGTGTATGATAATGTGTGTGTGCGTGCATGCCTGTATTATATTGTGTGTGTGTGTGTACGTGCATTACAAGTTCTGCTAGTAAAATATGATATTATAGTGATAACTGAAGAGCAAGAATGCATCATATTTTATATAATAATAATAAATAGAATTTATATAGCGCTGTATCTTGCACAGACAAATCAAAGCGCTTCCACTCAACTCATTCTTACAGTCATGCAACCAATAGCAAGTAATAGTTCTGAACAGTCCAAATGCACACACACACACACACACACACACACACACACACACACACACACACACACACACACACACACACACACACACAGGTTATACACTGGCAGGGTGATGGGATTTTTGGCTGCTGAAAAGCAGGGACAGCTATGAAATGAAGCAGGAGAGGAAAATCTTAGGCAGTGATCACTCCCACACTGCAAAGACAGACATCCCAGCACATAAAGAATATTGCCTGCCAAATGAAACTGGGAAATGATTATTATCTGTCAGAATTTCAGTCATGTCTGAAGAACTTGACAATCTTGTCCTACAAGATATTGCAAATCTTACCACCTCTGCATCCTCCTCTACCACAATTTGATATACATACACCAGACACAAGTCTTTATAATAATAACAAGACACAATCTCCTCATCCCTCCCTTTCCTGTGCAGGCAAACTCGGTAACATAAAGGCGCTGCAGCTTCAGACACTCCCCTCCCTCTCTTTCTCTTTTCAAATCACTTGTGTGCACTCCCCCACCCCAGGGCTCTGCCAACCCCCTCCCCCCCCCCACCTCCCTCCCACACACGTGCACACTAATGAAGCAGGGGGCAGCTGACAAGGAGACTGGGGGTAATTAGGCCATGCGCCCTGTCACCCTGCAACTGGAAGCCACAAAGCAAACCTGTGGGCCCAAAGCCAGGCACACAGGGGGAGGACGGTAAGAGGGAGGACGGGTAAGAGGATAACCTGTTATTTACCTGGGCCCTCCCTCCCTCCCTCCCTCTCCTTGTCCCTCTACAATCCTAGTTTGGGGGCACACCTGCCTAACTCTCCTTGTTTGCTGGGGCTGCCCAGACCAGAAGTCTTCCAGTTCAAAGAGCACACCGTCTCTCTTTGTGTATCAATTCTGAACTGAACGCTCACCGCAGAACAATCTATCTAATGTAGTGT
This sequence comes from Rapana venosa, assembly GCA_028751875.1. Lineage (NCBI taxonomy): Eukaryota > Metazoa > Mollusca > Gastropoda > Neogastropoda > Muricidae > Rapana > Rapana venosa. The sequence goes on from CM054145.1 coordinate 54,055,132, forward strand.
TTGATAAAAGTATCCAAACTTTTGTATCAATTTCATTATCAAGAACAAATGCCAGGTTTTTAATAATTTAATATACAATTAAAATAGAAATGTTACAACTAATCTTTTCTAAGAAGCATCATGGAAACTCATATCAAACCGTAAACAATTTTTCTTTTAATCAAAGAAACTACTATGGCTGCCTGACACATGATGTTAAAATCATGTGTTAAGTAAACTTTTCTGTATTATCAATATCAGTGATTATCACCCATGAACAAAATGTCTATCACACTTAACAGGTCCTATTAATCACTCACAACAAGCAGAAGTAGTAACTTCATAACAGATGGTCATTATCACTGATTCAGTAATTATCTTTTTGTATTAAATTTTTTTTTTTTTAATGTGTCTGGGGTCGGGGTAATTCTAGATTGAGTAACAAATTAAACAGGAAAATACTTATGACTGGAGCACATTTTAATCAGAACAAGCCTATTGCACAATTTAGTCTATCCTTTAAAAAAATCTACCAAAAGCCACCACCCTAAAACACACAAGATAAAAACACAACCTCCCACCATAAAAAGAACTAGGCAACCCTATTTGGAAAACAAAAACTTTAAGTATAACTCAATATGATACTTTGATATATTTAATATCATAATGCACAGTAATACATCACATAACGAAAAAGTCAAAGTCCAAAGAGATCTTGTAACACTATTGGTTTTGGTGCCAGCTGTGAAACCTCCCCCCCAACCCCCTCCCCCATTTTTCTTTTCTCAATTAAGTATTCTGTTTGATGCAATGTTTAAAGTTCTATATAATTTTTTCTTAGAAATACTAGGCCATTTTAACTTGTGGACAGAAACTAGGCTTACACGATATAATTTATGGGTCATCACATTATAGATCTATTTGAAGTAACAACCCCCCCCCCCCCCTCCCCCCAACAAGTTGAAGCATCACAATACAATATTTGTAAGCTATCTTCTTGATGGGGGGGAAGGACATTAAATTTTCATTGCTGAGGGGAGCCTACAACCATGTCACTTTTTACAGTCATAATGGCAGCTGGAAGTGACTGTGAGATTACCCCCCCTGCTTACTGGGGAGAAACTATAAAAACAAGAACAAAGCAGGGAAACTACTAACCAGCTTTTCTTCTTTTACAACCAGAGTACCACAACAAACAAACAAAAAAGACCAACAAAAAAAAAGGTGAGAGAACCACCTAGTACAGTACTAGTACAACACTTTATTCCCCCCAACCCCCCACCCAAAAAAAAATTGCTCAGGCAAACATGTTTTGCTTATTCAATGTACCATCTGGAAAAAAAAAAATTTGACTTGACTTGACTTGACTTTGCCCTATGGACAGGTGTAGACACATACAACATCACTTAATCAAGCCATCAAGTGTATACATATACAATGTACAAACATAAGAACAGCTAAGTCGGCGGCTCACCACACTGCGGCCGCCTCCTCTTCAGCTTGCTCCTCCTGCGCACAACCCGCGTGGACGCCTCCTCGCCCCGCGACGCGCGGTTGGCGCGGCCGTTGCAGGCCTGCCCCTCGGGCGGAAAGTGGCGGGTGACGTGGCGGTGCAGGGCCACCTCGGAGGGGAAGCGCTGGCCGCAGTCGGGCAGGATGCAGGCGAAGGGCTTCTGGCCGCCGTGGGCCACCACGTGGCGCTCCAGCCAGGACATGGAGCAGGAGGGCCGGCCCGCCACCTTGCAGCTGGCCCAGCCGCACACGAAGCGCTCCCCCTCCTTCTGGGGGTCCACGTGATGCAGGCGCAGGTGCTCCAGCAGGCCGCCAGGACTCACCACCCTCCCGCACCCGCTCCACTGGCACGCCACCTCCCGCTCCTCCACAGGCCGGGGGGCCGCCTTGCAGTCCCCTGCCGAGGAACTGCCCGAGGGGGTGTTGGCTGGGGAGGCCCACTGCGCGGAGGGCAGGCTGGAGCACGAGGCGCTCTTGCTGATGCTGCTGCTGCTTTTAATGCTGCCATTGGTGTTGTTGTTGTTGTTGTTGCTGTTGTTGTTGTTGTTGTTGATGATGCTGATGCTGCTGCTGCCCTTGAGCAAAGTCGCCTGTTGCTGTGATCGGCTGCCCTGAGAGACCCCAAACAAGGAGGCTGCCGAGCCTGTTGGGGATGATATAGAGAACAAGGGAGATGATGAGGGGGTGGAAAACAGAGTCTTATTGCTGCCACCATTGCCAAGGAGTGGAGATTTGGGTGAGGTCCCTGGGGATGATGGAATTTTGGGGAATGGTAGTGGCAAGCATGGAAGGGGCGAGATGGGGGTGTCGGGTATACCCCTGCCGTCCACAACGCCATTACTGTCCCGCCTCTCCCGCTTGCAGGGCACTTCGGGCACCAAGTCTGGCGGCGGGGAGAGAGAGGCACAAATTTCCTGAGTGGCGCTGGAAGGGCAGGAACAGCCTCTGTCTAGCCCGCAGCCCAGACCCATCTTGCCGCTGCACGCCAGCTCCAGCTTGCAGGGCGACAGTTCTGCCGCCGCCGCCGCCATGTCTCCCGTTCCCATCAGGCGGCCGCTCTCCTGGCTGTAACTACACCTGCAACACAGCAACACACCTCGGGTCAACATCACCTGTCTGCACGACAGACCTGTGTCAGCTCAATGACAACACACTTTAGTTAGGACTGCTTACTACAGTACCAACTAGTTTTCTGGGGTTATATCACAGCAACAGAAGCATACTTTCACTACAAAAAAAGTAACCAATCTTCATTAATTTATGCAGATAAAATCCCAAAACAAACAAAATCAGACTAACACCTCCCTCCCTCCCCAATAACTATATATAAATCAAACCCAGGCCATCAAACCGCAAGGACAAAGCTCTAACCACTATGCTCCCCTCCCTCCCCCAAATGAAAACTTGTGGAATAATATCAGCTTTGAAGGATGTACTAGCTTCTAAGTCAAAGTCAGTTCCACAACAACAAGTTTAAAGACGAAAAGAGTGCACCCAGCCAATAATGAATCAGTGATAGACAGATAGATTATACTTCTACTATATTACCAGACGGCTTTGCTGGGTGGCTACACAAGCCTTGGAAACCTGTCTGTCTGTGATGTCCTTTAATTCCAATCTGACACAACCAACAAACTACAACAGTTTTTGTAGTGAAATGTCAAATGATCAATGACTGTCAAACATAAGAATGTAACCAAATGGGTTATGAATTTAAACAAACATCTCACCCCAAAGGCCATTTTAAAGTCCTAAACATTGCATATTTATGAACAGTGGGAAAACTTCCATTGGAAAAACCACCAAGTTAAAAACAAGTTGAAAATTAATTGAGTAGAAAATTAACTGCATAGCTAATAATGGATGCAGACTTACTTCAGTTGAATGAATCAAATTATTAAGACTATGCAGTCGCTGGGCCAACTTTTTACAAATTTAATTTGCACAAATGATGTCTGGAAAGCTTTGTCTAAAGAATGGTACTCTTCAAAGAAGTTTTATTCCTTACGATTTTGAGGCGCTTTGATTTTTGCTTGCCTATGTGGACTAGACACTTACAGTTACAAGGTGAGTTTTGTTGACTGGGTTGATTGCAAACATTTGGTGTTGCATTTCCTGCATTGTCCTGAGTGTGACCGAACTGCCACAACTGACAAGGAATTATTTTGTTTCTTTAAGACATTGCACCAGAGACCCACATCATTTAAATCAATGCACTTGTAAATCAATTCAAAACCACCCACACCTTTCCAATATCAGCAGTGACTGTGTGTGTGAGAAATTATATATCTATATATATAAAATATAGATGTATATATATATAATATAGATGTAGATAGATAATCCTTTCCAGACAAACTATCAGCTTGAACAAACCAACAAAATAATCCTCAGAGATCTCACGGTATGGTACCCCATTAATAACTGACGAAATCCAGACGTTTTTAACTACAGCTCTCCCTACAGTCAATGGACTGTGGGAAACATTTCGGGGGAAAAGAGAGAAGACACGCGATACAGCACCGTGTCAAGTCCATTAAAAACACTGCACAAAAACATACCTGCAGAACACAGAAATCCCTAATGGGCCATCATAGTCTTGTCACCACGCTCAGTAAGCTTTGATTGTCATTTCAACAAACCATAAATGGGCAGACGCAAAAATAAAACTAATAAACTTGGGAACCAGATACAGACAACCAACATAAATCCCGAACAACCCGCGGTTCGATGTATTGGAAGTTCCGAGGATGGGAAGGGGAAGTGGGTTGTGGGAACGAGGGGAAATGGAAGTGGGTTGTGGGAACGAGGGGAAATGGAAGTGGGTTGTGGGAGCGATGGGAAGTGTTGCACGTAACTGAAGAGCAAGAAACTAGAAACTCCACAGAAAAGGAAGTGGGGGAAACAGCCTGGAGGGGGAGAGGGAGGCCAGGTCAAAGGTCAAAAGGTAAGCGCACACAAGTGCGAGTTTTTCTTTCTACCTGTCGGCAAGGGGTCCTGACCTCTTACGTACCTGCAATGCCAGTCACCCGGCTAAAGTACCGTCTGCCGCCAAAGGCTCAACAATACAACCAGGCAGCGCCGTACCATGCCAGTCCATGCCATGCCAGTCCATTTCCAGACAACCTGCTCTCTCTCTCTCTCTCTCTCTCTCTCTCTCTCTCTCTCCCCCAACTGCTTATCGATCTCGCCAGCACCCCCCTGTCTCCCCCTCCCCTTCCTCACCTACCCTCCCCATCCCCTCCTCCCTCACATTCCGCTCGCTGCCTTCACAGACACACCGGCTGCTTCGGCCGATAGTTCACAAGTTCACTGGAGGAGGAGAGGGTGGGGCGGGGGAGGGGGGGACTATGGGGGGCAGCTTATACGGCCAAACCTATTAATGTGCTTAGACAGGCAGAAAATGCTACTTGAATTACGTCAGCGCTTTTCCACACAAGAGCGAAACCCGACGACAAGAATCGAAGTGTTATAAAAACTGATTGAGAAACTGGGAAGGGGGAGAGCACCTGCTTGGTTTTAATATAGGTAGATAGCTAGCTAGCTAGATAAGTTAAAGCGCACCGTCTGTGGAGGAGGATGACAAGAAGCACCAGCTTTTTTATTGCTACTGTCAAAATTGATCGCGCTGGACACTTCCGGCTTGGTGACTTAAGAGACAGTATGTGAGGAGAACGCGCTGTGTGTGTGTGTATCAACAGAATCTGAAAAAAGTTTATGCCTCTTCTAGTGAGATTTTTCAAAACATGAAAAAAAAACCCCACCAAACAAAGAAACAAACACCCCCCCCCCCCCCCCTCAAAATCTATACACATACTCTTTGTCTTTACATAATTATATTCATGGTTTTGTTGTCTGTTTTTTTAGATTGCAAAGCAACATGACTTTAATAATAACTAGAAAAAAAGCTACAACACACATAAAAATGATGATTAACACTAGATTAAAAAAACAACAACAACAATCATCATTTTTCTTCTTCTACCTCATCACATCATCTTCGATACTGGAAAAGACATCGTAAACCATCTTCATCCTCATCAAATATTTATTACTCAGAACGCCCAAACGCGCCTAAGATTATATAATAAGAGGATGTTCTTCAAATCATTCCTCCCCACCACCACTAGCGTCCCCCCCCCCCCCCCCTCCCTAACGTCTACGTGGCCAGAGTCAAGGTGCAGTTGGTCAGCGTTGTCGTGTCGTGTCGCGTCGTGACCATGCAGTGACACTAATCTATGGCGTGCCTGGCCTCCACTGGGTTAGGTGCCGGCCGATGAAGCCTTTGTGACAAAGGCCAGCAGCAAGACACACACACACACACACACCACACACACAGACACAGACACACACACACACCAGGCCGGGGCCGCTCCAGCCGCCGACAGCCAGCTTTATAATTATGATGTGCCGGACTGCCTGACCCTGCCCTACACTACGTAGAGCAGCAGTTTAGTTGTGGGCCTGCTAACTACCGCTCCTTCAGCCAGCCACTCTGTCTCTCTGTCTGTCTGTCTGTCTGTCTGTCTCTCTCTCTCTCTCTCATCTTGTCCATAGGCTCCGGACCCTACTAAATTTACAAAACCGCATACATACGGGGACTGGATGTAAAAAAGCACATGAGTGCTTATTCCATTATCCTCGATTTAAAAAAAAAAAAGTCTGTCTCTCTGTCCGTCTAGTTTATTTTTACCTGCCTGCAGCGCACCCTCAATGAAAGAGAGAGAGAGAGAGAGAGAGAGAGAGAGAGAGAGAGAGAGAGACAGACAGACAGAGAGACAGACAGACAGATAGACAGAGGATTACTGTGATAAGGAAGATGCCCATTCACAAGGGGACAGTAGGAAGGGAGGGGGCTGGGCACAAAAACATATCATATCCTGAGAACTTAATTTCAGCTCAATAGTCATCATGAATGAGAGAGAGAGAGAGAGAGAGAGAGAGAGAGAGAGAGAGAGAGAGAGAGAGAGAGAGAGAGAGAGAGAGAGAGATCGAGAGATCGAGAGATCAGATCAAATTCTTTTATTTCGAGGATAATGAGCACCAGTGTGCTTTTTTTACACTCAATCCCCCGCCCTTAGGGATACATCACGATACTAAAATAAGAGAGAACACAACAAAATGCTTTATATGTCATTTTTATCACAGCCCTTCAACACACTTTCTTTTTCTTTAAATGGTGATGCTCATCAGGAAAAGACACTAGCATTATCAAACACAGCAGCGAAATTGCCAAATCGCCCCCTCACCTCCTACCCAGTCCCCCTCCTTCTCTCTCTCTCTCTCTCTCCTCTCTCTCTGTCTCTCTCTCTCGCCATTCGCTAGCTAAGCTTTCTTGATTTAACTACTAACTATCACAGGCGTCTTGGCTAACACAACAGGCTTCTGAAGGCTCTTTTCTCCACGCGCAAACCAAAGGTAAAGACAACAAAAGAGACACTTCAGAACTACTACAGCACATTACGTTCAAGGCTCAGCTTCATTAACAAGAACATTTTTTTTTTTTTTTTAATTTAAAAATAGCAAGACCAAAAAAAAGTTATAAATAAAAAGGAAGAAGGGGAGCCTAGAAAGTAAAACAAAAAAAATTAATTAAAAGATACAAGGGAAACAGAGAGAGAGCGCCAAATAAGACAGATATAATAATAATACTACTAATAATAAAGCACACGTACACAAAAGCAATGACAAGAAAGTTTGTTTTTTTTTAAAGCAGCAGAAGAAGAAAATTAGAAAGAAAGACAGAAAAAAACTCTGTGTGTGTGTGTGAGAGAGAGAGAGAGAGAGAGAGAGCTCGTGTATCACTGTATGTCTGAGAGAGAGAGAGAGAGAGAGAGAGAGAGAGAGAGAGAGAGAGAGAGAGAGAGAGAGAGAGAGAGAGAGACAGACAGACAGACAGACAGACAGACAGACAGACAGACAGACAGACAGAGATAGAAAGGTACGGGAAATAAAATGGGCTATTCATTATTAGACAGGGTTTTCAGATAGGCCGCTGCTCCACTAGGAGCTAGTAGCTAGGAGGCCCCTGTTGCCGGCAGTCTCTCGTCACCAGTCAACACACAACTGGCAAGCCGCTACAGCCTATAATGCAGGAAACAGACCACCCGATTCCTGACCTCCGTCTTAACGCCGTGTGTGTGTGTGTGTGTGTGTGGTGGTGCGTGCGTGCGTGCGTGCGTGTGTGTGTGTCTGTGTGTGTGTGTCTGTGTGTGTGTGTGCGTGTGTGTGTGTGCGTGTGTGTGCGTGTGTGTGTGTATGTGTGTGTAGATGCGAGCGCGCACCTCTGTCTGTCTCTCTCTCTTACACACACAGCCCTTCGGATGAGACTATAAACCGAGGTCCCGTGTGCGAACGCACACGCAGACCATCTTGCGCACACGTTAAAGCCCGTTCCGCTTTTCGGAAGAGTAGGCCATTGTGTGCCGGTGGGAACGGACGACAAAATTTACAAAACTGCATGCACACGGGGACTGATTGGAAAAAAAGCACATCAGTGCTTATTCCATTGTCATCGAAATAAAAGAATTTTTTTTAAAAACCCACACAATTGAATGACTCAATACACAATACAAGCTTAACACATGTTATCATAATTATATACACATACAGCCAGCGATACAAAAACCACTAATCGTCAAAGGCAGATTAGAAGAAAGCAGTTATGTACTCTAAAAACTGCCAAGAACCAGACGCGCAATCGATTTGAATGAAGAGGGACAGGTTTTGCCAAACAAGAGAGAGAGAGAGAGAGAGAGAGAGAGAGAGAGAGAGAGAGAGAGAGAGAGAGAGAGAGAGAGAGAGAGAGAAAACGTTGACTTAGATCTGAAGGTGGGAAAGCAGTGTTGTGTGTGTGCGCGCGCGTGCGTAAGTGCGCGTGCGTGCGTGGTGTGCCCGTGCGCGCGTGTGCCCGTGCGTACGTACGTTAAAAAAGTTCTTTACAGAGTTATTTTAAGGGGTGGGGGAGGGGGGGGGGGGGGGGGGAAGAAAATAACTAGCATTCCTTTCCAGAAAGATCAATACTACATAGCCGATAGATGTATTGGTACACAGTTTATGACATAGATGACGTGAACTAGACACATGACGTACTTTCATCTAAGGTAAATGCAAAATCAAATAACACGAATGACGTCACCGATGCTGCATACGTCATAGTTCAAATCTATCCCCGTTATAATAAGTTTGTGTCACTTTGCAATGTTCACGGTTTCACTTTGTTAAATACATTTGTGCCTTCTCCTATACGATTGTGTCTGGTCAAAATCTATTTTTAAAAAATAATAAAGAAAAGGTAGATGAGGGTAGCCAGAAGGAGAAGAAACAGGAGAAGAAGAAGCAGGAGAAGGAGAAGAAGAAGCAGGAGAAGGAGAAGAAGGAGAAGGAGGAGAAAAAGAAGAAATTCAATAAAGAAGAAAAAACAACAACACTACCACTAAAGACTACTACTTCTACTACTTCTACTACTACCACCACCACCAACCACACAAGAACTCATACCACCACCATCACCACCACCATCACCATCACCATAACTACACTCCTTCGCCTTCTACACCAACAAGAACAGGAAATAAGCGATATCTCTTCTTCAACAAATAACCCCAAACAACAATATCTTTGATGACAAATCGCCAAGATCATAATCATTCTATTCACAGACAGAAAGCAAACGCATTACGTAGGGAGAGGGGGAGCAGGAGGGAGGGAGGAGAGGAAGGGGAGGGAGGGAGGGAGAGGGAAGAGAGAGAGAGAGAGAGAGAGAGAGAGAGAGAGAGAGAGAGAGAGAGAGAGAGAGAGAGAGAGAGAGAGAGAGAGAGAGAGAGAGACTGAGAACGATGACACGATAGGATGGGACGGGGAGGGAAGGCAAGCAAGAAACCAAGGAGCGGGAAGCAAGCAACGATTACTTGGAGATCGAAGATGGATGGTAAGAAAACTTTGTGTGGAAGATCATGGACACATCTGCCGTTGATGCAACTTAATACCTACTGAGCAGGGGAAAATAATCTCTAGAAATAATCACCATCCCTTTTTGCTTCTCTTTTTGTTGTCTGCAATATACCAGTGCGCGCACAGGCACCGTGACAGAAGAGAGAGAGAGCAAGAGGACGGGGGTGGGGGAAGAAGAGAGCAGAGAGAGGAAAAGGAGAGAGAGGAGGGGGGGGGGGAGGAGAGAGGGGAGGGGGGGGGGAGGGAAGAAGAGAGCGAGAGAGAGGAAAAGGAGGAGAGAGGGGGGTGGGGGGAGGAGGAGGAGAGAGAGAGAGAGAGAGAGAGCAGAGACAGACAGACAGACAGAGCACCAAAGCTGGCTAAGGCCACTCCAGCAATATAATCTCTGTTAATTACACAGAGAAGGAGGAGGAGGGAGGGGGAGGGGGTGTCTGGGAATGTAAGAAATGCATGTTCACACGCTCATTTTATGAAGTTTGCTCTGATAATTGGATCGGCCACTTTTTAAACACACACACACACACACACAAATCACAAGTAAGGGCCATAGTAACAGAAGTGTAGCCGTACAATATTAGTAGCAGTCGAGAGAGTGCTAAGAGCGCGCGCGCGCGCACACACACATACACGCGCGCGCGCACACAGAGGATGTCACGTTCATAAATAACTCCACAACGTCCTTCAACTTCCTCATATCGGTCTTGTCTTGTCTTGTCAGTAATGTCTTGTTCCACACTCCCCCCCCCCCCCCCTCCTCTCCCCTCCACCCCCCCACCCACCCACCCACCCCCCTTTCGCGCCTGCATTCTTTCTTATAAATCATCTCATCACTAGCATTCATGTACAGTGTGTGTGTGTGTGTGTGTGTGTGTGTGTGTGTGTGTGTGTGTGTGTGTGTGTGTGTGTGAGAGAGAGAGAGAGAGAGAGAGAGAGAGAGAGAGAGAGAGAGAGAGAGAGAGAGAGAGAGAGAGGAGCAGACAGACAGAGACAATATATGTGAGAGAGAGACAGACAGACAGAGACAATATATGTGTGTGAGAGAGAGAGACAGACAGAGACAATATATAGAGAGAGAGAGAGACAGGCAGAGGCAATAATTGTGTGTGTGTGTGTGTGGTGGTGTGTGTTGTGTGTGAGTTTCAAGTCAAGTCCAGTCAAGTCAAAATTTTATTTCCAGATGGTACATTGAATAAGCAATGCATTTGCTTTTTTCATCAACCCCATTTTTATCTAAGAACAAATTTCGTAATGATTATACTAAGTCACTACATTATAGCATCATTACCATTAAATGTGGTGTGGTGTGTGTGGTGTGGTGTGGTGGGTGGTGGTGGTGGTGGTGTGTGTGTGTGTGTGTAGTGTTGTGTGTGTGTTGTGGCTCGAAAGCAGAAAGGTGTATCAGGGCCGAACTTCTCAAGATTAATCAAAAAAGAAATAAACAGCACTCCCATCTACTGCTGGTAAGCACACACACACACCCAACACACAAGACCCACACAACACACACACACACACACCCGACACACACACTCTCTCTCTCTCTCATCTCTCTCACAACACACACAAACACACTCCGTCCTCACACACACATACTCTCTGTCCCTCTCTCACACACGACAACACCCCCCCCCCACCGCCCCCCCCCCCACGCACCCCAACAAAAAACCCCAACAACATCCAAACACACCCATCTGTCCCACACACGAAATGAGACAGCAGAAACATTCACATCCGTCCCAAACCAACCATTCAACTTTCAAGATCAAGAAAGACCACAAACAATGCCTGTTTTTCCGTCAGCAATAACAACAACAAAACAACAAGGACAATCGCCACCCACCTACCTGCTCCACCCACACCCCACACCCCCAAACGTATCCTCTTCCTGCTGATTCATTAGTATCCGTAACATCGATTTTTTCAGGGCTAGTAACAAGCCAAATCGATGCATCTCTGTATTAATATATATATATTTTTTTTTTATTTCCCCTATAAAGGTAAGTTTCCACAGTCCCCGGTCCACCAAAACAAGAGCATAAAGAGAGGCCAAACGAAAATAAAAAAAGGGGGGGGGGAGCGGGAGGGAGGGAGGGAGAGAGAGAGAGAGAGAGAGAGAGAGAGAGAGAGAGAAGAGAGAGAGAGAGAGAGATGAGAGCGTGTGTGTGTGTTTGTCAAGAGAGAGAGATTAATTTAATTATTTTTAAAAATTACTTTATTCTTTATATCGAGGATAACAGGAATTAGCACTTATGTGCTATTTTATTTTACAGCCAGTCCCCGTGATGTAATCGGATTTGTATGAATCTTGGTCATCGGTTCCCACCAGGCACACAATGGCCTACTCTTACGAAAAGCTATGGAACAGGAATATACCGTGTGCCAAGAGTTCAGAGTTCAGCGTGCGATCGGCCCACGGGATTCCGGTTTATAGTCACATCCGAAGTGAAAAGAGAAAAGAGAGAGCGTAGATAGAGAGAGAAGAAGAGAGAGAGAGAGAGAGAGAGGAGAGAGAGAGAGAGAGAGACAGAGACAGACATACAGAACAGAACGACTGACAGAGTTAACTAAAAATGACACGGTCTAAAAATTGCCTGCCTGTGCGTGTTGTGATGTTGGCATGTTACTAAATCTCTCTATCAACAAAAGCTTCCGAAAAGGATTTCCTCCCTAAGAAGAACAGTTCGCGTGCAAAAGGGGAAAAATAAATTTGATAAAGCCCATAAAGAAAACATAATAAAACAAAAAAAAAAGCTTAAAACATCCATATTAGCAAACACACACAGTGACACCCCACTGACCGCACACACACACAGTTCCACACACACACTCAGTGACCCACCCACAGTGTCATCACCCACATACAGTTGACACCGATAAAGAGAGAGATAGAGAAAGAGAGAGAGAGAGAGAGAGAGAGAGAGAGATGTGAAGAGACGAGAGAGAGAGAAAGAGCTAAGAGAGAGAGAGAGAGAGAGAGAGAGAGAGAGAGAGAGAGAGAGTAGAGAGAGAGAGAGATAGAGAGAGAGCAGCAAATACTAGCAGTGGTTATTGGGTAAACAGAAACGGGACCCGCAAGAAATAAAAGAATAAAAATAAAAATAAAACTTTTTTTTTTTTTAAAAGCAGCAAACGGGGTGGGTATACATGTCTATTCATGGCAGGGTGTCTCTCTTTCATAACCCCGTAGCCCTTTTTATGCACAACCCGCCCCTCCCCAAACCACCACCTACCCTTAACACTCCCCCACCCCCACCCCCCCCCCCACCCCACCACCACCTGGTGAACAAAGCAGTCAGCATGGACAACAACGTCAGTACAGAGAGATAGGGGAGAAGAAGGGAGGGAGTGGAGGGAGGGAACTAGGACAACCAGATAATGGACAGATAAATTAGTGCAAACTGAGAGAGAGGGTAGGGTGGGTGGAGTGGGGTGGGGTGGGAGGTACAGTGAGTGAGAGAGAGAGATGAGAGATGCAGAGGGGATAGAGAGAGGGGGGGGGGGGGGGGGGGGGGGGGTGGGGGGGGGGGGGGGGGGGGGGGGGGTGGGGGGGGCGAGGGGAGGGGGGGCGAGGGGGGGGAGGGGGGGGGGGGGGGGAGGGGGGGGGGGGGGGAGGGGGGGCGGGGGGGGGGGGGGGTGAGGGGGGGGGGGTGGGGGGGGGGGGGGAGGTGGGGGGGGGGGGGGGGGGGGGGGGAGGGCGGGGGGGGGAGAGGGGGGGGGTGGGGGGGGGGGGGGGGGAGGGGGGGGGGGGGGGGGGGGGAGGGGTGGGGGGGTGGAGGGGGGGGGGGGGGGGAGAGAGAGAGAGGGGAAAAAAAGGAGAGTGATGGCGGGGGGAAGGAGATAGTACGGTGGCAGAAAGAGAGATGAGGGGGGTGGGAAGAGAGAGAGAAGAGGATGGGTGGGGGGGGGGGGGGGAAGATCGAAATGGTACGTAGGATAAGGGGGGCAGTAGCATTTAGAATTGTATTTTATCTATAACTGTCTCATACAAAACCCACATCCCCACCTCTACACCATGCCTCATCCACCAACAAAACAAAAAAAGGGGGGGGGAGGGGGTGAGGATAAAACAAACAACAAATTTATACAGGATAAAAACTACATATTCCAGAAATAACGCAGAGAGAGAGAGAGAGGAGAGAGAGAGAGAGAGAGAGGAGGAGAGAGAGAGAGGAGAGAGAGAGAGAGAGTAAGGAGAGAGAGATGAAAAAGCAGAGAGAAGAAAATGCAAAAACAAAATGAAAAGCTTAAAGCAAGCAGATATGAACATCAGAAGGCCTGAGTGAACCACGAATTTATCCCCCCGTTTCCCCCCCCCCCCCCTCCCGTCCCCGTCCCCCTAAATCTCCCCGTCTCCTATCACTTACAGATACACGAACACCAACGCGCGCGACGTCGCACTAGCTCCCCCCCCCTGCCCTCAAACTCACAAACAAACCATCCCCCCTCCACCCCCACCCCCACTCATCTCTCTCCTCCACCCCCCATACAAACCACACATTAGTTCTGTTTTTTATTTCCTGCTGTTCAATAAACAATGATATGTCCTTTTCTCTATACATTATCTCCATCTGGGATATAATATCTATTAATATATATATATACATAAAATAAATATATATATATATAATATATAATATAGAGAGAGAGAAGAGAGAGAGAGCAGAGAGAGAGAGAGAGAATTATTTGATTTTCCGTTTGATATTTTCTCTACAAAGAATATCATTTTCTGTTTGCCATTTCTCTTTAATCTCTCTCTCTCTCTCCCCCCCTCTTCTTCTTCTTCTTTGATTTATCATTTCATTCGCCTTCTGATTAAATACTCTCGCTTCATCCCAAGTTCACCATGCTCCCTTCTCCCTTCCCAATTATCGACGGACCAGCCACTGGGACGGCACACACACACCACACACGCACGACGCACGACACAACACCGGGAGAGAGAGAGGAGAGAAAAGAGAGAGACACACACAGAGACATGCAAAGACAGAGAGACAGAGAACAAAGAGAGGACCCAACAGAGATACACAGACAGGAGACAGAAAAGAGAGAGCGAGAGAGAGGGAGGGGGGGTACAGACAAACAGAAATACAGAGAGAGAGAGAGAGAGAGAGAGAGAGAGAGAGAGAGATAGATAGATAGAGAAATGAAAAGGAGAAGAGAGACAGACACCGAGGAGACAGACACAGAGAGAAAGACACATAGAGACAGACACCGAGTGAGAACCGCATTGTCAGCGTGATGGGACCGCCTCGTACACATGTATTTTTCATCCGCTGTAGCAGGGAACAAGGCATAACAGCCTGTCAAAGACAGCCTGCAGGAAGGTGGGAAGAGAGCAGAAGGGGCAGGGACGACCACTCAGCAAAAGCTGCATATCCAACATCAAGGAGTGGAACCGCCTCACAGTACCCAAGCCTCCTGAAAAAACAGCCCATGACAAGAACCAATTGGCGGTCACTCAGCGGTCCAATCGGTTACACCAACGGGTTGTCCCGACCAAGGATGAGTGAGTGAGTGGAGTGAGTAGTGCATGGATACAGAGATACTAGGCAGCTATACCAGAGACCCTCTTTCTCGAGTTCTCGCCGCCACACATGCCAATCTTGGGCAGTTTACTGAAAAAATATGAGACCGACCTTGACTGCTCATGAGAGAGAGAGAGAGAGAGAGAGAGAAGAAGGAGAGAGAGATAGAGAGAGAGCAGAGAGAGGAGACTGATGACAAAATTTGCAAAACTGCATACACAGGGAACAGGATGTAAAAAAAAAAGCACAGATGCTTTATCATTATCCTCGAAATAAAATTTTTAAAATATATTAAATACTAATACAACACACACACACACACACACACAGAGTTAACGACTACCACAGTCAATTCAGTCAGTCAATCCACACCGGGAGAGTACCATAGATCCAACCCCCCTTCTCAGTTCTCTCTCTTAGCGACATCATCTTCGTGGTAATAGCTAGCTACAGTAATGACATGACTTGTCCCGCACACAGGCCAGACAGAGAAGAGAGAGAGCAGAGAGGGGGGGGGAGGGACAGGGAGAAAGGAGAGAGCACAGAGAGAGAGAGAGATAAGGAGGGGGGAGGGTGGTGACGAAAACGGGGAGAGGGAGGGAATACAGAGAGAGGAAAAAGGGAGGGAAAAGGAGGAGCAGAGAGAAGGGCGGGGGGGGGGGGGGTGCGAGAGATGAACAGAGAGAGGGGTGGGGGCAGAAAGAGAGAGAGGGGGGAGTGGTAGTGAGAGAGGGACCATCAGAGAGAGGATGGGGGGGGGGCAAGAGAGAGATGAGGGACATTCACAAGAGAGAGAGAGGGGAGAGGAGGGGGCAGTAGAAAAAGCGAGAGAGAACGAAGTGAGAGGGGGAGTGAGAGAACAGAAACCACACACACAAACAGAGAAACGCACATGCACTTCAACCACCATGCTATCTTTCCATTAGGCGATGGGGACGTAATGGATAGGAAGCAGTGTAATAGGGGAGTTGGGTGATAGAGAGGGGGGGGGGGGGGGGGGGGGGGGGGGGGGGGGGGGGGGGGTGGGGGGGGGGGTGGGCAGATTTCATGCCGTCAATGACTGACTGGTCGCTAAGCACGCGCTTTCATGCTATCCTCCCCGCCCCCTTCCCCAATCCCCACCCTCTGCGCGCACATACAATGAGCACACATTTTCACTATTCGCTACGTGCATGTACACGCGTGCGCAATCACACACACACACAATCACTCTCTCAAAACACTCACGCCGCACGCACTACACACCAACACACACCGAAACACGCGCGCGCGCGCGCACTGCACGCAAACACACAAAGGTACAATTCCACAAATAAACTACAGGAAGAGCTATGTTTTAGTTCGCAAACGAAGAGAGAGACAGACAGACAGCAGACAGACAAGAGAGAGACAAGCGACACCGGCACTCACAGATCAGAGACATAGACGGGATAGTGAAAGGTAGACAGAACAAAAGAGAGAGAGAGAGAGAGAGAAAGACAGACAGACAGACAGGCAGAGCGACCAAAGAGATAACCGGCCACCCTACCCCCCCCCCCCCCCCCCCCCCCCCCCCCCCCCCTGCAAGAGACTTAGAGGGAGAGAGTGAAGAACAGACAAAGAGAGAAGAGAGAGAGAGAGGAGAGAGAGAGAGAGATGAAGAAAGACAGACATACAAGACAGAGAGACATAAGCGATAACCGCCTCACAGAGACATAGAGGGGGAGAGTGAAGGAGACACAGAGAGAGAGAAGAGAGAGAGAGAGAGGAGATAGAGAGAGAAGAGAGAGAGAGAGAGAGAGAGCGAGGACAGACAGACGAAACACAGAGAGAGACAGACACAGACAAAGACAGACGGGAGACAGAGAGGATGGGAAGAGGTTACACCACCAACGTCAGCTTCGACTCCTCTTAGCAATTCATGGCTCATGACACACATAAAACACCACAGACACGTCACTACACTAACTATGGCACAGTATGTGTGACTGTTGTGTGTGAGAGAAAGAGCGAGAAGAAGAGAGTAGAGAGAGAGAGGAGAGAGAGAGATGAGAGAGGGATTCGTGGTGTGTGTGTGTGTGTGTGTGTGTTGTGTGAGTGCGCGCGCGTAAGTGTTGAGTGTGAGTGTGGAGTAAGTGAGAAGTGTATTGTGTGTGCGCGCGCGCGCGTGTGTTTGAGGGTGGGGGGGGGGGGGGGGGGCGGGTGTGAAGTGAGGGGAGAGTAAGTGGAAACAAAAAGGACAGAAACGAGGACAGCCAAAAAGAACACAGATGGCATCGTACGGTGTGGTCCATTGTATAATCTGGTCTCCATCACCATTTCAAGACATAAATTATTGTTACATTCTGTCCAAACTGACCAACATAGTCATAGGGCCCGCTGATGGACCATGTGATGCATATGCGCGCTCACACACACACACACACACACACACACAGAGCCATATCCGGTCGGTCAGTACAATTAAAAGCCCTAATCTCCATTCTCTCTCTCTCCCCTCTCTCTCTCTCTCTCTCTCTCTCGTCCCTATCCCTACCACCCAACCCTGTCCCACGCCTCTCTCCCCCCTCCCCCCCCCCCCCCCCCCCCCCCCCCCCCCCCCCCCCCCTCTGATTCCCCACCACCCCGCCCCACGCCACCTCCATGTCAGAACCATGCCAGCATGCTCAGGCAGCCGCCTGATTATGACATCCGATAATGATCTCCCCTCCTCCCCCTCTCCACAGCTCCAGTGTAGCCTAGCTTTGCCCGGGCCTCTTCCCTCTGGTTAGGTGGAATGGCCACCACACCACAAAACCCAACAAAACACCAACCACCCCAAAACTAACCACACACAAACCCCCACCACACAAACCTACACCACCACAAACCCACACCACCAAACACTACACCAACCAACAACAAACCCCACACCAACCACACCACACCACACAACTCACACCACCCAACACCACTACACACCAAAACCACAACCACCCCACACATAACCCCCATACCACAACCACACACTACACTACCACCACACCAACAACCCACACACACCACTTCCCACCACACACACTACACCCAAACCTACACCCCCACCAAACACTACCCCTTACCTCAACCACACTACAAAAACATCACACATACAACCACACTACACCACACCAAACACTACACTTACCACAACATCACATCACACAACACCCACCAAACACTACACTTACCTCACCACCCCCACACATCACAGCACACACC
Source organism: Rapana venosa (assembly GCA_028751875.1). Taxonomy (NCBI): domain Eukaryota; kingdom Metazoa; phylum Mollusca; class Gastropoda; order Neogastropoda; family Muricidae; genus Rapana; species Rapana venosa. The sequence goes on from CM054145.1 coordinate 54,073,320, forward strand.
CCCACCCCAAAACACCAAACAACCCCACACCACAAACCCCACTACACACACACACCACACAAACACACACCAAACAACCAACACCACACCACATCACACACTGACACAGCCAGCACGTCAGTAGGCTATGGGCGAGCTATAGTAGTTGCCTAATGCTTACAACGCCCACTCATTCATCTTTCACTACTACCTAAGGTCCCGGGACCGGGGTTCGAGTCTCTGATACCATGCATGTTTGAAGCGATTTGAGGTTGGGTTGTTTTTTTCCAACACAGGTTACAGACTCTACTCTTCAAAAAGTTCTTAGGATGAGACTTAGCTTGCGTGCACGTTAGCGGGGAGAGGGAGGAGGGGACCCAATTTCTTCTGTGAGGTTAAACTTTTGTAAATGAAATAAAGACAATATCGAGAAAGAAATAAAAGAAATCTAGACTTGGTTATAAAATAAACTCTTGGGGCAAAAAAGAAAAAAAAGGAAAAAAACACACAAAAAAGAACACACAAAAAACACAACAAAAAACCACACACACACACAACACACACACCACACAGAGGTAACCGAACCTTCGAACAACAAATACAACTATTTCAACCACCCACCCCTCCAAAAAAACCCCAAAACAAAAAACAAACAACAAAAGTCACCCCCCCCCTTAAAAAAAAAAAAAAACAACCCACAAATTAAACCAAAATGAAAGAAATGTAAGAAACCACAGGGGCTATTGTCTGCTTGATAAAAAAACACAGCTGACAGAATAATTAAAATCCCGATTTAAACGCACAACAAGCAAACAAACAAAATGCAAGCAGACCGAAAAAAAGGGGAGAACTAACTTTCGGGTTAAAACTCTGTGTGTGGGGTGTGTGGGGGTTAAAACTTGGTTGTGTGTGTGTTGTGGGTGGTGGTGTGTGTAAAGGGGGAAACACAGAAAAGGGAAACGTAAAAAACAACCCAACCCCCCCCCCCCCCCCCCAAAAACAAAACAAACGACCCCCCCCCCCCCTTTCCCAAAAACCAATAGTCTTAAACTGCTAGAGAAAACAAAGTAAAAAGGACAGAAAAAAAAGATTAAAAATGACTAAATAAAAAAATTAAACAACGCAGACAAGCCCAAAAAACATAAACCCCCCCCAAAACAAACCCCCTTTCTACATCAACAAACAATTTTAAATTTCACAATTCCACTATTTTTGACAGCTAACAGAATTGGGGAGGGAAAGAAGGAAGGGGAAAAGAAAGGGAGGGGGGACCAATGGGGAGGGGTAAAAACAGACTTAATATTAAAAAATATTAATTTAAATATTTATGGAAGAGACACAGACAGACAGACAACAAAGGACGACCGACACAGCGGATAGGAGCATAGACAAAAACAAGAAAGGGGGGGGGGGGGGGGGGGGGGGGGGGGGGGGGGGGGGGGGGGGGGGGGGGGGGGGGGGGGGGGGGGGGGGGGGGGGGGGGGGGGGGGGGGGGGGGGGGGGGGGGGGGGGGGGGGGGAAAAAAAAAAAAACCCCAAAAAACCAAAAACCCAAACCCCCCCCCCCCCAAAAACAAAAAACCAAACAACCCAAAAAA
>CM054145.1:54076655-54092748 GCA_028751875.1 Rapana venosa
TTCTTGCTCTTTAACATATGGAAAAAGTTCTAAATATTTTTTTAAAAAAATTAGTGGCAAAACCCTCAAGAAACACTCCAAAAAATTAAGTACTTACTTATCACAAAAAATGCCAAAACTTTTTTTAAATCCCAAATATTACAAATATAAGAGAGTCCTAAGAGTAAATGTCAATACATAAAACAAAATCCAGCCATTTAAAAAGGAAGCAATCCCAAAACAACACAAACATACGCACACACGCGCGCGCACACACACACGCGCACACACACACTTACACACACACTGTACACAGAGTACCAACACCAGCAAAAGAAAAGACAGAGGCTGACCTGTTCCTGAGAAGCCTGTGATGTGGCGGTAGACCCAATGGCTGAACCCTGAGCTGACGGCAAGTCCATGTTCAGTTCCAGCCTGAAATCAGACACCGTGCAGGTCAATCCATCATTGTACCATATACAGCATGAAGTTCAGATGGAAAGAAATGACAGAAATAGGAACAAAATGTGCTCCAGGTGACAACAGCTTTAAGAACAGCTACAGTCTGCATTGCTTGATGTGTCATACATGCATAAACGTGTATATTTTAAACTAATTGAGAGAAGTATTTAAATGTGGAAAGAGGACATGATTTACCAAAAATAAAATGCTTTCCAATTCAAACTAATTATATCATTACACCTATCCATTATAGCACACTGACTAATTGTGTCAGATAAAAAGAAGGTCACTGCTGAGAAACAAAAAAACTCATCTGTTCTGGTGTCATGGGAAATGAATTCCTGCCAAAGGTAGATAAAAGACAGTCATGTTTCTTTGATTGATTATAAAACTACAGCCATTCTTCTAAACTTATGCTGAAAAATCAAGGTGTGATTTTGTTTCCTTTTGCTTTAAAAACGTGTTGAAAAATGCCCAAGCCCTCATTCTAATCACAAATTATGATGCTAACCTTGTCAATTTTTCATTTTGTCACTTCCTGCAGTCCATCATTTCAATTTGTAATTCTTGATCTGTTTTTTTATTTATTTATTGAATAGCATTTTTATTGCAGCTTGATAATATATTAACAACTAAAAATTTACCTTTGGTGCAATGCAACTCATCATCACATGGTGGAGCATCACATTTATTTCCATTAAACTGACCCAAGCAAATCAGCCTTCTCCAGCTTCACAGCGGAAAATTCAAACAGCAAAAGAACTGAAAAAGAACAGTAATTACTGAAGATGACCTACCCTGCCTCATCTGCCACTTCCTGCATGAGGCTGTCCACCTCTCCCTGTGGGGTGGTGAGGGTGGAGGTATTGCACATGGTGCCTTCCATCACCTGAGACTGCACATCCAGGTTCTCAAAGGACTGTTCGAATCGATCCATCAACTGTGACACCTGCAACCACACACACACACACACACACACCACACACACACACACAAAACACACACACCCCACACACACACAATAACCACACACAAATACACAAAAATTTAAAAGTTAAGTCATGATGCTTCTTGGGCTGAAGATAGCCCTTCATGGGATGATTAAAGTGTTTTTGACTTGACTTGATAGATACAAACAAATTACAATAAACGGCACACATAAAAAAGTAATACTGGTGGTACAATAAAGGATGATGTGTCTCAATATAGCTTTAATGAAACAATAATTACTAGCCACCTATCATTCATGTCACCCATGGGACACACGAGAGAAAAGAAAGAAATTAAAAACAAAAAACACAAGAAGATATGAAAGCACAACTTTTAGAGGTTGAAAACCAGCACAAACAGATAATTTCTGAACTTATTCACTGCTGCAGATACATTACACGGTCATTTAAAATTGAAATAACTTTGTACTTTTTAGAAAAAGAAGAAATGATCACTGCTTTAGCAAGTTATTCTCTCCAAGCTTATCAGTTTTTATTACCTTTATGAAGAAATAAGAATATTTCTTCTTTTTCCCCCTTACCTTCTTCCAACCATACGTAAGATACAAAAAAACATTTACATGATGACGATGAAAGAATTTCTTGGGTGCGTGAGGGTGTGTATGTGGGTGTGTGTGAGTGTTCTGTTCTTTTTATTCCTGATCTGTTGATAAATATGGACAAAAGTCACTTCAACGCAATAGTTAAAGTGGTATCAAGTGGCAGTTGTTTAGGGAGAGATAGCCTAATGGTTAGAGCATTGCACTCACAAATCGACAGCCCAGGATTAAACCACTATCTCAATGCTCAATGCCCATACAAAGGGATTTTCTCTCTGGAGTTAACATCAGTACTGACTCCATTCCCCAACAAGTTCTTCAGATAAGATTATAAATGGGAGCCCTGTGTGTAAACCCATGCAGAACATCTTGCACACATGTAAAAATCTGTTTGGCCTTTCAGAAGAGTAGGAATAGATGACTAAAATGTTTGTTTTAAATGCATGCACACTGGATCCCTGTTTAGACATCTTCCCTGAGGTCAGAATGCAGCTAGTTCTACCTTAATTAATTTAATGATGGGCAACAGCAGTAGCACATACGCAAAATTTCACCACTGGTGAACCTGGGAGCTCTTGCAAAGTAACATTTGACAATTAGTTTTGACAGAGCTGTGCTTCTGGAGAAACTCTCCTCCTTTCCTTCTGGAGAGGTCACCAAGTTTCAGCTGCTCTATGGATTATGGGCACTTTATCTTTTTCCTGTATATCTTTTGCTTCTTCTTTTTCTTCAGACACCAACTCATTGTTGTTGGTCATATGAGCGAAAATGTCTTGCACTATCATTAAGTGTCTTTTGTTTCTATAACTTTTCTTGTTTTCGTTTTTTTTTTTTTTTTGGGGGGTTTTTTTTTTTTTTTTTTTTTCCCCCCCTTTTTTTTTTTTTTTTTTTTTTTTTTTTTTTTTTTTTTTTTTTTTTTTTTTTTTTTTTTTTTTTTTTTTTGGGGGGGTTTTTTTTTTTTTTTTTTTTTTTTTTTTTTTTTTTTTTTGGGGGGGTTTTTTTTTTTTTTTGGGGTTTTTTTTTTTTTTTGGGTTTTTTTTTTTTTTTTTTTTTTTTTTTTTTTTTTTTTTTTTTTTTTTTTTTTTTTTTTTTTTTTTTTTTTTTTTTTTTTTTTTTTTTTTTTTTTTTTTTTTTTTTTTTTTTTATTTTGGGGTTTTCTTTTTTTTTTTTTTTTTTTTTTTTTTTTTTTTTTTTTTTTTTTTTTTTTTTAAAATTTTTTTTTTTTTTTTTTTTTTTCTTTTTTTTTTTTTTTTTTTTTTCCCCCTTTCCCCAATCTTTTTTCACCTTTTTATACCCCCTTTAATTTTGTTCCCCCCGGGGGAAAAAAAAGGTTTGTGGGGGGAAGCCACTCATCAATCCTTGGACATTCCCCGATAATTAAAGCCTGGTTCTTCTGACGGATTGAGTTTTCTGCATGGTTTTTGGCTCCTTCTTTTTTTTTTTTTTAAAAACACTTCAGCCGTTCATGGTTTTCAAGTCCTTTCATTTTCTCACAAAATTTTCTCTCTGACCCCAAGCTGTTTCAGAAAGATGGTGGGTCACGTGAAATTTAATATGTGTGACAAAGAGAGATGAAAAAGAGCAAGCCCTACGGAGGAGCAGGGGGTAAGAGAAGAAACAGAGATCAGGGAGACATGAAAAAAGACCAAGGGAAATGGTTTAGAGAAAAATGTCAGAATCAAGGACCCTGACAAAGAAATAGCAGAAGGCATACAGATTGTAAAAAGAGTCCCCAAAAGAAAAAGGGGAAAGGCAGAAAACACCCAGGAAAAAAAGGGGAATTGTAAAGAAAAGAAGAAATGGGGCAGTGGGGAATACTGTTCCGAATCTAATTCATCAGCGTAGGGACCCGGTTCTTGCAACCCAACCTCATCGAATAAAGAAAATTCCCCCATTTCGCGAGGGAAGTAGAATACCAAATTAGATCGTGAAGAAAGGAAATAGAGGAATCGACAACATCCCGCAGAGCTGATCCAACACGGAGGAAAAGCAGTACAGCCCTTAAAAGTATTAAAACAAGATTGGCGGGAGGAGGGGGGCTAACTGGCCCCTTTCATCATATCTCCCCAAAAAGGAAATTCCAGCATGCCAAAATAAGGAAAATCAGCCTTAATATGCGTAAAGTATGCTAAAAGTGTCCTGAAAGGCTAAAACCCACGGGGCAAAAGGATCTCACAAAAGAGAGGCCCGGTTTTTTCCGCCCCCCAAATAAAAGCCCCCCAAGAAAAAGATATTAACTGAGGGTTCTGTGTGAAAATAAGCCGATAAACAAGAATCCCCATCTTCATTGTTTTAAAAAGGGCCCTTCGATAGGGTAGGGATGGTTGTGGGCCAATGAACAATTAAACAGGGGCCCAAAAGTGATCCCACACATCAAGGAACTTACTCAAAGGCCCCCGTGCGTTCGTAAGGGAGGGGTAGGGGAATGGTTCGTACCTATTTGGGGGTAACAGGGATGTTGCTGTCGCGAATATTTAAATTTCTCAAAGATCAGATGAGTTGGTAGACACACGGCACAGTAGCATTGGGGGGGGCAATCCCAACCTCGGGTTTCCCGATGCTAGACGGTCTGGGGGAAATAAAGGGAAATGGCCAATGGGAAGAAACGGCGAAATATCCTGTTCGGCATGGAAATCAGTGCCGGGGGAAAAAAGTCATGAAAAAAGTGACCAATACCACCAGTATTTCAGCGGTTAGAGAACTGGAGACATTGACCATTTCAAGTATTGGAGCCTCAAAGTGAGGAGGGTAAGACAAAAATTAGCAAGAGGGCAAAAACAGCGCGAATGGCGTGAAGACTAGGAGAGACAAAACATCCTTCGGAACAAGGTAAGTTACAAAAGGTAGTCCCCTCAATCAGTTTAGCTGTGAGGCAGGGCCAAAAGCGACCTACAAAGGGGATCAAAGCAGTAGAAATTTGAGATCTCAGAAGGTCCTTGATCTCATACAAGGCCCAGTCCCAACAATGAAGGTCGCAAATGACCTAAAAGGTTTGGGGGTTATGAAACTACTGCCCAGGGGGGAAAAAAAAAAGAGGAAACTGTGGTATGGGAGTAACGTAAAGGATTGCAAAGACCATCCTGAAGGAAAGTCGGGGGGAAAAAGGGAAGGGGGCAGGACGGGAGAAAGGGGGCGACGAACCCTGTTGGGGACGGGGGGACTTCAGTTTTCACCCAGGCATTTGGCCACGCCGGTAAGTGGGAGTGGTCCCCCCGTTTCCCATGGCCCCCCCCCCACGCCCGGCGGGTTTGGGACGTAAACGGAACTACACATAAATGATAAAAGCAAGTAAAAAGTCTTTTAAAAAAAAATCAGTGGTGGGGGAATACCCTAATAGAAGGGAAAATCCCTATTTTTCCCTTCAATCAAAAAACCAATAAAAAAATAATGGACGGCAGTGCTCTTGTGGTGATGTGTTTCCCCGGGGGATTAAAACCCCGGAATTTTCACGCGAGAAATGAAATTCCCGTGAAAAAAGGGGTTTAAAAATTTAAAACAATACAAAGATTTGTTTTTATTTTATGATATTTTTGGTGACTTAGTGATGTATGATGAAATTATCAAAATAAACCTAAAAATAGACAATTATCAGTACAGACAGAAAAAAAGGGGGGGAAAAAATGTGTTTTTACTTTATTTTTTTGTTCCTTTCTCTTTTTTTCCTGATTCTGATTTTTTGCTTTTTTCTCTCCAGATCTTGGAACAAATTTCGATTTTTAAAAAGTGTTCTAGTTATTTTTTAAAGGAAATAATTTAAATAAAAAGTAAATGGGAGGTAAATATTTTTGTTATGGACAATGTTATATTTTAGGCCCCTAGTTCTCTTTAGAAATGTTAAAGGTGATGTTCAGTGAGTTTTTGAAACAGACAGTCTATGCTATTCACTGCGGCATTATACATGAAATTTAATGTTTTTCCCAATCACAACACACACTTCTCATCCCCCAAACCACTAGTGCTGTGCAGAGTGTGATACTGTAAAAATTTTTAAAAAGTTTTGGGTAAAAAAGCATGTTGTAAATGATATAATACAATGCTTACAGTCATTATATTACGTTCAGGATTGGTGATCAGTACCATTTATGATTCTTAAATAACCCCTGATATTAAATTCAAACAAACTAGATTCACTGCAACAAAGGCTTTGATCATTCAATAAAAATTTTTTTTAAAAAAATTTAGGTACTTTAAGAAAATGTTTTTTTCTTTTAGTTTTTGGGGGGCTTGTTGGTCTTTTTTTGTCTTGCCCCCACATGATTCTATCAGAACTGTAATTTTTTCATGTTGGAAAAATTTTATTGTGTCTTTCAAAGATGTTGTAGCGTTGTGGGCTGATAATCACTGTTCCAGATGGTATTCCTCTTTTTTTGCTCATTGATAAATTTTTTTTTAAAAAAACAAAACCTTAGATAAAAAAAGATAAAATTGCCCAAAAAATATTTTTAAAATAAAAGCCAACAAAAAGACATTATTAAGCTAAAAAAAAAAACTAAATCAGCAATAAGGCTCACTTTCCTAAAACCAATGACAATGCCCCCCTTTGATATGACTATGTAAAATGGGGGGAATATATTTTAAAAAGAAAGTTTCTGTTTGTTAAAATGAATTTTTCTTTATTGGTAAACGGGATTCTTTAGTTTACTAATAAAAAAAAGAACCCCCCCCAAAAAAAAAAAAACCCCCAACCCCAAACCCCAACAAAAAAAACAAAAAACACAACCCCAAAAGGAAAAAACATGAAACAATCCCCAAAAATGATATTTTTTTTAAATCACCCGGGTTTTTAAGTTCACGTGTTTTTGGTATTATTTTTTTGATTTTATTTTAAATAATTGTACATTTTTAATTTCTTTTTTTTTTCGTTCTAATTCTTTTTTAACTCTGGCCCAGTTTTGCTTTTTTTAAGAGATTTTACATCTTTTAATACATGCACAGTTTTGAGTGAAAAAGGTGAGCAAGAAAAAGGAAATTTTCCAAACCCAAATTTAAAAAACCCCAAGCAGCAAACCAACGGGTTTTGGACGGGAAAAATGAAGAAACCTATTGTTGGTGTATAAATGTCACTGACATGGTTTGGTTTTTGCCCACAGATGGAGAAAAAAAGGGGAAGGGTTTTTATTCTTTTTTCAAGTTGTTTCCCTTTGATTTTCTTTCCTCATGAATATAAAAATTGTCAAACTAAAAATTTTTAAAAAGAATCTATCATTTAAATTATAGGCCCCAATTAGAGATGTGGACTTAATCTGATAAACTAGATTTGTGGTATAAGCCTATAAATTTTTAAAAATTTTGTCAATGTGTCTGTGAAAAAATGTCCATGACTAAAAATCAGAAAAATGGCTAAACAATAAAATGGGTGAAAAACCATGCCAATGTGGGAAATTTTTTCTCGTTGGGATAATTCGTAGGGTGATCTCTTTCTAGTTCAGTCTTTGGTTTTTCCCTTTACTAAACCCGAAGGAAGCTGAAAAATCAGAAATTTAAGGAAATTTTATAACTGAAAAGATTAGCAAAAAAAAAAGTCTTAACGTTGCAGATACTGAGAGTATTTTTTTTCTATCTTTCCCAAAAAGTGCTTTGTCATGTTTTTTTTGGGTGTTTGCGCTGCGTCAAAGTAGACGTTTTTTTGTGGGTCCCCTTTTTTTTTTTATTTTTTTCAAATTTCAACAAAGCTTCAACTTTAACTTACTCCTATCCCACTGATTGCGACCATATGTGACAGGCAGCCATTGTGTTTTAAAAGTTCATGTGATTATGTTTTTTTTAAATTTCTTTTTGTATCCCCCAAAATGACCACTTTGTCCCTATCATCGAAACCGGCAAGGAAACCCATGATTGGACCCCCATGCTGACGGCGCCATTGTGCTTTTCAAAGTTTTTGTGTTTAGGTATTTTTAATTTTTCTTTTGTATCCCCCCAAGACCCTTTGTGCCTACATCGAAACGGTAAAGGACAACCCCAGTTAAAAAAACCAGTGAAGTTGTAAGGCAAAAAGATGACTTGATTTTTTTTAAAACTGCAAAGCTATTTTATTTTTAATCATAGGACATGCCTATGACTGAGTTATAATTTAGATGTTTAAATTTGGGCTTAGTATTCCCTACAATATTTCTAGTAAAGACCTAGTCACCAGTAACCTATTCCCCAAATTCCCTTGTCTATCCCCTATGATCTGTAACCTCATTGGGAATTAAAATTTAGTGTTTTTTGGCTTAGTCATTACTCCAATATACCTAGTAATGCCCTAGTCAACCTATTCCCCAAAACTTACTGTTACTCACCTATGATCTAGTAACTCCCCTATGAAAAATAAAATGTAAAAATTTATAAGGATAAATATATAGTGTAGTAAGTAATGATAGTAAAACCCATCTCCCCAAATTCCTAGTCAACCCTATTTGATGACGTGTTAGTAAACCCTATTTCATATCATTCACCCAAAGGAAAATTAAATATTATAGTGGTGCAATATCTTTGGTGTATTATGAACCTTTTTCATTATTGCGCATAGCTTGAAAAAACCTTTTTTGAACTTAATGGTCATGCCCCTGATGTTGGCCCTAGGCTAAACCCGGAAACCAGAAGAATATTTTTACTGATAGAAACTATAAATTTTTTTTAAAAAAACCTGTGTATCTTGTTATGCTTTTTGTAAAAAATTCCTACCGCCCCCAGGAAACATCTGCCCAAAAACAAAAAACCCCTCAGAAAGTTAACCAAACCCCCACACCGATTGACGCACATGCGTCCTCTTCGTGAAAAACCATCAAAAGTCCCCGCTAAGACCGCCACGAAACCCCTCTACTTTTATACCCTACTCCTTTCAGGAAAATACTTAAACCCCTGGACTACGAAATCCATCCCCTTGCGGCCTCTGCGATCACCCTGTCATGGAGTGCAAGGGTATGTGCGACGATGTGGATTGGGTTTCCACAGCTCGTGGTAGAATATGTAGAAAGACCTTTCAACATTAGAAGACACCAACACACGTGGATGTGTAAGATGAACTTACAACGCGAACTTTTTATTTGGAACTGACAAGCAGCAAAAACAAATATTACATACATGACTCCAACACTCATTGACTGCAGATAGCTTCAGCCAAAAAACGCCCCCCAACGCAGCCCCGCAAAAATCCCAAGGGACACCCCAAAAGTAGAACGATGAAAATTAACCCCACTGAAACCCCGTACCCCAGCGCCAACCCCCATAAAAACCCCGCAAAAAACCCCCAAACCCCAGCCCGTAAAAACTATGCCCCCGGAAACCCCATAATAGTTAGCCCCCATAGAACAAAAATAAAGATCACTAAAACATTCCCCAACACCCCGCCCCCAACTAGGAGAGGAAAAACCTTAGAAATGAATGAAAGGGGGAATTGAAATAAAACAGCAGGGGTTAGAAGCACCCCCACAAATAAAAACGACATTGTTGCGGGGAGAACCCAAAAATCGAAAAAAAGTTCAAAAAAGCAAAAGTTTTTCCCAGATAACTATGTGTTATAGAAAGGACGAGGTTTTTTGGGGGGGGGTATTTATAAGAAAGAAAGGAATTATTTAAACAAAAAGAAAGGAAATAACGCAACTGGAAACAATTGGGTTAGAGTAAAACCCCAAAAGCAAAAGACTTTAGTAGGACCTTCACAACCGTTTAGGAAACACAAAGGGAAATAAAAGAATAGAAATAGTGGGGAAGTTTAGACCGGAAAAAGGACAACCCTGCGGGGGACTTAACTGTCCCGATTTGATGGGACAAAAACACTGAACCCAGGATCCCCAGCGGGAGAAGTTAGCAACGTGCAAAAGTAACCCGAAGAGGTTTTAACGATCCAAGGGAAAAAAGATAGGAAAAGAACCTACTGATTTGTTTTTCAAACCCTTCATTCAGCCCTCCATCTCGGTCCGGAATATGACTGACTGTTGTAAAGACATCGACAAAAAACCCACTACACCAAACAGGCAAGAAGGAAAAAATTACAACTTTAAGGAAAAATGGACAGGACCCTTAGAGAAGGTTAGACGAAAAAAAAGCACATTAGTAAAACCCAACAAAAAGGGGGACGAGCCAAAATAGGCAACTTTAAAAGGAAAAAAATGCAAAAAAATAGACCCTAATCCCTCACAGAAAAGCCCCAAAAAAAACAACAGCACACCATGGTTAAGAAAAGTTATAAAAGCTTTGTGGGAATAAAAAAGGGTTACAAACCAACCCAAAAAGACAACAACTGGGAAACTACAAAACTACAAAAAGAATAAAAACAAAAATCGAAAAGGGAATGGAAATCCCCCGGAAAAATAAAGGGTACAGAAAACAAAAAAACCCCTTCGGGCGTTATAAAGAACAAAAAAGGAAAGTGGGTGGGCAACGAAGGGGAGAAACCCCTGTTACGATGTTAGGTGGGCCAGAAAATTTTTTAAAAAATTTCCCAATCAGTTTTCACCCCAGGGATGGACCCACCCCAATGGAAATTAATCAAACCCATAGAGGCATACCCCTACAGAGTGGAGAGAAAAATGCTTAAAAAAAACCCACCCAGCCCAAAAAACCCCGGACAGATGATCCCCAAAATAGTATAAAGAACTGGAAATATTGCACCACATACAACCCTTTTTACCAAAAATCATTGACAAGGAATTTACGGCGGTGGAGACAAACTAAAATATGGTATCTTTTTAAAAGGGGGGGGGCAAAAAAACCCCAGCATCCAATATAGACAGTTTCCCTTTTTAGTATGTGAAGATTTTGAACTTTTTGTATGGCCACCCAATGGAACATAGAAAAAGGAAAAATTTTTTAAAATTAAACGGTTCCCCTTGGTTTTCCCGTTTGGCCCCTCCCCGCCCCACCAGGATTCTATATCATTAGAAAGGGGGAACAAGTAGATGTAGAATCTTAGATTTTAGAGGCCTTTTATACAGTCCCCAAAGGGGAAAAAAACTTATAATTTGAAAAATATGGCATTAGTAGGAGAAATTTTCACCCCGGTGAAAAAAATTTCCCACAACCCCAGAACAATGAGAGTGTTTAAAGGGAAAAATCGAAAATTTGGTAGGAGGGTCCCCCGGAACTGTGTTGGCCCATATTTCCTATGCCACATTTTTTGACTAAAACATCCATCCCAAGTAAGATTTTGGTGCTGTTTTTATATAGAGAAATAGGCCCCTTTGATGACACATCACCCCTTTAGAAAGCCCAAGAAAAATTGAAATGGGCAGAAAATTGGGGGATGGTTTTTTCGCCCGCAAATGTTTTATTTTAAAATAAAAAAAAAAACGATTTTACCATAAAGTACCCCTTCTAGAAGTGGATCAAAAACATATTAGGGATCCCCATCTCAAAGACTGAATGGACACCCCCAAAAGCAAAATTAAAAAAAAAGCAAATCAATGTTGGATTTTTTAAGCGAAACCTCAAAAATGCCCCAAGAAAGTGTAGTTAGTTCTTACAGTTAGTCCCAAATTTGAATTGGGGAAAAAGTATGGGTAGCCCCTGCCCCAAAGAAAGTAAGTTTGAAGTTCCAGAACGGGAGCCGATTTATAAAAAAGATACCTATGAGATGGCTGTGTCAAAAACCCTGTCAAGACCCGCATTGCGAATTAAAGCGGAGGCGCAGCTTGGTTAGCCTTATGTTTTAAATTTGGGTTAATTGTGGGTTTTGGGCCTCTTTTTTTTTTTGGTTTGTTTTTTTTCTAAGTTTTTTTTTATTTTTTAGTTTTAAATGTAAAAGGGAAAATGAACAACAAAAACCAAACCCAACAAGGGAAATAAAGCCCCCTTTTGTAAGGGAAACTGGAACCCTTAACCAAAAAAATTAAAACCCCTTAAAGGGGTAAAAAACCCACATTTAAAAACTTTAAGAATAGGTTTTTTAAAAAATTGGTTAAAAGTGGTTTTTTTGGATTTTTTGATTTGTTTTAAAAAAAAAAAAAATTTTTTGAGTAGAGAAGGAAAAAATTTAAATATTTAAAAAAAATTTAAAAAAAACACAAATTTTTTAAAAATAATTAAACCTTTTTAATGAATACGAAAATATTTACTTAAAAAAATTTGTTATTATTCCCTTTTCCTTACTTTCTGTATTTTATTTTTGTCCATTTGGGCTTCCGTCTTTCCGGAAAACGCATCAATTTTTTTTCCATTCCGGAATAGAAAAGGGTAGTCTTTAGCTTTTAAAAATAGTGTTTTAAATTTCAAAAAGGTACAGTTTTAAAATAAAAACTTTCTTAGTGATTTTCTTTTTCCCTCAATTAAATTATTTTCAGGGCTATTTAGAGTTTCCCCCCTGAATTTTCCCAAAAAACGTGGTAAAGAAATGGTTTTGAATGCAGGTTTTTAAAGATAAAAAAAAAACTTTCCCTGATTCCCAGGCGAGGTACGGATTTTAAAAAAAAAAAACGGCAAAGTATGTTTTAATGTCACCAAAATTTTTTTCGGTCACTTGAAAAAGTTATTAAAAAAAATTTTTGGATGGGTTGTTTGGGGGCCTTTAATATGTCTTTTCTATTTTTTTACATTTTTTTTTTCCGAAGATTTTAAGGTTCAATCGCGCAAAAAAAACTAAAAAATTCCTCAAAGGAAAATTGAATAAAATCATGAAATGATAAAATTGTTTAAAATTAAAATTTGGAGATTTTTTTTTCTTTTTTTTTTTATTTTTCAGGGGATTTTTGGAATTGATGAGCCTTATTCCTGTTTTGGTTCTCCTATTTATTTTTCCTGATTGAAAACAGGGCCCAGGTTTTCAGGTTTTCCCCTTTGGTTTTTCCCCTCCCCACAAATTTTCTTTTGTAGGGGGGGCACTTTCGTTGGGCCCAAAAAGCCAGTCTAGATGTCGTTTTGATCTAATTTGAATTTATATTTTTTTTGACCTGTTTTATTTGTTTTTTTAGGTTAACATTCAGCACACTCTTCAAAAAAATGAAGGGTTTTTTTGAAAAAACCCCCCTGTTCTGAACCATCAGGAGAAACTCTGACCCGGGTTTTATTTATAATTTATTTTTTTGTGTCTTATTATTTCCAATAAATTTGAATAATTTTTAAAAAATTTTTTTCTTTATAAAATATTAACTTTTTATTGGAAAAAATTTTGGTATTTTATTTTTTTATATTAAAATATTTTTATATTTATATTAATATATATTTGACAGGGCTTCCAGTGGGGGATTTTTCATTTCCAGCAATTGCCAATTTTTCCATTTTTTCAAGCCTGGGGAAATTTTTTTTGGAACTAATCAGATTTTTGCTTCGCAGTTTATATTCTCCCCGGTAGCGAATCGCTTCCATTTATCTTTCCTTTTTCAAATCTTTGCTCCTCCTTTCCTGCATCGGTATTTCTTCACCCTTTTTTATTTACAATGGGGAGAAAATATCCCTTCCCCCTTTAGACTTTTTTGGCCCTTTTAGTATCTTTTTTTGCCCAATATTGAATTTGGAGCATTTGATCGAATTATTCCCCCAACCCCTTTTGGCGACACCAAGGGTATTTGCCCCGCTCTTATGTGTTCGGGTCTTTTCAACTGTCATTGTTTGGTTTGTAAAATTCCCTTTTTCCCCTTTGTTCTAAAACTTGTTTCCAATTGCCAAAAATTTTTGGTTGCATTCCTGTTTATAAATCTAAGTCTAGCATACAGAGTTCCCGCTTTTGGTTCCCTTCGGATTTTTCTTTTTTTGGGAAAAACGATCTGGGATTTGGGCATCCTTTTTTTAAATTTTTTTTTTTTCCCTTAAGGTTTTTATTTTGATTATTTCTTGAACAAAGAAAAAGAGGGGGGTTTTATTTTTTCCCGGCCTTGGGGCCCTTTTTTTATTAAAAAAACTTTTTTCCTCAAAAATTCGGCAAAATTTTTTTTCAAAATTTTTCTGGTTTTTACAAGAAAACATTAGGTTTTTGCCCTGGTAACTTTTTTTTTTCAAAATTTAAAGGGTTTAGTTTTTTCAAAATTTTTCCCATCCGAGTTCGAAGCCTTTCCCCCTTTATTTCCCTTTACATTGAAAATGATATTTAAAATTTTTGGGTTTTGAACTGAAAATAAAAAAACTTTTTACCAAATTGCAAGCTTTTTTTCCCAAAATTTTTTTCTTTAATTTTTTTTTTTTTCCCTTTAAACCAGTTTTATTTCCCCGGGGGGTTTCCCTTTTTTTTTTTGGGGTTTTTTTCACAATGATAATAAAGTATTTGTTGATGGGTAAATGATTATAACCGCTTTTTTTTTTTTAAATTTCCCTTTAAAACATTTATTTTAATTATTTTATCCCGAATTCCCTGTTTGTCCCTCCCCCCAACAACCAAAAACACCCCCAAAATTTTTGACTTTGGTTTTGTTTTTTTAAAAAATTTTTTGAACATTTGGAAAAAATAAAGTAAATTTTTTTGTAGGAAAAAAGGAAAAAAGATTTTG
Organism: Rapana venosa; assembly: GCA_028751875.1. NCBI lineage: Eukaryota > Metazoa > Mollusca > Gastropoda > Neogastropoda > Muricidae > Rapana > Rapana venosa. The sequence continues at coordinate 54,091,044 of CM054145.1, forward strand.
TTTTGGGTTTTTCGGGGGATAGAATTTTTTCATTTGTTATAAATTTTTAAAAGTACATCAATTTTTACAACAATAAACAAAAAAAAAACAAAAATTTTTAAAAAACAACTAATACTGTAATTTAATGAAAAAGATTTTTTTAAAAAAATTATTTAAAATAATTTTGGTTAATTTATTCGGAAAAAAGTAATTAAATTTTTGTTTGATAAAAAGGTTTTTTTATTGGAAATTTTTTGACTGAATTTTTGATAATTAAAGTTTTTAACCTTAAAACACAAAAAAGGTCAACAAGAGTTTAAAACACAACAAAAAAAAACAAAAAAAAAACCCCAAAAAAACCCAAAACCCAAAAAATTTTTTCAAAAATTTCTTTAAAAAAAAAATTTTTATCCCTTTAAAAAGTTTTAAAAGGAATAAATTAAAAATTTTTTAAAGGTGGTATTTTAGGGGTATAATCATCTCCAATGAACCCCACATAACATTTCTTTTTTTTAAAATTTTTTTTTTTCCCCACAGTTAAAAAGATCAACAAAAAAAAAAAACAAACACAAAATTTTTTTTTTAATTTTTTTTAATTTAAAAAAACCCCAAATTCTCTTTTAACAATCAACTCTTCTTACAAAAAATTTTTCCTGAATTTTATTTGAAATTAATTTTTTAATTTATTTTTAGGGGGCGAGGGCAAGGAAATCACCAAAAGGGGAAAAAATAAACAAAACACCACAAAAAGGGGCCCCAAAAAAAAAAGGTTCTGGGTTTAACTTTTTTTACCGGGGTCTTTAAAAGTTTAACAGTAAATTTTTATTTAAAGGTTTTAAATTTTAAAAAAATTAATAAGTCAAGATTTTTTTTTTATTTTTGTTTTTTGTATTCCCCTTTTGTAATTTTGGGTTCCTTCCTAAGGTTTTTTCTGGAAAGGAAAAAAAACTCAAAATTTTTTGGGGTTTTAAATATAATCTATTTTTCATTTCACACCAAACAACAACAAAAAAAAAACACAAAAAAAAAAAAAAAAAAAAAAACCCCACCAAAAAACCAAAAAACCTCCCAAATAAAATTCCTTAATTTCAAACAAATTTTTTCTTTTGGAAAAGGGGCCAAAATGGGTTGGGGGGACGGGGGCAAAAATTTTTACTATTTTTTTTTGTTTTTTTTTACAAAAAGAGGGAGGGTTTTTTGGTTTTAATGGGGGTGTTGGCAAGGGGGAAATCCCCTTAAAAAAATTTAATGTTTGTTAATTTTGGGGGAAAAAAAAATTAAAAAAATTTTTAATCGTTTAAAAAAAAAACCCCAAAAATTTCTAATAGATTTAACATAATCTATCTTTTTGGGGTTTTTTTTTTCCTCCCCCCAAAAAAAAAAAAAAAAAAAAAAAATTACCCAAAAGGAACAAACCCCACTTCCCCCTTTAACCAAACTTTTTCCCTTTTTTTACCCTTTTTTATATTTGGGTTTTGGGGTTGTGGGGGGGTGGGGTGGTGTTTTGGGTTTGAGGGTGGGATTTTTTGGTGTTTATTCTGACCCAAAAAGGGGGTTTTGGGGAAAGGGGGGAAATGGAAGGGGCAGGGGAAAGGCACCCAAACCATGGTGTAAATGTGAAGTGTTTAAATGTAAAAAAGATTTAAAAATTTTTTAAATTATCAATTTAAAATTTTTAAAAAAAAAAAATAAAATTTTAAGGTAATTTTTTCTTATTTTTCTTTTT
>CM054145.1:54093248-54103248 GCA_028751875.1 Rapana venosa
ACGTCCTTGCCTGTTTGCTCCCCTCCACACGCATAGTATATCATTAGATCAATATTATACAGCAATATTGACAGCATTATGGCATGCATGCAATCCATTGCTGCCATAATTGGCGACAGCCCAACGATTATTGCACAACGTGTGCGTATGTCTGAGTGCATGCGCGCGCGCGCGCGCGCGCTCCCGGCCCAAGCAAACTGGTTATAAGTGGTGTGGGAGGGAAGAAGGTAGAGAGTTAATGCATGCACGTCCATGAGAGTATATGTGCACGCTTGCGAGCGCTGTGTGTGTGTGTGTGTGTGTGTGTGTGTGTGTGTGTGTGTGTGTGTGTGTGTGCTTGATTAGTGTACTTGCGTATGTATGTATGAATGTAGGTAGGTAGGTATGTGTGTATTCAATGTATGTATGCATGATTAATAATATGTTTGTGCGTGCGTGCACGCATACCTTGTGCGCGGGCGCGCGAGTGTGTGTGTTGTGTGTGTGCGCGCACACACACACACACATTCCAGCGAGCGGGAGTATGTGTATGCAAGAGCGTGCTTGAACCCCTTCCCCACAACACACAGACACCACCCACCCACACAAACAACCCTCCCCCACCCCCCACTCACAAACATCCCCCACCCCTCCCCACATAACACGCACACACCGAGGAACGTATACATGTAAACACACGCAAGCCTATCCGTTTCGCATGCATAAACTGGTGACGTCGAACACGTCAGTAGATATCATAATAATATATACACTATATACATCATATAGCTAGTTTCTGACGCAACATGACAACGCCACTGGCGTCAGTCTCAAAAATTATTTTTAAAATAAATAAATAAATAAAATACAGCCAAAAAAACCGACGAGCAGGCAGCGACACGAAGAGTGAACGAACGGACGAAGGAAGGAACGAAGTGAGCCAGCTCCTACTAGTACTAGTAGTCAGTATTAGCAGCGTGTCGGCCTGACATGACACGGCCAGATATGCTGCTATCTGTCACACTACTAACCCACTTCTCTTCGCTTCATTGTTGGCCGCTTTCATTTCTTCCCTCCCCCCTACTCCCCCGTGCTAACTCCCCCCCCCCCCCCCCCCCCCCCCCCCCCCCCCTCCCCCCCCCCCCCCCCCCCCCCCCTGAATTAAATCACTATAATTATTTGTATATCCAAGGGGGAAAACAAAAAAGTGTGTGTTTGTGTTTGGGGTGGTGGTGATGGTGGTTAAGTGTTAATATGTGTGTGTTTGGGGTGGTGGTGATGGTGGTTAAGTGTTAATATAACAGCAAAAAAGTTTTTTTTAAAAAGGAGCATATTTATATCTCGACTACTATTACTGGTAATACTACTATTACTACCACTGCTGCTGCAGCAAACTTAGCACTTTGTATATACATACATACATACATACATATATGTGTGTGTGTGTGTGTGTGTGTGTGTGTGTGTGTGTGTGTGTGTGTGTGTGTGTGTGTGTATGTGTGTGTGTGATGTAGTATGTGTGTATGGGGGTGGGAAGAAAAACAATAACAAAATACATTCCGCAACTCGGAAAGAAAACCAACACCAAACAAACATACATAATACTCCCCCCACAAAAAACAACAAACAAACAAACAACAAAAACAAAAAAATCACATCATCTCATCACATTTTACATTTCTTTATACTCTTTTTACGCTCAATTAGCGCCTCTGCCACGAGGACAAACTCATGACACTCTCCTGCAAACAAAGAAAGAAAGAAGGAGAAAAAAAAGGAAGAAAGGGGAAAACAAACAAAAAAAGCAAGCAAGCGAGCACACACACCCAAACACACAACACAACACACACACCAAACACCAAACACACCCAAACTTTGCAAACCACTTTGCAATAATTATTTCCTTGTACAGGCCAACCAAACCACCCTGAGGAGGAAAGAGAGGCACAAACACATGGCTTGTATTAACGATTGTAGATGAGCTCTGTGTGTGTGTGTGTGTGTGTGTGTGTGTGTGCGTGTTGTGTGTGTGTGTGTGTGGTGGTTGTGTGTGTGTGTGTGTGTGTGGTGAGGAGAGATGAATAAGAAAGAGAGAGAGAGAAGAGAGAGAAAGAGAGAGAGCGTGGGTTCGTGCCACAGCGCACACAATGAAAGAAAGATTGCACTTATTAACACCTCCTCTCTGCCACCTGCGCTCTCTCTATGTCACATTCATTATACATCTCCACCCCCACCCCCGTCTCTCTCTCACACATACACATTCTCTCTCTCTCTCTCTCCCTCTCTCTTTGTCTCTCTCCCCTCTCTTTCTCTCTCTCTCCCCTCTCATACATATTCTCTCTCTCTTTGTCTCTCTCCCTCTCTTTCTTTCTTCCTCTCTTCTCCCTCCTCCTTTCTCTCTCTCCCCCTCTCATACACATTCTCTCTCTCTCTCTCCTCTTCTCTCTCTCTCTCTCTCTCTCTCTCTCCTCTCTCTCTCTCCTCTCTCTCTCTGTCTCTCTGTTTCAGGTGTCTGGTTTCTGTTATTTGATCTCGACAATCGATGGCTACTCTAGAGAGCGGACACAAACATGTGTGGGTATTTGCTTTATCAATTTTCATACTGCCATAACCCGTCACCCCACTTGTCAAACGGCTTTTATTAGCAATAACAACAACCCCCCCCCCCCTCCCCCTCTCTCTCTCTCTCATAACATCTCTCAAATAACAACTTCATCACACACACACACACAACATCTCTCTCTCTCTCCCTTCCCCCTCCTTCTTCCTCTGGAAACCTCGAGCAATCCTAAGGGTAGAGAACTAAAGAGCCGTTCGTCAGATTCCCCCATCCTTAGTTTCTGTCAGTTTTGTTCAGCATCGATGCCCTTGATTCTGGACTAAACTAATCATCGTAGAGTTCACTTTCACCAACCCCATCCATCCATCCATCCATCCCCACTGTCAAAACACACCTCTTCACCTTAGGTCACTCACTCCCCCTCCCTTTTGTCTGTCTCTCTTTCTTGTGTGTGCGTGTGTGTGTATGTATGTCAGTGTGTTGTGTGTGTGTGTGTGTGTGTGTGTGTGTGTGTGTGTGTGTGTGTGTGTGTGTGTGTGTGATGTCTGTCTTTGTCTGTCACTCTTGTGCGTCTGTCTGTCTGTCCGTCCGTCCGTCCGTCTGTCTTTCTTCTGCCGTCCTGTCGTCCGGCAGTTCCGCCCTCTGTGCTCTATCTCTGTCTGAGTCATTCTGGTTCCCTTCCCCTGTGCCAAAGATAAGTAGTCATGATCATAGTCATCTGTCCCTTCCCCTGTGCCAAAGATAAGTGAGTCATGATCATAGTTCATTCTGTCCCTCCCCTGTGCCAAAGATAAGTAGTCATGATCATAGTCATCTGTCCCTTCCCCTGTGCCAAAGATAAGTAGTCATGATCATAGTCATCTGTCCCTTCCCCTGTGCCAAAGATAAGTAGTCATGATCATAGTCATCTGTCCCTTCCCCTGTGCCAAAGATAAGTAGTCATGATCATATTATCTGTCCCTTCCCCTGTGCCAAAGATAAGTAGTCATGATCATAGTAAACTGTCCCTTCCCCTGTGCCAAAGATAAGTAGTCATGATCATAGCAATCTGTCCCTTCCCCTGTGCCAAAGATAAGTAGTCATGATCATAGCAAACTGTCCCTTCCCCTGTGCCAAAGATAAGTAGTCATGATCATAGTCATCTGTCCCTTCCCCTGTGCCAAAGATAAGTAGTCATGATCATAGTAATCTGTCCCTTCCCCTGTGCCCAAAACAAAATTAATGGTAAGTAATCATGATCACGCACTCTCCGCCCTGTTCATCGTCTCCACTGGCAATCCTACCGTTTCTTCTCTCCCCCTCCTCCTCCTCACCTCGCCTGTCTCTCTGTATCTGCCTCCATCTCTGTCTGTCTCTCGTCCTCCCTCCAACCCCCCCCCTCTCTCTCTCTGTCTGTCTCTCTCCCTTCTTCCCTCCATCTCCCCCCCCCCCCTACTCTCTGTGTGTCAGTCTCTCTTAGGCTACGCCAACTGATTGCCATTAATTACTTGTACACTGTCCAGAAAACATACACCGCTTTTTTCTGGTTTTTGTTTGTTTGTTTTGGGGGGAGGGTCATTTATATGCGCGAGCATGTGTGTCACTGTGTGTGTGTGCGTGCGTGTGTGCGTGTGGGTGTGTATGTACGCGAGTGCGTGTGTATGCGTATATCACGCGTGTGTAAGCATGCGAGTGTGTGAACGCACGCACGTATTTGTATGTGAGCGCACATGTTCAAGCGTGCGTGTTTAATTATGACCTATACTTTTATTTTGAGCACAATGGAATAAGCATTCTTTTTTTTTTAAACATCCAGTCACCGTGTGCATGAACCTTTTGTAAATGTATGGGCACGAGGTAAAACAAGTTTTAATGCGCATGCAAGATGTTCTACGTGCGTTCGCACACGGGACCTCGGTTTACCGTCTCATCACTAGAACACGTGTGTATGCGTATATGCACGTATGTGTGTGCTTGTGCACGCTCGTGCGCGCGACAGCTTGCGTGCGCGCAACGGCAAGCGGATTTTCCGCTGACATTATTAACTTCTCTCTTAATTAACGCTGCATTCTCCCTCAATTTCTCCTTCCCATTCTCTAGATCACACCCATTGGTCAAAGACCGTTTCACTGATATCCCACATTTCGCCTCTCTGTCTTTTGTCTGTCTGTCTCTTTTCAGCGAATCATCCATTTCGACCCCTCACCCTTCGCATCCACACTATAAGCTCCCCCCCCCCCCCCCCCCCCCTCTCCCTCTCTCTCTCTCTTCCTTTGCCTCCCCTATCCTTCCCTCCTCTGTACTTTAACACAACGACAAAGTGCAGGTGCGCGCGCACACACCCACACACCCACCACACGGCCGATGATGAAGATACTCTTTAATCTTTTGATCTACCTACGTATATGATTACGAGTGACTTCTCTTCTTTTATTTTTCCATTCGCTCATAACTCCAAGTTTGGAGTGGAGTATGCCGGGACCGTGAATTCAGGGAGGTGGAGAGAGAGAGAGAGAGAGAGAGAGAGAGAGAGAGAGAGAGAGAGAGAGAGAGAGAGAGAGAGAGAGAGAGAGAGGACGGGGAGTGGGAGGCGAGGGAGGGAGAGAGGGAGGGAGGGGAGGGGGGGGGAGAAAAGAGTGAGAGACAGACGTAGCAGACAAACAGAGACAGACACAGAAAGACAGACAGACACACAGAAAGACAGACAGAGACAGACAGACACAGAAAGACAAAAGGACAGTTCTCTGTCCAATTATAAAACCTACTGTAAACGTCTCTCAAACCGACCATGTATTAAAGGAAAGAAAGAAAAAAAAAAGTAAAGAAAGAAAGAAAGAAAAGAAGAAAAGAAAGAAAGACAGAAAAGAAAAGAAAAAGAGAAGAAAGAAAGCGAGAAAGAAAGAAAGAAAAAAAAGAAACAAAACAAAACAAAACAAAAAAACCCAAAAACCGAAAAACCCAAAAGCTTCCTTCAGGCCATAGAAACAAAGGAACAAAAGAGAAAGAAAAAAACCAAACCCCCAAACCCCACTGGAAGTTATGCACACTTTTCAGAACCTGTCCAAATATTGCCTCCCATAGTCCTGCTTCAAACAAAAGAACTCCTACGGTCTATTCACAGGCAAGTAAAACACACACACACACACATACATACAGTCACACCACCACACACACACACACAGTCAACACACACACATACAGTCACACACACAACATACACACACAGTCACACACACACACATACAGTCACACACACACACATACAGTCACACACACACACAGTCACCACACACATACAGTCACCCACACACATACAGTCACCACACGCACACACTGATCCACAAGTACACAGTGACGCACACGCACACAAAACATAGATGACAAAATATACATGGGGTCTAGATGTAAAAGAAAAAGAAAAAAAAGCACATGAATGCTTATTCCATTTTCCTCGAAATAAAGAATAAACAAATATAGCACACACACACACACACACACACCTAAAGAACACAAACAAAAACACACCTCTCTCTCTCTCTCTCCTCACACACACACACACACACACACACCGTGGGGGAAGGTGGGGAGGGAGGTCGAGAGCTTATCCAGTCAGCAAAAAAACAGGTTCTGACCTGATCCGCGCTAATCTCAGCTGTTTCGGGGCAGTGGGGAACGAATGGTATGTTGACTTCACTATCATCGATCCTCGTGTGTGTGTGTGTGTGTGTGTGTGTGTGTTGTGACTGTGTGTGTGTGTGTGTGTGTGTGTGTGTGTGTGTGTGTGTGGTGTGTGTGTGGTGTGTGTGTGTGTGTGTGTGTGTGTGTGTGTGTGTGTGTGTTGTGATGTGTGTGTGACTAGTGTGTGTGTGTGTTATAGCTTTAAAGATAGGAGAAGACCAAAACAAAAAATAATAGAGAGAGAGCTCTCAGTGGTCAGAGCACTCTCTTTCCCCAGCTAAGGTTAAGTAGTATCGAGTGAAGTTACCAGTTGGATGGGTGACCGTTTGCGCGCCATGGCTTCGGTACAGTCCCCCAGTTCACCCAGCTCTCTTTAGGGTCAGGGAAGGTAAAGCAGCGAGGGAGAGGCGATGGCCGCCGACCCAAACATGCTGGCCCCTAGAGAAGTGGTCTCCGACGCCTCGCTCCCCTACGACCATACAGGTTATGGGACACCTTTACTTTTTAACCTTTACTCTGTTGTCCGGAGTGGAAAAGGGGGGGAGGGGGTTCTTTCACACATTTTATTCCAATCTGATTGATACTTATTCCATTCATTCTAATCATTTCACGCTTATTTTGTTTTGTTTTTGTTCTTCTCCCCTCACCCCCTCCATAAACTGTACAATATAATTATAGAAAGCCTAACGATCGATCAACATTAATCTAGGTAATGCAGGTAAATAGTGTGTAGGGGGGCGAAGGGAGCGTTAAAACTGTAAGTTCCAATCCAAAGACCGTTGAAAGGGGAAAAAAAGCCACACAACTCCGTGAGATTCTGAGATTTCAAGACAACGGTAAAACTAAAAACAAAAGTCTCCCAAGAGTTCACAGAAAATCCAGGAGACACAAGCCAAACAATCCTGGCCAGACCCCTTGTGCTGGACATACATACACCATCTCTCAATCTCTCCACCTGCGCTGCACGGGCGCCGAAGCCGAGTGGTTAAGACCGCTTGACCTGCCGATGAGGGACACACTCTTCGGACCCCTGGAGGGAGGGCCTTCATCAGCGCACGGGCAGCATTCATTTGTCAGGGCCTCACATCAGATCAGGAGTTGCTGTCTGAGCGGTCGACGGAGAAGAAAGCAGAAGACCGTGTGACTTCAATCCCGTGACTCCACGAAGTCGTCGGTTCCAATCCCGGCAGCAGGGTCTGGTAAATGAAGGGTGGGAACTTTGACGACCTCCCAGATCAACCGAGAAAGCAGACCTGCCGGTCGGTACCTTACTGTTTTGATGTGTACATAGTAAACTACACAAGCAGAACGTCACAACTGTGTACGTTAAGAGAGAAATTCAGGTGAACATATTAGAGTGGGTTATGGAAACACGAGCATACCCAGCATGCATCCTATAAATTTTTTTTAAAAAGAGCTACTCTTAAGTCGGAATGTGTCCGCTGAGGACAACGGGCAGACCTCCTGCAGCGAGAGAAGCACTAGTGAGGAAAGACCAGGCACTACCAATACGGGAACTAAAGATACACCCCCCACCCCCAAGAACCTGTGAACTTTTAACATCAAAGCTTTCAATATTTTCCATTTTCTCACTTCCTCTCGCAGCTAATGCATACATATGTGAATGATCACACTCCCGCCCCCACGAACTTCATTCAGCACACGTAGTGACCTGTGTGTGTGTGTGTGTGTGTGTGTGTGTGTGTGTGTGCGTGTGCGCGCGCGGGCGTGCGTGCGTGCGTGAGTGGGAGTTCTGTGATGCTAAGGTGCCGGTAGAGAGGTTGGGGGGTGCGAGGGATGGGGGGCGGATGGGTGGATGAGAAGGGTGGAGGGAGAAAGGAGTGGGTACGAAAATACAAGTATACACCTGCGCTCTCTCTCTCTCTCTCTCTCTCTCTCTCTCTCTCTCTCTCTCCCTCTCTCTCTCTCTCTCTCTCTCTCATGACTCCTGACCTCTTTTCTAGAAGGAGAAGGTGACAGGCATACCGGGAATATCTCTGACCACGTGTGTCCTCAAAAGACTGGACCTGAGGCACATAGGAAGGAGTGGGAGTGCCTAGCACTCCAAGCAGACAGATGCACGGAGAGGTGAGGACAGGAGAAACTAGAGCAAGCAGGGGCGCGCGCGCGCGCGCACGCACACACACACACATGCACGCACGCGCGCGCCCCCACAAAAACACCTACTCCAATCCATTTCTGATTTACCTTCAAACATGTTGCACACACGCTATTATGATTATAATTATATATTATTATTATTATTAGTGGTGGTGGTGGTGGTAGTAGTAGAAGTAGTAGTAGTAGTAGTAGTAGTAGTAGTCGTCGTAGTCGTCGTCGTCGTCGTCGTCGTCGTCGTAGTAGTAGTAGCAGCAGCAGCAGCAGCAGCAGCAGCAGCAGTAGCAGCAGTAGTAGCAGTAGTATCAAAAATATGTTTGTAGTCTGTTTCCAAATTTCCAACAAAGAAACGGAAAGCACGGACGACGGAGAAAAAAAAAGGGATGGGGGAAAAGGAGACACGAGGATTGAAAGGGAGGGGGGGGGGGGGGGGGGGGGGGGGGGGGGGGGGAAGCTGAGAAGACATGACAAAAAAACACTATGAGCAAACAAAACGGACAGACACGTGTGCACACACACACACACACACACACAACCAACTCCTCCACTCCTTCCCATCCCTTTCTTCCTTTGTCCTGGAAAGGAAGTTCTACATCTGTCTTTCACAGCGACAGAGAGAGAGAGAGAGGAGAGAGAAGAAGAGAAGAGAGAAGAGAGGAGAGGAGAGAGAGAGAGAGAGAGAGAGAGAGAGACGGAGAGAGAGACAGAGAGAAAGCGAGATGTATTTTATTTATTTATTCTTTTATTTCGAGGATAATGGAATAAGCACTCATGGTTTTTTCCCGTCCAGTCCCCGTGTGTATGCATTTTTTTACATTTTGTTATCCGTTCCCACCGGCACACAATGGCCTTCTCTTCCGAAAAGCGGAACAGGTTTTAACGAGTGCGCAAGATGTTCTGCGTGCGTTTACGCACGGGACCTCGGTTTATAGTCTCATCCGAAGGACTGAGAGACTGAGAGAGAGGAGAGAGAGAGAGAGAGAGAGAGGAGAGAGAGAGAGAGGGGAGAGGAAGAGAGAGAGAGACAAACAGATAGCACAGACAGACAGGCAGGCAGGCAGGCAGGCGCAGACAGGCGGGCAGACATACAAAGGCAGGCAGAGAAAAGGGGGAAAAGGGGGGAGAGGGGAAGAGAGAGAGAGAGAGAGGAAGAGAGAGAGAGAGAGAGAGAGGGGAAGAGAGAGAGGCTCGAACTTAAAATGACGGGCCAATCCCCACAACAAAAGGTTCAGAACAAAACAAAACAAAAAAAAACAACAAATCTTGAAAAAAAAACAAATAAAACCAAAAATACTTTTGAAGTAATTTGACAACCAGACATTTACGGTCGTATGATAACCGATGCCATGTCCCTTTTCTCAAGAGAGAGAGGAGAGAGAGAGAGAAAGAGAGAGAGAGAGAGAGAGAGAGAGGAGAGAGACAGACAACAAGAAGACAAAAGACCGGGAAAACAGAATGACGCATGATGAAGAAAGATAGAACGACATAGAGCAAAAAACCAAAAAAACCCCGAAAAAAAGAAGACCCAAAAAAGAAAAAAAGAAAAAAAGGGGAAGAAGAGAAAAAGAAGAGAGAGAGGGGGAAGAAAGAAGAAGAGGAGAGAGGACGAGGGAGCGAAGGAGGGGGGAAAAAGGGAGGGGGGGGGGGAGGAGAGGGGGGGGGGGAGACAGAGGGAAGGGGGGGGGG
>CM054145.1:54108248-54115748 GCA_028751875.1 Rapana venosa
TTACGATATTTGATCTTATCAAAAAGTAATACATGGGCACATCATCACTCCAGGAATAACCGGGGACTTTGTAGTTTTTTTTTAAAGTGTTTCCAACATGCATTTTGTAACATGCTATAGCCCTCATGGATGGATAGAGGAACACTTATGTGTGTGTCTGTGGGGGTGTGTGTGCGCGCGCGCGTGTTTGAGAGGAGAGAGAGAGAAGAGAAAAGAGGGAGAGAGAGAGAGAAGGAGAGTGTGTGTGTGTGTGTGTGTGCGCGCGAATGTTTGAGAGAGAGAGAGCGTGTATGTGTGTGTGTGCGCGCGCGTGGGGTGTGTGTTGTGTAAAAAGAGAGAAGTTGTGTGTGTGTGTGTTTTGTGTGTGTCTCTGTGTGTGCGCGCGCGCGCCGCGTGTTTGAGAGAGAGAGAGAGAGTGTGTGTGTGTGTGTGTGTGTGTGTGCGCGCGGTGTTTGAGAGAGAGAGAGAGAGTGGTGTGTGTATGTGCGCGCGCGTGTGTTGTGTTGTGTATAAGAGAGAGTTGTGTGTGTGTTTGTGTGTGTGTGTGTGTGTGGTGTGTGTGTGTGTTGTGTGGAAGGGAGAGAAAAGATAGAGAGAGATTGTGTGTGTGTGTTGTGGTCAGTGAGTGAGTGAGTGAGAGTGAGTTTTGTTTGTTTTTTGTGTTGTGTTGTGTGTGTGGGGGTGTGTGGTGTGAGAGAGAGAGAGAGAGAGAGAGAGGAGAGAGAGAGAGAGAGAGAGAGAGAGAGATAGAAAAAGAGAGAGAGAGTGGATTTTTTAAAATTCCTATACGAGGAAAAAGGAATAAGCACTTATTGCGTTTTTACATCCAGTCCCCGTGTGTATGCGGTTTTGTAAATTCTGTCATCTTTTCCCACCGGCACACAATGGCATACTCTTACGAAAAGCGGAACAGGATTTAACGTGTGCGCAAGATGTTCTGCGTGCGTTCGCACACGTGGCCTCGGTTTACAGTCTCATCCGAACGTTGTGTTGTGTGTGTGTGTGTGTGTGTGTGTGTGTGTGTGTGTGTGTGGTGAAGGGTTTGGTTTACTGGTATAAAAGTTATAATTCTGTGTAGGGTTTTTTTCGTGAGTTTTTATCTGCTTGCTTATTTATTCCTAGTGCGTGCGTGTGTATGCGCGCGCGCGCACGTGTGTGTGTGGGTGGGTGGGGGAGTGTGTTTTGTTGCTGTACTTTTAAAGATAAAATCAATAACTACACACCCCCACCATCCCCTAATTCTTTTTTTGTTTTGTTTTCCCCCCCAATGACCCCTTTCCCCTTCCCCCCCCTTCCCTTCCTTTCCCCCCCCTTTCCACCCCCCACGCCCTCCCTTTAAAAAGGGGGGGGGGAGGGGGGAGGGAGGGAAGGAAGAGAGAAGGGGGAAAAAAGAGAATAGAGAAAGGGGGAAAAAGGAAAGAGGGAAAAGGGAAGAGAGGAAAAACATAGAAAAGAATGAGAAGGGAGGGAGGGAAAGAAAAGAGAGAGGAAGGGGGAGAATAGAGAAATGAAGAGGAGGGGGGAACAGGCAAAAAGAGGAGTGAATTAAAAAAAAAAGAGAGAAGGAAAGGAGGGGGAGAGGGAAAAAAAGGGGGGAAGAGAGAGAGAAAGAGAGGAAGAAAGGAGGGAGGGAAAGGGGAAAAAGAAGAAGAGAGGGAGGAGGGGGGAAAGGGGGGGAGGGAGAGGAGAGAGAGAGGGAAAAAAGAGAGAGAGAAGAAGAGAGAGAGAGGGAGGGGGGTGGGGGGGGGGAGGTAGAAAATATAAAAAATAAAAGGGGGGGGGGGGGGGGGGGGAAAAACAGGGGGAGGGAAAAAATGGAAGAAAGGGGGGGGGGGAAAGGAAAATGGGAGGGGGGGAGGGAGGAAAAAAAAAGGGGGGAGGGAGGCCGAGAGGAGGAAAAAAGGGGGGGGGGGAAAAAAGAAGAGGAAGAGAGGAAAAAAGGAAAAGGTGGGGGGGGGGGGGAAGGGAGAAAAAAAAAAAATAAAAAAAAGAGGGGGAAGGAAAGGGAAAGGGGAAAATTAAAAGGGGTTTTGGGGAGGGGAGAGAGTGGAGGAACCCACTGGACAAAACTTGGGGATTGGTTTCCCCCAAAAATAAAAAATTAAAAAAAAAAAGGGGAAAAAAGGGGGGGAAAAAAGGGGGAAAAAGGGGGGAAAAAAAAAAAAAAAAAAAAAAAAAAAAAAAGAAAAAAGGAAAAAAAAAAGGGGGAAAAAGGAAAAAAAAAAAAAAAAAAGAAAAAAAAAAAAAAAAAAAAACACCCTTCCAACAAGTTCATTTCAGCGCTTACACCCCAAAAATAAAACCCCTCCCCCTTTCTTTTGATCCCTCCCTGATGCCTTCCTTTTTTCTCTTCCCCCGTTCAGTTCTCTGCCCCCCCCCCCCCCCCCCCCAAAATCCAAAAAAACCAGGGGAGTAGGGAGATGAGAGTGCGATGAGAAGGAGGGTGGGAGGCACAGAGCGATAGAGAAGGAGGGAGGGTGGCATCACGAGAGTGAGAGAGAGAGAGAGTAGGAGCAGGGAAGGAAGTAAGAGAGAATGGAGAGAGAGAGATACGGAGACGAGAGAGAGAGGTTAGGAATGTGCGTGCGTGCAGCCTGTGTGTGTGAATGTGTGAGAATATACTAAACACACAATCATAAAAACCCCTGAGGGTGTGAAGGAACACGTGGATCTTGCTTCGCCACGCTCCTCAGCCGGACTTGGAGCTGCCAGCCTGGCTCATGCACGAGGCCTGGTAGGCAACCACACACATGGACCTAGAACTTTGGGCATGAGTGTCTGTCTGGTGAGATGTTTTGTAATATATATTTAGAGAGAGAGAGAGAGGCGAGTGAACGAGAGAGAGTGAGAGAGAGAAGAGAAAGAATTATCAGAAAGAGGAGGAAAGATGTAGAGAAGAGAGAGATGAGAAGAGAGTGAGAGATGAGAGAGAGAAGAGAGAGAGAAAGAGAGAGAGAGAAGTAAGAGAGGGGGGGGGGGTAAGGGAGAGAGAGAAAGAAAAGAGGAGAGAGCGAATGCGATTGGGGAGAGAAGTCTGAGGAGAGAGAAAAGAGAGAGGAGAGAGTGGATGAATGAGAGTGACGATGGGAGAGAGATCGGAGAACGAGTGAGACTGAGAGGCACACCTGTGCACAACACAGTTAGCAATTGGAACAGGAGCTTCACCACTCCCACACAATATCAAAACGCCCATCCACTCCACATAATTATCTACATCCAGCAGACTCCCATCCTACTGATGCCACATCTCTTTTTGCTCTCATTTTCCTGTTGTTCAGTAAAATCTCGTGCCCCCCCCCCCCCCTCCCCCCCCCCCCCCCCCCCCCCCTCCCCCCCCCCCCCCCCCCCCCCCCCACCCCCCCCCCCCCCCCCCCACCCCCCCCCTCCCCACATACAAACATACAAAAAACAGCAACATAAGCAAATAACCAACGAACAAAAAGTAAAAAAAAAAAAAAAAGCAAAAACGAAAACAAAAAACTACCACTTCAAATTATTTATCTTATCCCACGTTTCTTCATTAGATAGTCAACGATTTACATTGCTTGTCTGCCATTAAACTGAAACTGAACTCATTGATTTTATCCTCCCTACACCTCTAACCCCCCTTTCTTCTGTGTGGTGTTTGTGTGCATCGTGCGTGGAACGTGCGTTCGTTTGAGTGCGTGTGAGCGCGCGCGTGCATGTTCCGTGGTTACGTGTGAGTGATTGTGAGTTGTTCGTATTTGTTATGGCTTTGATTTTGCTCCGTCATCAATTCTGCGTAGGTTTTCTCGAGACTCTTCTTCTGCACCCCACTCTACCGCATACTATGGATAATGATTTTACACCCGGGGCCTGAGGAACCGCTGCTTCCGACCCTTTAAGATGGTGGGACAAGTGGCTGTCTTCATTACTACCGAAATTTACAACAAATGAGAACAATAATGACATAAAGACTGCCATCATGCAGTAGTGTGCCAACGGGAGGAGCACAAGGGTGGACAAGACTTCCCTTCCTTCTTCCTCCACAGAAACATAGCAAATGCCAAAAACCTGCTGCTACCTCATCATCCCCTCATCATGATCATGGGTCGTTACTTCCATAGCCACACCTGAACTAATATTGTTATATTTGGCAGCTGGCAGATTTCCTTGTCCGTAACGTATGTTTCTCTCGTCTCGTTCCTGGCGGTTGCTTTGTCAGTTGGTTGTTCGAATGCTCAGACGCAACAGATTGTTTGTTTGTCACAAGAGCTAAAAATTTATTGAGTGCGCTACTGAATAAGCCTGTTTGTCTCTGAATTCCCTCTGTGTCGTTCCCTTAAGTGGGGACATGAAAGGGGGGGGGGGAGGGGGGGGGGAGGGGGGGGGGGGGGGGACGAGAGCCAGGATGGAGAGTTAGGACTTGACAGAAAGAGACAGAGACAGGCAGACTTCTTACCCACACAGCCACGCCACACACACTGAAAGAAAAAAGACAAAGAGACAGGCCTTATTTTGTCATGAAAGTGAGGAAGATCGGGCTTTGTATTGTCAAGAAGAAGTGAAAGTGAAAGAGATCAGGCCTTATCTTGTCAATAAAGAGTTAAAATGAAGAAGATCAGGCCTTATTTTGTCCATAAAGAGTTAAAGTGAACAAGACCAGGCCTTATCTTGTTGAGAAACAGTTAAAGCAAAGATGATCAGGCCTTATCTTGTCAACAAAAGAGTTAATTAAAAGTGAAGAAGATCAGGCTTTATTTTGTCAATAAAGAGCTAAAGCGAAGATCAGAACTTATATTGTGGATAAAAGAGTTAAAGAAAAGATCAGGCTTCAACTTGTCAATAAAGAGTTAAAGTGAAGAAGATCAGGCTTTATCTTGTCATTAAAAGGGTTAAAGTGAAGAAGATCAGTCTTGTCATTAAAAGAGTTTAAGTGAAGATGATCAGGCTTTATCTTGTCATTAAAAGGGTTAAAGTGAAGAAGATCAGGCTTTATCATCATTAAAAGAGTTATAGTGAAGAAGACCAGGCTTTATCTTGTCAATAAATCTAAGTGAATAAAAGAGTTAAAAGTG
The DNA here is from genome assembly GCA_028751875.1 of Rapana venosa. NCBI lineage: Eukaryota > Metazoa > Mollusca > Gastropoda > Neogastropoda > Muricidae > Rapana > Rapana venosa. The sequence continues at coordinate 54,113,288 of CM054145.1, forward strand.
AAGAAGATCAGGCTTTATCTTGTCGATAGAAGAGTAAAAAGTGAAGAAGACCAGGCTTTATCTTGTCAATGAATAGTTTAAGTGAGGAAGATCAAGGCTTCATCCTTTATTTTGTCCAGAAAGAGTTCAGTGAAGAAGAGAGGCTAGATCCTTTGGACGAGACTATAAACTGAGGTCTCTGTGAGCGAACGCACACAGAACATCTTGCACACACGTTAAAACCCGTTCCGCTTTTCAGAAGAGTAGGCCATTGTAATAATAATACATAGAATTTATACAGCGCTATATCTTGCACACACAAAAACCAACCCCAAATCAAAGCGCTTTCATTGATCCTAGTCTTTCACATGCAGCCAGTTACAATTAATAGTTTTTACAAATTAAAAAGTGTGTGCCGGTGGGGACAGATTCATGACAAAAATTTACAAACTGAATACACACGAGGACAGCATGTCAAAAAAATTTTTTTTTTAGCAATGAGTGCTTATTCCATTATCCTCGAAATGCAAGAATAGAACAAAAAACGGAATAGAGAAAGAGTTAAACGTGAAGAAGACCAAGGGTTTGACCCCCTACAGAGGCCAGCAGCTGCGGTCACAGCATCACTCTTCCTTCACTGGGCGCTGTGTCGTGCTGTGTGCCGTGCTGTGTGCCGTGACGTGCTAAGTCACTAAGCGGTGTCACCTTGCTTCTCACCTGAAATCACAGGTGTCACTGTCCGCGGGAAGCACCTGCACTCTAATGCCCTGCCAAGGTCACCACCCCCCTGAGCAGCTCATTAATAAAGACACAGACACAGACAGAGAGTGTGGGAGAGAGAGAGAGAGAAGGGGAGAGAGAGAGAGGAGATGAGAGAGAGGAGAGAGAGAGGAAGGGAGAGTGGGAGGGAGGGAGAAATGGGAAGGAGAGAGAGAGAGGGGGTGAGCACAGAGAGGAGGAAGGGAGTGTGTGTGTGTGTATGTGTGTATGTGTGTGTGTGTGTGTGTGTTGGGGGGAGGGGAGAGATAGAGATAGAGAGAGGGGAGAGAGAGGAGAGGAGAGAGAGAGAGAGACAGACAGACAGACAGAGAGCTTCATCATCATCATCTTAAAGTGACATCCAATACAATACAATACAATCATCACCCCATCACCATCATCACCACCACCACCATTATTCATCACCACCACCATTATAATCAACATATCATCACCACATCGTATCCTCCTCCTCATCGTCATCATCATATCATCATCACCACCACTAGAGCCTCCACCTCCTCCTCCTTATCTTGTGGATGGAGACACGGCGTGAAGGTCAGGAGGTTGACCCTGCAGAGGCCATGGCAGGCAGCCAGCAGCTGTCGGCAGGACTTCATTACTCTCTGTCTGTCGTCACGATTTCAGCATTACTCTCTGTCTGTCGTCACGATTTCAGCATTACTCTCTCTCTCTCTTTTCTCTCTCTCTCTCTCTCTCTCTCTCTCTCTCTCTCTCTATATATATATATATATATATATATATATATATATATCTGTCGTCACGACTTAAACAATTTCCCTCTCTCTCTCTCTCTCTCTTCTGTCGTCCGATTTCAGCATTACTCTCTCTCTGTCGTCACAATTTCCATTACTTCCTCCCTTTGCTGTCGTACGATTTCGCATTACTCTATCGTCACATTCAGCATTTATCTCCTTTATCGTCACGATTTCAGCATTACCTCCTCTTCCTGTCACGATTTTGCATTTCTCTCCCCTCTCTTGGGCGTACGATTCAGCATTCCTCCCCCCCCCTTGTTTTTCCCTTTTCTCTCCATCAGATTTTAGTTACTCCCCTCTTTCCCCTCCGTACGACTTAGCATTACCCCCCCTCTCTCACTTTTACTTCTCTCTCTCCTCCCACGATTCAGCATTCTCTTTCCTCTCTCTCACCAGCAACCCCCCCGAACCCCCCCTTGGATTTTACAACCCCACACCACAACCCCCCCTCCTCATTTCCCTCTCTTCTCGCTTTAGCTTACTTTTCTCTCTCGTCCCTTTAGCTTATCTCTCTCTCTCTTCTCAGATTTCAGCATTACTCTCTCTCTCTCCCCTCTTCGTCACGATTTTTGCATTCCTCTCTCTTCTCTTCGTCACGACTTTACATTACCTCTCTCTCTCTCCTTTTTGAACCCCCCTTTCCGCCCGCATTACTCTCTCTCTCCCCTTTTTCCAAAGGGATTACTCTCTCTCTCTTCCCTCACGACTTTAGTTTTCTCTCTCTCTCTCTCTCCTCGACTTCAGCATTACTTTTCTCTTTCCTTACTATTTTTTTCCGTCACGATTTTAGCATTACTCTCTCCTCCTTTGTCACGACTTGCATTACTCTCTCTCTTTTCTTCCCTTTTTCTCTCTCTTTGCTTCACTTACCCTCTCTCTCTGTCACGACTTCAGATTTTCTCTCTCTCTCTTCTCCGCTTCCCTTATCCTCCTCTCTCGTCCGA
>CM054145.1:54120748-54138248 GCA_028751875.1 Rapana venosa
AGCAGACAGGCCATGACCAGGACAACCCAGAATACACACAGCCTCGGTGAAAAGACCGCAGCACACAGTCTACAACAATCAAATCAGCATGCTAGGAGGAAATAAAATCTATCAAACAAAAAGAAAAACTAAATAAACATGTTTCCTTATATGAGAATCTTTGTTATTTCATTTTGTGTTTACTTATTTGGGCGTTTTAAGGGTTTTGGGAGGGGTCTTGTTTTTATTTTTCGTTTTTCATCATTTGGGGGGTTTAGCTTTCTTTCATTGTCCTTGAGGATTTGGGTTATTTTCTAACGTTTTTCTTTAGTTGAGGATTTGGGTTATTTTCTTTCATTTTCTTCAGTTGAGGATTTTGGTTATTTTCTTTCATTTTCTTTAGTTGAGGATTTTGGTTATTTTCTTTTATTTTCTTTAAGGATTTTGGTTATTTTCTTTCTTTTCTTTCATTTTTCTTTATTTGGGGATTTGGGTTATTTTCTTTCATTTTCCATATTTGACGAGTTTTGCTATTTTCTTTCAATTTTCTTCATTAGTGTTATTTTCTTGAATTTTTCCCCACCCCCTGACCCCCACCACCTCATCACTTTTCCTTATTAGATTTTGAGGATTTTTCTTATTTTGTTATTTTATTTAATTTTTTCCCCCAACTTACCAGAGGTTTTTGTTTTATTCTATTTCCAGTTTTTCTCATTCAAATTTCCTTCCTTCAATTTCATTTCACTTCTGTGCAAGTTTTTTCCCCTCCTGTTTTGGTTTGTTTGTTTGTTGCTGTATTTTTCAGCCCTGATAAAACGCTTCCTGTCCATCACTTCTGCTTCAGTGACACTTTAATGCCCTCCATGTTTTCTGCAGTGACTGTTTGCAGCTGCCAGTGTCTGGAGGGGATGGGTCAGCAGCAGCAGCAGCAGCAGCAGCAGCAGCAGCACCTCTCTATTATATAATAAAATATCCCACATACTGCCTCTGGCGTCACGTCATGTCTTTATCATTTATCATTTTTAGACACAAGAGTAAGCAGGTGAGTGGATGGGTGAGTGGGTGAGAGAGAGACAGAGAGACAGAAAGAGAGTGTGTGCGCGTGAGTGAGTGAGTGTGTGTGTGAGAGTGTGTGTGTGTGTGTGTGTGTGTGTGTGTGTGTGTGTGTGTGTGTGTGTGTGTGTTGTGTGTGTGTGTGTGTGTGTGTGTGTGTGTGTGGTGTGTGTTGTGTGTGTGGTGTGTGTGTGTGTAGTCAAGTCAAGTCAAATTTTTATTTCCAGATGTGTGTGTGCGTGCGTTGTCTCTTTTGAGAATACTTTCATGTTAAAACGTGAAAGTGCCAGGCACACAGAAAGACTTGAGAGACACACAGAAAGAGAGACAGACATACAGGGAAACTCCTTATCTTATGGACAGGAATGATTTTCTGATAACTGTCTCAACCGCACTAGATTGCATAACACTCCCTCCCCCTCTCCCTCTCTCTCTCTTTAGAGCACTCTACGGCCTTTTTCTCTTACAGACTACAACACAATACTGAACTTAGTATTAATCATGAACAGTCCTTCCATCAGTGTTTGCTCTAGGACGCCTGCACTCTGTCCCTGTAGCGCTGTAGGCCACACTTTGTTGCAATGTGCAGTACAATTCTATTATATATACGCACATGCATGCATGCATGCATGCATGCATGTATGTATGTATGTATGTATGTATGTATGTATGTATGTATGTATGTATGTATGTATGTTTTTTAAAAATAAATTATGCAATCTGAAAGATAAACTCCACACAACCTCAACCAATATCATTTGCTCATTCTTATAAATACATACACAATCTCAAAATTATCATCTGCACAATCTCAAAGAGATTATTTGCATTGTCTCAGAGATATATATTCTGCACAATCTCAAAGCTATACTTTGCACAGTCTCAAAGTTTAATCATAATCTGTACAATCTCAAGAGTTATAGTTCACACAATCTCAAAAACATAATCTGCGCAAAACTAAAAGATCTACAATCTTAATGATATGATTCACACAATCTCAGAGATATAATCCACACAATCTCAACGCTACAATCCACACACACAATCTCAAACAGACACAATCCGCATAATCTCAAAGCCATGATTTGTGCAGTCTCACAGGCACAACTGCCACAATCTCAAAGACGACGGCGCAACAAAAACCCAACCCAGCAGCAACTAGCTCGCTATCCGCTACGACGCAGACAATAAAAAGATTAGCTCTTGCAATTGCAGCACAAATTTGGTGATTAATTTTACATCAAACGATAAAAATAAGGGGATTGGGAAGCCAAAATGGGAGGCTGTGGTGTTGGAGAGAGATGACAGAATTGATAAATCATTTTACGGCTGTCTAAAATTTCAACAAAACTTGAACAAACACACACAACCAAAATAAATCAAAACAAACAAAAAAACCAGCACAAAAACTGCACGGGAGAAGGGGGGGGGGGGGGGGGGGGGGGGAGGGAGGAGGAGGAGGGTAAGGGATAGGAGGGGAAAGGGATAGGAGGGGAAAGGGAGAGGAGGGGAAAGGGGGAGGAGGGAGGGGGGGGGGGGGGTGGTTGATGTTAAGGTATGGATAGAGAGAGCGGAAGTATGAGGCCAGAGAGTGCAAAAAAAAATATTAAAGGGAACGAAATGAAGCAGCAGCGAAAGATGATGTAATGCGGAAGAGGAAGAGAGCCTGTCTGCAACACTCACTCACACACAAACACACACACACACACACACAAGGCTGAAAGAGGCGGGGAGGATGGGAGGGGGGAGGTGTGGATCTGCAGACATTGAATATGTATATATAATTTTAGTTATCAATTATAATGAGAGACAGAGAAAAAGCGATCATTCAAAACAATCAAAATCTTTATTTCAGAGCGTGTGTGTGTGTGTGTGTGAGAGAGAGAGAGAGGGAGAGAGAGAGAGAGAGAGAGGTGTAGTTTGTGAGACTGTGTCAATGTGTGTGCGCGCATGACACAGGGACAAAGTGTGTGTGTGTGTGTGTGTGTGTTGTGTGTGTGTGTGTGTGTGTGTGTGTGTGGTGTGTGTGTGTGTGTGTGTGTGTGGTGAGAGTGAGAGAGAGACAGACAGACAGAGACAGAGACAGACAAACACCGACAGACAGACAAAAAGAGAGCAGTGGAGAAATAAGACGGCTGCATCAATGTAATCATCACACCACTCTCCCTCAAGAAAAATGACACAGAATGAACACAAAACATTCAAATCAGTTGGCAAGGAGAATTATCTATTTCAAATCATAATCATATCAACGAATGGATTGCTGATGACAAGCGCTGGTCTCAATAATCAACGGCTCCGTTTAGACAAAAACATTCAAACAACACTTTCGATTCATCATGAGGTGACAGACATCGCCATTTCTGCAGTCTTCAATTAAATGAAAGCCGAGAAGAGAAGGAGTTAAACTTGGTTCATTTACAAGTAGCATCACGTTCTTTAGCAGTCTAAAAATAAATAAAAGAGAGAGGGGGAAGGGGAGAGAGAAAGAGAGATAAGAGAGAGGGAGGGAGGGGGAGAGAACGTAGAGAGGAGAGAGGGGGGGAAAAGGGGGGGGGGGGGAAAAGAGAGAGAGAGAGGAGAGAGGGAGAGAGAGAGAGAGGGAGGGGGGGAGAGAGAGGGAGGGGGGAGAGAGGGAGGGGGGAGAAGAGAGAGAGAGAGAGAGAGAAGAGAGAGAGCATGGGGAAAGTCAGACGGCTGCATCAATGCAACCATCACATCGCTCTCCGTCAAGAAAGGAGACACAGAATGGACACAAACCATCAAATCAGTCGGCAAGGAGAATCAACTACCTGTAACATTCTAATGATATCAACGAAAGGACTGCCGCTGACAAGAATTGGCGTCAATAATCAACGGCTACATTTAGGCAGAAACATTCAAACAACAACTCTGATTCATCATGAGGTGACTGACATCGCCATTTTGCAAACTGCAGTCTTAAATTAAAGCCAGCTAAAATAAAAAGTTTTTTTTAAAAAGGAGTTCAAATTGGTTCATTTACAAGTAGCATCACGTTCTTTAGTAGTCTAAAATAAATGTGTGTGTGAGAGAGAGAAGGAGAAGGAGAAGAAGAAGAAGAAGAAGAAGAAGAAGAGAAGAAGAAGAAGAAGAAGAAGAAGAAGGAAGGAGGAGAGAGAGAGAGGAGAGAGGAGAGAGGAGAGAGAGGAGGAGAGAGAGAGAGAGAGAGGGGGGGGGGGGGGGGAGAGAGGAGATAGGGGGGGGGGGGGGGGGGAGCGAGAGAGAGAGAGACAGACAGACAGAGACAGAGACAGAGGTTATCATCCTATCAACACTGCACCACTGGCCCAGTTTCAAGAATTACAGTGCAGAAAATGGATATTGCATACATATCATATTATAGGTCACTGCGAACACCCTGTGCAATTCGAACACAAAGGCTCACCTTTCCACGTGACACACAGTAAACAGGCCAGAACACATTTTACCCACTTTTCCCCCGTTCTCCTTCCTTTACATTTTTTTTTATCATAACAACTTCGGTCCCTTGACCGCATGTAGGCGGGTGGGGGTGGGGGTGTGGGGTGGGTGGGGGTGGGGACTTGTCAGTTGTCAGTTATCAGAGGCAGCAGATGGGACCCAAAAACAACAAAACAAACAAAATTTAATGTTACATTAGCTGCACCCAATGAGATCGATTTTTCCCCAGGGTTGAATCTTGAAGATTTCAATGATCGTATTCCGAGAGGTGTTTCCGCTATTAAACGTCATGTGACATTGCAACGTTTTGGGTTGAGGAAAACATTATATGTTACGCGATGATTACAATCGTAATGTGTCAGGTTGGAGGCGGAGGGATGGGTGAGTGTGAGTGAGTGTGTGTGAGTGTTGAGGGGGTGGGGGTGGGGGTGGGCAATGTTATCTAAATGGGCATAAAATGATAGGGAAGTTGCATGCTGTTTGTTTACATCCCCATCCCCCCCCCCCCCCCCCCCACACACACACACCCACTCTTTATGCTGCCAGCATGTGTGTGTGTGTGAGTGTGTTGTGTGCGTGCGTGAGTGTGTGTGTGTGCTTGTGTCCGTGTCTCTGTGTGCATGTGTGTGTCTGTCTGTGTGCGTGTGTATGCGTATGGTTGTGTGTGTGTGTGTGTGTGTGTGTGTGTGAGAGAGAGAGAGAGAGAGAGAGAGAGAGAGAGAGAGAGAGAGAGAGAAGAGAAGAGAGATTGTGTGCATATGTGTGTATGTGTTGTTGTTGTTGTTGTTGTCGTTGTTGGTTGCTTTCTTGTTGGTTGTTTTGCTTTTTGATGATTTTTCTTTTTCTGGGGGTGGAGGGTGAGGAGTTCAGAAATAAAAAAATAACGCTATACATTTCCTCTACTGAATAATACACACAACTCAAAATCATATTACACTGACTTTCTAGTTTTTATGTGATAGAGGAACGAAATTCATTAGACATTAATACTTCAATAGTAGTAGTAAAAAGGAGGAAAAAGAAAACATGAATTCAGAAGAAGCAAGCAAAGAAAAGAACAACAACAACAACAAAACAACTGTGCAAGTTTCCTTAGTATCATTTGATTCTTCTCACAGAAAAGTGACTCTGAAACGCTCGTTACGTTTATTGTTGTGTTGCTGTGTTCCCATTTCCATTATAATAAATTGATCATCCTCATAGCATTAGCAAAGAGAAAAACGATAATTTATACTGAAACACTTGAAAAGAAGAAGAGAAAAGGTTTGGCGAATACACCGAGAGAGCGAGGCGAGAGAGAGAGAGAGAGAGAGAGAGAGAGAGAGAGAGAGAGAGAGAGAGAGAGAGAGAGGAGAGAGAGAGAGAGAGAGAGAGAGAGAGAATAGACAGACAGAGGACAGAGAGATAGACACTGAGACAGACAGACAAGAAAAAGAGGGGGATACGTGTTGAGAAAAACGAGAGAGAGAGGGGGGAAGAGAGAGGGGAGGCGAGAGAGAGAGAGAGAGAGAGAGAGGGGGGGGGGGGGGGAGAAAAAGAGGGGGGAAGAGAGAGAGAGAGAGGGAGAGAGAGAGAAGGGCTGGGACAGGGTGGCGGGCAGAGAAGACGTGTGCATACATGTGCATACAAGTACGCACGCGTGCGTGGGCAATAAACTAGTGTGTGTATATGCACTTCGCAAGTGCACACAATCTACATTCATGCGCCACGTGTGTCTGTATGAGCAGCTGTGTACATACGCGTCGAACTTGTATATATTGTAAAACATGTGAATAGACTGTATATATATATATGAGCACGCACAGCTGCCATACACACAAATTCTATCTAATAAAACAAAAAAGGATAAAATAAAATAAAGGAGGGTGAAAAAAAGCCCGTTCCCACCAACAATAATGGACGAGCACTTGCAAGCAATGCAGAGATGAACTAATCACGTTCAGGTCCTATCCACTTATATTATCATATCATATGAAGCTTGCGAAAGAGAAGAGAAGAGGAGAGAGAGAGAGAGGGGAGAGAAGAGAGAGAGAGAAGAGAAGAGAGAGAGAGAAGAAAAGAGAGAGAGAGAGAGAGAGAGAGAGAGAGATAGCGAGAGAAGAGTGAGAAAAGGTGTTTTTCTCACATGACAGCCTGAATAAATCAAAATCAACTCGGCCGTTTCATAAAGCATGCAAAGCTAAACCTTCCAAGCACGTCCCAATAAACAAACAGCTTGTTGCATGCATTCCGCACTGGAGTATACAGTGCAAGCACTCCTCCCCCCCCCCCCCCTCCCCCCCCTTTCCCAAGAAAAGAATATTAAAAGCAAACAAAACACACACAAAATCCCCACTTCAGATGTTTTTATATATGCTGGGTTTTTTTCAAGAAACAGTAGCCAAGCCTGGCCAAGGCTTTATACTGTATAGTGTACATGTATACATTATGACAAGATTGAATCTTCAACAAGTAGGCCCCTGATCACATAGTCCCAAACTGGAGTGCAAGATTATTTTGGTTACTGTAAGGGTTTATCATTGTGAGCATTCCTACAATGTGTTATCTTATCATTATCTTACAATGATATGCTATGTTAAATCTACCTTATTCTAGAGCATATCATATTCTCTTCTACTGTATGTCATAATGTAATGTGCTGTTTTGTATTCCACAGCACTGCATCACATTATACTGTATAATAATTGTACTGTCATGTATACGTAATATTCTATGTCATCCATTCTTCTTTAGAACTATTCTACAAGTATACAAATCTACTTAACTACACCGAGGCATGATATTATCATCAAGCAATATGTCAGCAATATCAAGATGCTGTATTACATTTCTATGGGTGGAACCATGCTGGTATGTGCTATACTCACACATATACACACACGCACACACACAATCTCTCTCTCACACACACACACACACGCACACGACACACACACACAAACACACACACACAATATATTCTACATCACACAATACTTTTATCAACACTGATAATACTACATCAATCAAGTCATCAAACCATATCATATATTTATCAATAACAACCTCCAATATGTGATATATCAAACAAATATGTTCTCATACACTATTGCAGCATCATCAGCTTGTAAAAAAAAACAACCCAAACAAAAACAAACCAAAATAAAACCCTCAACAAAAACACGTGTGGCACACATCAGGCGAATTTGGCGACACTATAACCAAGATGCACATCATCTCATCAAATCTGTGGCAGTCTTTACAGCACTGGCTGGCCTGGCTGGTTTGGTTAATCATGCTGCCCAAATAGGATGCATAAACACCATGCAACCAGCAACCAGGGCAAGAACTGGCTATAAAATAAAATAAAATAAAAAAGGGGGGAAAAAAAGAAGAAAAAAAAAGAATGGGGGCAGGGAGATAAGGAAGTTTGTTTTCTTCTCTGGCCCATATTTTACATGTATGCACTCACTCACTCACTCACTCATTCTCTCTCTCTCTCTCTCTCTCTCTCTTCCTACCCCTCCACAGTATCACGCACGCGCGCGCGCGCGTGTGTGTGTGTGATGCACTCTCTCTGATTCTCCCTGTCTGTCTGTCTGTCTCAGTGTCTGTAACTCTATCTCCCTCTGAGTCTTTCTCTGTCTGTCTGTCTGTCTCTCTCATCCAATTACCTTCAATATAATATTCAAGTTCAATCTCTCTCTCTCTCTCTCTCTCTTCTCTCTCTCTCTCTCTCTCTCTCTCTCTCTCTCTCTCTCTCTCTCTCTCTCGTTCTCATCTATTGTGACGGGATTGCGCTCGCAATCTGACAACCCAGGTTCGATTCCCGTTCAAGGGGATATTTTCCTCTGGAGTTAACATCAGTGCAGACTCCACTCTCCCCAAAAGTCTTTCCGATGAGACTATAAACCGAGGCCCCGTGTGCGAACGCACGTAGAACATCTTACGCACACGTTAAATCCTGTTCCGCTTTTCGTAAGAGTAGGCCATTGTGTGCCGGTGGGAACAGATGACAGAATTCACAAAACCGCATCCACACGGGGATTGGATGTAAAAAAGCACATAAGTGCTTTTTCCATTATCCTCGATATAAAAGTTTGGTTTTTTAATCTCTCTCTCTCTCTCTCCTCTCCTTCTCCTCCATCTCTCTCTCTCTCTCTCTCTCTCTCTCTTTGTGTGTATATATGTGTGTGTGTTTATGTGCGCGCTTGCTTACATTGTGTATGTATGTGTGTGCGAAAGTACATGCATATGCTGTGTGTGCATATGCGTGTGTATTTGAGTGTGTGTGTGTGTGTGTGTGTGTGGAAAGGGAAGCGGGAGGCGGGGAGGTGGGGGGGGGGGGGGGCAAATGGTGTGGGGAAAGGGAAGCGGGGAGGCGGGGAGGTGGGGGGGGGGGGGGGGGGGGCAAAATGAACGTGTCTAGCAATACATCAAACGACACACGCCAGACAGACCCATTACCCGTACATATATGTCTATATAAAGATACCTCTGTTGGGGGTGGACATGGAGGACACATGCTCAAAAAAGGATGACTTGAATTCAAACCAGACTGCAGAGAATGGGGGTGGGCACAGAAAAAGCAACTGGAACACAGACATGAGAGGAATAACGGTGGGAGAGGACGTGAAGGGAGGGGGAAGAGCTGATCAATTCTTGTTCATACTCATTAGATAGACAGACAGACAGACAGACAGATAGATAGATAGATAGATAGACAGAGAGAGAGGGGGGGGGGGGGGGGGGGGGGGGGGACGAGAGGAGGAGAGAGAGAGAGAGAGAAAGGGGGGGGGGGGGGGGGGGGGTGGAGGGGGGGAGGGAGGGAAGAACGAACACACACAGACAGACAGACAGACAGACAAAAAGACAGAAAGACATAGACTGACGCAGACAAACAGAAAAGGGTCACGGCCTATTGTGATCCTATAATGAAAAAAGTCTGTTTCGTCACTGGAGGAAAAAAAAAGTTTCCTTTTAAAAAAGAACAAAAAAAACTATTGCAACAGGCGCCTGTACCTGGCAGGCATCCCAGCTTATCTAAACCAGGCCACGTTTCTCTCATCACTCATCCCCCCAACCATTTCTCTCTCCCTTCCTCCCTCATCAAACATCCCCCAGCTGGAATGCAAAGACACCCATCCCCTCCCCCTTCCGCCCAGACAAACTCTTGCACCCCCACCCCCTCCCTGTCGTCTGTTCCTCCCTCCCACCCCACCTTTCCTCCTTCTCCCCCCCCCCCCCCCCCCCCCCCACCTCCATACCACCCCCGCCAGTGGGTGTGTATATTTATAGAATGTATACAGCTTGCACTATATAAGATACAAAATGCTACTGTACTGGGCCTGTGTATACTATTGTACTGGACGGATCAATACCCTTGTCTAGACGGCCTCTCGCTCCCCCCCCCCCCCCCCCCCCCCCCCCCCCCCCCCCCACACACCACCTTCTGTCCCACTTGCATAGATATCAAATACCCCCCACCACCTAGTCCCTCCATTTCTCCCTCCCTACCTTCTTAAACCCCCCCCCCCCCCCCCCCCTATACTCCAAATCCTTTGCCTTCAAAACCATCTCATTTTATGATTATGGCTCTCTCTCTCTATCTCTACGATCGTTTTTATTTTATTGGATCTCTCAATATGCCATCTGTATCCATCCATACCCACAATTATCATCTCTGTATTAGACACTATTATATACTGAGCTGAGCTGCACACAGAGAATACATCCTTTCATTACAACCCTCTCCCTCTTTGAGCACCCCCCACCCCCACCCCCCTACACGCACACATCCACACACACAGACACACACATCCTGTGACTCTCCCCCCCCCCCCCCCACCCCCCTTATCTCTCTTTAATCTCTGATCTCTTTCCCTTGCACTTTCCCTCCCTCCACCCCCATGGAATAACAAATTTTACAGTCACCCTGGTGCATATACCCAGTCAGAGAACTTTGCTGCAGATTGGGTTTAGTTAGATTAGAAAGGTTTGGGGGAGGGGGGGGGGGGGGGGGGGGGGGGGGGGGAGAGGAGATGATATAGGTGCACATGTGGTGTGTGCCTGCAAGCTGATGCATGTTTAGTAGATCTATGCATGAAAGGCTGCGTGTGTCAGGTGTGTTCGGAAGAGCGCACACCTATGCATGAATGCAAATCATTAAAGTGTGTGTGAGTGTGAGAGAGAGAGAGAGAGAGAGAGAGAGAGAGAGAGAGAGAGAGAGAGTAGAGAGAGAGAGAGAGAGAAAAGAGAGAGAGAGAGAGAGGTAGTGGTGGATTTTTTTCCCGACATCTGAATCCCACAAAAAATATTTCTTGCATGCTGTGTGATTAAAATTAATACTTTTTTTTTAAAAGTTTATAAGTATCAATTTGAAAATGCAAGATTATGGGTTTTTTTTCATTATTATATATTTCTATGTCATTTTTTCCCCCTTTACCATAACACCCCCCCCACCCCAAAAAACAAAAAACAAAATGCAACCAAAAAACACCCCCACACCAAAAAAAAAAAAACCACACCAAAAAACAAAACTCTGTTGGCAAACTTAGATCAAACCCTGTTTGCAACGCAACGCCAATGCATGGTGCTGGCTGGTCCATGAATATTCAATGATGCTTTTACAGAGGGTTAAAATCCACTCTGGGCCTGAACTCAGGTCCCTAACCCACAAAATGAATGCCTGCATACTGATACTGACTGTTTCAGCAGCTGTGTTATGACTGGTCGGTAGAGTATAAATTTTATATATTCTGTGACGTTGAAACATCACTACATCTTTCTTTCTTTTCTTTTTTGTTTATTATTTAATTTCCCTCATGGTAACTCACTAAATGCATTCAAAAGAAAAAAATTGATAGCACAAAAGTACAAAACGGGAGAGAAAAAATTCCAATAAATACAAAATTACAAGTAAACAACAAAAGACAGAAAGAAAGAAAGAAAGAAAGAAAAGAGAGAGAAAGAAAGAGAGAAAGAAAGAGAGAGAGAAAGAAAGAGAGAGAGAGAGAGAGAGAGAGAGAGAGAAGAGAGAGAGAGAAGAGAGAGGAGAGAGAGAGAGAGAGAGAGAGAGAGAGGAGAGAGAGAGAGAGAGAGAGGATGTCCTTAAAGCATAAAATAGTAAAAATAAAAATAAAATAAAAGCACCCACCACAACCACCAGAAGAAGAAGAACAACAACAACAACAACCACACACACACATTCCACTAAAGATAATTTTAAAACAGAGGCTTCCTCACTAGGCCTACTTCAAACACTACAAAGATGCTACCTCACATCTGGATCAGTGTAAATGACATTTTATAATTTACAGATATTGTAAGAAACAGTACAGCTTAGATTTTGTCATACTGTTCATTCTTTTACTTTTTTTTTTTTAAACACGGATAGAACAATGGCATTCTTTTCTTTCAATGAAAACACACTCAACTGTCCAAACTGTATAAAACAACACTTTTTGTCTTATGCTTGTCAATAAAATAATGAACAGTTTAAAGAGATTTCCATTACAAATTCACTTTCAAGTTTCAAAGCACAAAACTGACATTACCCATTTTCACTAAAGTGTGCACGTGCACACATACACACACACACAAAGGGTTTTAATTTAAGGGAAAGCAATTTAAAGCAGACATTTTTGGGTCACTGATCCTTTCTTACTCTCTGATAAATCAGGATGACCCAGTAAACTCACCCTACCCCCACCCTCAAAAAACAATCCCAAAGCAGAGCTGATAAATGACAAAAACACATACAACCAATTAATGAGGTCCCCCCCCCCCCCCCCCCCCCCTTAAATCCTGGGGGTTTGGGGTTTGTTTGGAAGGTGTGTTTTTTAAAGGGTTTTTTGGCCAGTTGTTCATTAAAATATTTTCTTTTGTTTTGTTGTTGATGCTTTTTGTTTATTTTGGTTTTCTTCTTCTTCTCTAACTGAAAATGAACAGACAATTCCAGAATTTAAAAATCCAATAATTATTTTCAGAGGTAAGAAGAAAACCCTGTGTGCCCCATCTTGTTGAGTGAGGTGTTTTGTTGTTGTTTTCATCTACACTAATAACAGTGCTTCTGCACTACAGCTTTAGGAATTACTTTAATCTTTATATTAAGCCAACAGTTTAGGGGTGCTGGGGGGGAGAGAGAAATGTTTAAAATTTACCAATTTTGACACAAAACAGAACTTTTCAGACCACATTTTTGTTTTTATTATGAAAAAAAGACACAAAGAAATGAATGAGAAAATAATAAATAAGCAAGCAAATGAATCAACAAATTAACAGTATCATGAAGATTAATAAAAGCCTTTGATCATTCTGTGTGTGTGTGTGTGTGTGTGTGTGTGTGTGTGTGTGTGTGTGTGTGTGTGTGTGTGTGTGTGTGTGTGTGTGTGTGTAGAGTTTTAGCAGACGAATATATATGTTGTTACATAACACAGATCTTCACATCAACAACCAGCTCTCGCCATCTGCTGATCTGAGATAGGATCTGTCTGAATGTAATGTCTTTGTTAACCTAAAGCTCTGTAAGCGTAACTCCTGTAAAACATCTATCCCTTTAGGCTTTACTAATTTTTTTCTTTTAAGAACTTTTTTTTCTTTTCTACTTTAAAAAAAAATCTGTTCATGATACAAGCATGATCGACACTGACAGTGACAGATAGACTGACATGTACATGCATGAATAATATTTCAGTTGTTTTGGGGTGGTGGTTGATTTTGGGGGGGATTGCAAGGACTTTTTCTTTTGTAGAAATTGTACCATGTTTCAGTTTCACACATAGTAAATGACTTGATTAAAAAATATTGATCCACCTATAATGCCCTATTTCCCCCCCCCCCCCCCCCCCCCCCCCCCCCCCCCCAACCCTCTCTCTGTGTGTCTCTGTCTATGTTGTATGTATCCTTGCTTACAAAGTTGCATGTCTCTAGTCCTCTACCCCCACCCCCCTTCCATCTTTTTTTTTTTTGTTCTCTTCTAGTTTTATCAATGCTTCTGTTTTAAAATGTTTCTTCAGCAATGTAGTCACTCTTTGTTTGATTAGTTCCTCAGATTGACACAAGACCAGTACGACTAGTAATGACTTAAGAAAGGCAATGATTGTGTCAGTCTATCCGTTATCAAAACACACAGTACCCATCCTTTGACACCCAGCCTTGCACATACCAAACCCTTAGGTCAAAAAACTGCCTGGGAAACTGCCATCTGCTGATTTGTTTCCGCAATCAATGTTGCCAGTGTTTTACTACAGGTCTTTTTTTCAAAAAGGGAGAAAAAAAAAGAACAAACAAACAGACACCTGAATGTACCTTACTTATTTATTTATTGACTTTCCAAGTTTCCTGTATAATCTGTTTCCCTTATTCATTTGTTTTCTCCTTCTTTGGGGGGGTGGGGGATGGGGGTGAGGGGGTGGAGGGAGGGGGGGAGGGTCTATTGATTTTCCTGTAGTGTATTCATCTTATTCATGCCTTTTTTATATGGATCGGTGGCCTAGAGGTAACGCGCCTGTCTAGAATTAGTAGAAAGCGAAAAGTCCGGGTCGGATGTGTGCGGTGGTTCGTATCCCGTCTGGGCCCGAAACTTTTCCCCTATCCATTAGACCATGAGTGATGGTCTGGGCGCTAGTCTTTCGGATGAGACGATAAACCGAGGTCCCGTGTTACAGAAAATTATGCAGCGCACGTAAAAGAACCCACGGCAACAAGAGAGTTGTCCCTGGCAAAATTCTTAGAAAAAAGCCACTCTGATAGGGAAACAAATACAGTTGCAGACCAAAAAAAAAAAAAGGGTGGCGCTGCTCTTGTGGCGACGTGCTCTCCCCGGGGAGAGCAGCCCGAATTTCATGCAGAGAAATCTCGTGACTTAAAGTGGTATAAATAAATAAATAAATAATTTTTTTCTATTCCTTGTCTGCAGTCCTGAGGGTCACCAATGGTAAGATTTTGGGTGTGCAACCCTTTTTTACCTACCACTGAGGCAGCCACACTCCAACGTCGGGGATATCAGAATTTTATGCATTTTATCATTTCTCTTTTTCCCTATTTCCTTGAAAGGGAAAGGGGGAGAGGAGGGGGTGGGTGGGGGAGTCAATGTAATAAAAAGCTGCATTGACTCAAATTTAATTATGATTGCTATGACCATGAAGCTGTTGGTTTGATTTTGAAGGTTGTTTTGAATCTGGATTTTTTTTTTTGGTGTTGTTGTTTTTTTTAGATAGTTTTTTTTTGTTTTTTGGTCTTTTTAATTTCGTTTGGCTCTTGAGTTTGTTCTGTTGGGGGGAGGGGTGGTGGTGGTGGGGGGCTGTTTGGTTATTTTTCATTGGGTTTTTTGGTGGTGGCTTTGTTTTGGTTTTTTGTTTGTTTTTTGGGTGGTTGTTTTTTTTAATTTGTTTGTTAGTTTTTGGGGGGGAGGGCGGGGGGCTATTCAGCGTGTGTGTGTGTGTGTGTGTGTTTGACTCTGTGTATGTGTGAAATTACCGATTACAAACCAGTTAAAATGACTTTTGTTTGCTATGCTACTTTCCTAGGGACAAATCTATTATAAATTTATGAAAAGCAAAATAGCTAAAAGAAATGTTAACACTCATTGCCCTCCTCAAAGTGTTATCATTATTTACTTGCATCGTAGCATACTAAACAAACATAATCAGGTAATCAGGAATTCAATCACTTTTCTCGTTAAAAGTTTAAACAGTGACAAGCCTGTGTCACCCTGGCACACTGAATTGAAAATGCAATGCTCAGACAATTTCTCACCCCTCCCTTCTCATGCCTGATTTAAATTCTTTTAAAAGTCAACTGTTTAAAAAATAAATATTATATGTGCACCAATTTGTGTGTGTGTGTGTGTGTTTTGTTTTGCAGCTTGTTGGTGGTGGGTTGAGTTTTTTTTGGTTTTTTAATTTGTTATTTGTTATGTTGTTTTGTTTTGGTGTTTTCGTTTTATTGTTGTTGTTGTTGTTTTTTGGGTTGTTTTTTTGTGTTTTTTTTTTGGGGGGGGTTCTGTATTATTACTTATCAGATTCAAGTAGACAGTAAACAAAACCCTAATTTGTTCTTCTTTCTTTCTTTCTCATCTTTTTTCCCCTTCTTTTCTTTGTTTGTTTGGGTTTCTTTTTGTTTGTTGTTGGTCTTTCTGGGGTCTATTTTTTGAAAGCTCTTTTTACACTGAACAAAAGGTTGGGTGTTTTTGGTTTTTTTCAGACACACTATGTCACTATTTTGCACACAGCTTCAAATCTGATTCAGAGCACAAGGAAAGCGACAGCAAGTGACACTATAGTATAGAGAAAGAAAGAAAAATGACACCTTTACAAGAACACTGAACAGTCAACAACTTGAATCATGGACATACACACAGTCCACACACACATGCAGAGAGAGAGAGAGGAGAGAGAGAGAGAGAGAGGAGAGAGAGAGAGAGAGAGAGAGAGAGAGAGGAGAGGTCAGATGTTTTATTCACATAAGGCCACAGCCCCTTATGAACAACAGAATGAGAGGGGCAACAAATGATAAATTGGAACACAAAAGCAACAAAAGAAAAGAAATAAGTACTACGACTCTACGTGTCCTATAGGCTATTGGTATGCAATATTAAAGAAGTCAAGACATGGCTTTTGAGAAAAAGAGAGAGAGACTAACAGAGAGAGGGAGAGATGGGGAGAGAGGGGGGGGGGGGGGGGGGAGTCTCAGAGAGAGAGACTCAGAGAGAGAGGGGGGGAGAGAGAGAGAGGGGGGGAGGGAGAGAGAGAGAGAGAGAGAGAGAGAGAGAGAGAGAGAGAGAGAGAGAGAGAGAGAGAGGAGAGAGAGAGAGAGAGAGAAAGAGATCTCCAGCATATTGTAATGTAACAGAGAAAAAAATCTAAATAAAACAAAAAAACCCAAAAACTGGAATTAGAAAATGTGGAGAAAAATGGGAAATGACAGAAGTGTAAAAAAAATAAAATCAATAATCACAGAATCAACAGCTAGAATCAGTGAATGAGGAGAGAAGAGGTAGACAGACAGACAGACAGACAGACAGACACACAGAGAGAGGGGGAGACGGATGGGAACAGGGAGAGACAAACAAAAAAAGGACAAAATAAAATTGAAATCTTTTCACATGAAGAGCAGCACTTGTTTCTTTAAAGTAACTTTTTTTTTAAAAAGAAAGAAAGAAAAACAGACCTGCACAGACTGATTGTTTAATGTTGGAGAGAAAAAGAAAGGGAAAAAAGAAAGAAAGGGAGGAAGAATGAATAAATGAATCAATCAATCATGAATGAATGAAGAAGTTTACGACATAAAGAATTTTCTGATTTATTGCAACATTTGAGTCAGAAACATGCCACTAGTATGTTTGAAATGCTGCTCCTTTCTTTTTTCTTGTCAAACTAGTAATATCCCCAAAAGCATGCTGGCCACTTTTAATGATTTGTAATTCTGTTTGTATTTTAGATTTTAAAAAATATGCACACCGACATGTCACATTGATTCATAAATGTTTGCTTGCTTGCTGTGACTACTTTCTTTATATTATAACTATAAGCTCTTTTTTTTTCCAACTGAAATAAAATTTTACTTCTTTTTTTTTTGGGGGGGGGGGGGAGGGGATACTTGTTTTTACTTTTCTTCTTTTAACACAGGTAATTACTATTGATGTGTCAACAGAAAACATTGTAATAGAAGAAAAGTAATGGAAAAAAATCATATGAAAAATATAATTTTGTTGTTTGTTTTCTTTAAAACCAAATGATATTACACTTTTTTTTTAAATTGCTAAAAACTCAAAACATCTTTTCAAAATTTCAGAAACAGCAAATAGTATTTCTGGAGATGTTTTTTACAAATTAATTCTTGATGCTGCTAATCTGTATTTATACAGTTTCAATTAGAAACTCAGACAAATGCAGCACATACATGCATGCACTGTATATTTGATTATTAAATGATCAGTGTAATGTCAAGAAGATGAAGGTTTGCATTATAACCCAGTGGCAGTATTAACTGGTGCATTCCTTTTCCTGCACAAAAGTAAAGCAGAGTTAAAAAAAAAAGTTTTTGT
>CM054145.1:54143248-54185748 GCA_028751875.1 Rapana venosa
CCAATCCGGTGAGACGGATTTCGAACAGATGCAAAACGGCGAGCCAGCCTACTCCCCGTTCGAGTTTGACGACTACTACAACTACAGGGCCTCTGGCATGGACTATGACCAGTACTACGGCAACCCCGACTACTACCAGAACATCAGCGACAGCAACAGTGATGAGGAGGGGCAGCAGCAAGGGTCAGGGGGTGGCTACAGTGTGGACAGCAGCTCCGAGTCACGGAGGGCCTTCAGGCAGCAGTTTGATGCGGAGGGTGCCTTTTCCCGATTCAGACACAACTCCAACTCAGAGGAGGAGGAAGGGAAGGCGGAGGACAGGAAGGTGGTGGACCCCGGGCCTTTCCAGTACAACAAGAGAGTGTTCATCACGGCTCTGCCCTGCCTGCTGCTGATGCTCATCATGACTGGGGAGACGTGAGTTTCTTTCTGTCCACTCCTTCTTCTTCTTCTTCTTCTTCTACTTCTTCTTTTCTTCTACTTCTTCTACTTCTTCTTCTTCTTCTCCTTCTTCCTTCTTCTTCTTCTTTCTTCTCCTTCTCCTTCTTCTTCTTCTCTTCTTCTTCTTTTTCTTCTTCTTCTTGTTCTTTTCTTCTTCTTTTCTCTTCTTTTCTTCTTCTTCTTCTTCTTCTTCTTCTTCTTTCTTCTTTCTTCTTCTTCTTCTCCTCTGTATACTAGCATAGTGCCTGGTTTTCTCCTGTGCTTGACATTTTGCAGGAGGTCTGCCCACTGGCCTCAGCTGATGTATTTTCTTCAGAGCAGCCAATTTCATTACAAGTACAAGTTCCATGCTGGGAATGTTTGTCATTCCGGAACCCACAGAATGCTGAAATGAATTACAGAATCTTTATTTTTATGGTGTCTTTTTTTTTTCTTTCAAAGTTTCTCAGCTAGAGTTCTATGGTTTACCAATGGTGAGATTTTGCATATGCAACCATTTTGTATCCACCATCAAGGTAGCTGCATTCTGACTTCAGGGATAATGTGCATATTTGATCTTCTGCATCGAGACACTGGCAGGTCTGCACTTGAAGTTGATCTGGGAGATTGTCAAAATCCTTACCCCTTAATTCACCAGAAACCAACGCTGAGATTTGAACCCATGACTTCATGGACCCATGGGAATGGAGTCAAATGGTCTTAACCACGCAGCTATTATCTGTTTTATGATGAGCAAAAGAGTAAGAACACAACACGCAAGTGTTTGGCAGAACAAATGTTCCATTTAAAACCTTCTTCAGGCTGAAAGATTGGCCAACTGACAGTAAAAACTAAACATAACCTATTTATATAGTATATAGATCTACACATCAAAGTGAGCACATTTATTTAAAACAATTCTGTTTGAACACTGAAAATTAGTCATGTGAAAACAGGTTCCCTTCCACATGCAACATTGGCTGACATGGTTGAGCACACTCACATCCACTTTCTTCTTTTCTCTCTGTGTCTGTCTGTCTGTCTATCCATGACTCAGTTCTGTCTCTTCTCTTTCTTTCGTTTCTTCTATCCTCTTCTTCTTTCTCTTCTCTTCTCTCTCCCTCTCCTCTCTCTCCCCCTCCCCCTCCCCCCCCCCCCCCCCCTTCCCTCTCTCTCTCCCCCTCCTCCTCCTCTCTCTCTCTCTGTTGCTTAATTGGGTGTTTTTTTCCTGTTTTTAAATCAGAATTTAGAAATTCAGATGAAGGCCAACCCTAAACTTTTTTCCCAGTAAAAATCCCCCACCCCCAAACTCAAACCACCCCCCCTAAAAAAAAAATCTCAAACAAACCCAAATATCATCAGACTCTAAATCTAATGAATACTACTTTAAAGTACTTAATCTGCAATTTTTGTGTTTTGTTCTGGGTTTTTTTAAAAAAACTATTTTTTTTTTCTTTTTTTTTTTTTTTTGGGGGGGGAGGGGGGGGGTGTGTGGGGGTCTTGGGGTTTGTTGTTTTTGTTGTTATTGTTGTCATTTTTGTATTGGTTTCTTTCTTTTCCTGGGTGTTTCTTTCTCTTGTTCTTCGTCTTTACTTTCTCTGTCTGACTATTTATTTGTTTTGTATGTTTCTAAGTGAACGCAATTGCCCTTCATGGGATGAGTCAAATGCTTTTGACTTGACTTGGACTTGATGTGACTTGACTAAGAACTGTTTTGTACAGTTTCCTTCTGTCTATTATTTTGTTCTTTTTTTCATGTCCTAGTCTCTGTGCCTTCTTTCTTTCGTTCTTTCTTTCTTAAGTTTCTTTCATTCATTCTCTCTTTCGTTCCTTCTTTCTTTCTTTCTGTCTGTCCGTCTATCTGTCTACAGGTCTGTCTTTCATTCTTTCTTTCACTTTTCTTTCCTTCCTTCCTTCTTTGTTTCTTTCTTTCTTTTCTTCTTTCATTCTATCTTTCTTTCTTCTGTCTTCTTTCTGTCTGTCTTTCTTTCATTCTTTCTTACTGTCTTTCTGTTTTGTTCTTTGGTTCTTTCGTTGTCTTTTTGTTCTGTTCTGTTCTTTCATTCTTTCTTTCTTTTTTTCTTCCTTCCTTTCTCTCTTTGTTTCTGTCTTTCTTTCTTTCTCTCTTCCTGTCTGTCTTTCTTTCTGGCATGTCTGAGCATGGACATTTTAATTGGGTTTTGATAACAAGTCTGATTTATTTTGTTCAGAAAGAGGAGTAGAAGGGGGAGGATGGGTCAAAAATGTTACCTGGCCTAGATTGTGTGTGTGCGCGCGCACGCATGCGTGTGTACTTGTGAAAAGTCAAGTCAAATTTATATGTTTTATAAATTTTCAGATGATGCATTGAATTTTATAAGCAATACTTGCCATTTTTCATCAAGCCATCTATCTAAGAACAAAAACAGTTTCATCAATAACAAAATCAACTACAATTTCGTTTTAATTTCTTGGCCAGTGCCCCAAGCTTCACTAACAGTGAGATTTTGTGTCTGCAACTGTTTATGCCCACTGTGAAGGTAGCCGCATTTTGACATTGGGGATGTTTACTTATTAATTTTTTTTTTAAATTTCATTCTTTTATATCATAGATAATGGAATAAGCACTTATGTGCTATTTTACATCCAGTCCCCGTGTATATGCGGTTTTGTAAATTCTGTCATCTGTTCCCACCGGCTTACAATGGCCTACTCTCCTGAAAAGCGGAACAGGATTTAACATGTACGCAAGATGTTCTACGTGCGTTCGCACACGGGACCTCGGTTTGTAGTCTCTTCTGAAGGACTATGCTGGTTATGTTTGTGTTTCTGTAACCCATCAAACACTGACATCAGTGACACGAGTTAGGGATCTTTGATGTGCATAGTTCATCATCTGCATGTGTATATATATATACATACATGTAGGGAATTAAGGTACTGGCAGGCCTGCACTTGAAGTTGACCTAGGAGGTGTAAAAATCCCCACCCTGAATTCATCAGATACTGCCAAGATTCGAACCCACGACTTCATGGACCCATGGGATAGAAGGGGAATGGTCTTAACCAACAATACAACTGACACCTCCTGGCTACAAAACCCTTTCTTTTCCATGACTCTCCCGTGAAGGTGGCATCTCTGTCATCTGTAAAGACGCACTGCATCCAGCTCTTTCTATCTACCACTCCCTTCCTTTCTCCCATGAATCTTTTGAAGTCCGTGAACTTGACCTCAACTTACCTGGCCATTCTATTACTTTCTGCTGTCTTTACCATCCACCTCCCAGCTGTAAAAACAATCTAGCATCTTCAGTTTTCCATCAAGAGTTTCAGTCACTTCTCGATCACTACAGCCTCTCTCCCCCGAGGGGATGCCGGGGGCCTATCAGTATAAATAGCATCCCCACATTCTGGAAATTCTGTGCTAGAAATTTCCTCTTTTCTATCACTCTCTTTGTTTCTGCCTTGTTCCTTTTCTTCCTGTCACCTCCTTCTTGTCTATTTTCTGCCTTTGTCCATTCTCCTGCCTTTTTTCCAGAAAGAACTTAAAAGGTAACTATTCTCTCTTGTGCCGAAGTCGGATGCACTGGGCCTGACTTGTCAGGCACTTAACGGCAGCGTGATGCATTTTCGCTCATATAACAGACAACAATAGTTGCTGTCTGAGCGTTCGACGAAGAAGAAAAACTACAGCCTCTCTTCCAAGAAGCTTATCATTCTCTGTGACTTTAACTTCCACTTCGATAACCAGTCTTCTCCTGATGTCAAGTGTCTTTCTCTTTGTCTAACCACTCTCTTTCCATGCTGGTGAACGAACCAACTCACAGATCAGGTCATATCTTAGACTGGCTCATTACTGATGCTTCACAAGATCTTGTCACATCTGTATCTGTCACTAATCAACTGCTTTCTGACCATTCTGCCATTCTTTTCTTTCTCAATATCGCAAGGCCTATCAGAAAGAAAAAGCGTATCACCCATCGCAATCTCAAGGCCATTGACATTCAAACTTTCTCTTCACAAGCTGCTGAACATCTTTCACAAATCCCTGACCACACTGACCCTTCTAAACACTATAATGATTTTCTCAGCCAACTTCTTGATGAACATGCACCTCCTACTGACCATCTCCTGCCTGATAGGCCCTGCGCTCCATGGTACACTTATTTTTTATATATATTTTTTTATACCACTTTAAGTCACGAGATTTCTCTGCATGAAATTCGGGCTGCTCTCCCCGGGGAGAGCGCGTTGCCACAAGAGCAGCGCCACCCTTTTTTTTTTTCTTTTGGTCTGCAACTGTATTTGTTTCCCTATCAGAGTGGCTTTTTTCTAAGAATTTTTTTTTTTTTTTTTTTTTTTGCTGCCTCATCTTCTGACGACCCCCCCGTCCTACTGCTCCCACACCGCTCATCTCCATCTCCCCGCCACAGCCACACCCAGATTCACTGTGTCTCATCCTCAGGGTCGGAAGTCCACAGGGAGCCCATCACTATCAGGCCGCCGTGGGGCCACCAGCCAGAGGGGCCCTGCACTGCTGCTGGGTCACTTTGGTGGTGTTCAGTGGTGCCTGTTCTGAGCTAACATACGCAGGACACCACCTACTAAGCCCCCTACTAACGACAGTATTAGCTCAGTCGCGGAGCCAGACTGAGTGAGTTGCCCACCCGAGGTGGCAACCACCACAACGTCCCTCCAACGACCGTCCCCCGCGAACCTCCAACCCCAAAGGCTTTGACACAAACTCACCACAGGCACAGAAGTGTATGGGCAAACCGAATCTGAGGTCACCATGAGACCAGAGAAACCGGGACCACCAAATTAGAGGCAATTTTTTTTTAATGCATGATGATCAATGACAATGAGGATGACGTAATGATGCTGCTGTGGAAGTGCATATGCTTTGAGACTACTTGACAGGGTTGTACTCTACGCTTACTATCATAATATATCCCGGCGTCAACCGGGCCCGAGAGATACAGACACCTGCAGTGCTGGTCAGGTAATTTGAGCAACACTCTCAAACTCGCATCCGTTAAGTGGATGAAGCTCGACTGTGTGGTCCCAGTCTTCCCACTGAGCCCACAGCACACTCACTCTGGGTAGGAGCCGGCCGGAGTCCGAAAAATCCCTATGACTCTTATGGGAATCGAACCCGGGACCTTCCAGTCCGTAACCCAAGGCGATAACCACTGCGCCATGGCGGCTGGTTTTTCTAAGAATTTTGCCAGGGACAACTCCTTTGTTGCCGTGGGTTCTTTTGCGTGCGCTGAGAATTTTGTGTAACACAGAGGACCTCGGTTTATCGTCTCATCCGAAAGACTAGCGCCCAGACCACCACTCATGGTCTAATGGATGGGGAAAAATTTCGGGCCCAAACGGGGTACGAACCACGCACACACCCGACCCGGACTTTTTGCATTCTAGACAGGCGCGTTACCTCTAGACCACCGATCCACTTATGATATCCTGGTCGCAAAGCGCAAATGCTGACAACTAGAGCAGCAGTGGCGAAAAACAAAAACTGAAATAAACAAACAGCTCTTGCAAAAACAAGTAAGCAAAGTCAAAACCTTAATACATTCTTCAAAGATAAACTATTACTCTACTCAAGTTCTCGATGCCAAGACCATGAAATCTCTTTTTTCCCTCACCTGAACTCTCCTGGGATCTGCAAAGGCAAGCCCTCTGCCTACGGTTTACAGCCATTCTGAACTTCCTGTTATATTCTCTTTATTCTTCTCTGACAAAGTCCGCAACATTTGCTCCAGACTGGATCAGAATTTGTTCCACCTTGCGCCTTCTGATCCCCAATTTACTGGCATTCCTCTCCTTTTCTTTCACCCAACAAACGAGAATGAAATCAAGACAATCCTGAAAGAAATGACAATAAAATCATGTGATCTTGATCCTGTGCTTTTCTTTCACCCAACAAGTGAGAATGAAATCAAGACAATCCTGAAAGAAATTACAATAAAATCATGTGATCTTGATCCTGTGCCTGCTTCTCTTTTCATTCAGTGCCTTCCACAACTTATACCCACCATCACAAAAATAGTAAATTCATCACTTCTTTCAGGAACTTTCCCAACAGCTCTCAAAACTGCAATAGTTACACCCCTACTCAAAAAGCACGACCTCGACCCTAACAGTAACACTCTGAAGAATTATAGACCTGTATCTAACCTACCGTTCATTTCTAAAGTTCTTGAAAAAGTTGTTCTGAAACAACACAACAGCCATCTTCATTCCAATAATCTCCTTCCCCCTTTTCAGTCTGCATATCATGCCAACCACAGTACCAAAACCACCCTAGTCCACACGTTAAACACGCTTCTTCACGCTTCTGACTCAGGAAAAATCTCCCTCCTCACTCTTCTTGACTTATCTGCAGCCTTTGACACTATAGACCATTCAATTCTTCTCTCCCGTCTCAAAAAAACGTTTGGTATTACAGGCACAGCCCTCACCTGGTTTAGTTCATACCTCACAGACCGATTCCAAACAGTTGCAGTAAACAAGATTCAATCATCACCTGTCAAGCTGGAATGTGGAGTCCCATAGGGATCAGTTCTTGGCCCTGTTCTTTTCACTCTCTACACTGCTCCACTTTCACATAATAAATCGTCATCAGATCAGCCATCATTTTTATGCAGATGACTCTCAGATTCTTAGCAGTGATACTCCTGAAAATCTGCCTTCTCTCGTGATTAATATGTCCCACTGCCTTCAAGATATCCAAAATTGGATGATACAAAACAAGTCACTGCTAAATGCAGATAAAACCGATGCCATGCTTGTAGGTACGAAACACAAACTGTCTTCCATCACAACTGCTTCAATAGAATTCGGCAATACGTCTGTCCCTCTAGCCACTGCTGTGAAATATCTAGGGGTCTTTATCGACAACACACTCTCCATGCAAAAATTAGACCTGCCAGTCATGCTACTATCAATTACGGCGTATTAGTGCAGTTCGAAAGTACCTGTCCACTGATGCAACATCCAAACTAATCGTGTCTCTCATTCTCTCACGTCTGGATTATTGCCATTCTCTTCTGGCTTCTGGCTGGTCTGCCATCGTCATCTATCCACTCTCTTCAATGTATACAAAACTCTGCCGCCCGACTAGTCCTCAGAAAGAAAAAATCTGAGCACATTACTCCTCTCTTGCGATCTCTCCACTGGCTGCCTGTGTCACAGAGAATAAACTATAACTTATAAGATCAGTACCCTCTGTTACAAATGTCTCCACAAAACAGCACCTTCCTACCTCTGTGAATGTCCTCACCTGTCCACTCCTTCTCGATCCCTCCGCTCTGCTGCAGATACCTTGTGCTTACTAATGCCTAGATCTATTCAACCAATCCACAGTCGGCCGTCGCTCTTTCTCTATTTCTGGTCCAGTGATCTGGAATGACCTCCCTCTGTCCCTTTGCCAAAAGCCTACTTATGACACTTTAAAATCCAGCCTCAAAACACATTTATTTCAAATCTAAGATTTTCTTCTCTTGTTTCATCTCATTTCTGTCCTTACCCTTAACAGCTGAAGCCCCCACCACCCTGCCAAAGTACATTTATAACCTCTGTGTGTGTGTGCGTGTGTGTATACATTTGAATTTGTAAAAACTATTAATTGTAACTTGTTGCATGTGTTAGAGTAGGATGAATGCAAGCGCTTTGATTTGTTTTTGTAAAATATAGCACTATATAAATTCCATTTATTATTATTATTAACCACTCAGCTATGTGTCCGTCAAGTACAGTGCCATTACAATAACAAATGAGAAGAAAAGAAACAAACAAGAGCAATGTGTGTGTGTGTGTGGCTGGCGGGGCGGGTGCACATGACAGATGCAAGGGTTCCTGTTTATATGTATTATGTACATGTGTGTGTCATGTGTGAATTGTATTGTAATGTTTACCAAGTGCTGGCTGTCAGTCATGGCAGACTTCTCTCTGTATGACATTTGTGCTGTTGTCCCTGTTGAAAGCCTGTTGTGTGTTGTCTCAAGAACAGTGCCACACATGTTTTTTTTCAAGATTAGTTTTCCTATACATATATATAATATACATGTGAGTTTCAGTTTGTAATATTTGCCTGTAAGTATGATATTGGCTTTTTTAAAATTAAAATAGAATTTTGCCAGGGACAAAGCTCTCTTGTTGCCATGGATCCTTAGTTTACTGTATAATGCATTATATATACATGCATTATATATTATAGGTTTGAACCTGTCCCCTGCCAGTCTCACTTTCTAGATGGGTGTATTACCACTTGGCTACCGATCCACCTGTTTGTTGTTGTTTTGTTTTTGTTTTTTTGTTTTGTTTTTGTTTGACTGGTTGGCTTTTTGTTGTTTTTGTTGTTTTTTGTGGGGTTGAACATTTTTGGGGGGTGGGGTTAGACATAGAGAATGCTCAGTAATCCAGTTAAACTGTTCCAAAGTAGAACACATTGTGCATATAGTGTGTGTGTGTGTGTGTGTGTGCGCGCGCACGCACGCTTGTGTGATCTGTGATGTATACATTTGTAGACCTGTGTGTGCAGAAACTGAGAAAGCCTGCCTAAACTCACCTGCCATTTGGAGGATGTTATATAATTTATATATAATGCAAA
Source organism: Rapana venosa (assembly GCA_028751875.1). Classification (NCBI taxonomy): domain Eukaryota; kingdom Metazoa; phylum Mollusca; class Gastropoda; order Neogastropoda; family Muricidae; genus Rapana; species Rapana venosa. The sequence continues at coordinate 54,152,268 of CM054145.1, forward strand.
GCATCACACTACACAGAACAGTATAAACTGTCTTAACTGGGTTGTAATAGAAAATGGACGTTTAAAAAGAAAACAACAACAATTAATGATTATGTGATGGTATGAGGGTGTCACTAATCATTTACAAGAATATATTCTTTTTAATATAATGACTTCTTCTTCTTCCTTTTTTGTCATGTTTCTCCCAAGGGAGGTTTGACATTGATGAGCCTTATATGTATATATATAATGACTAAATGAGTCAATAAATTATGCTTCATCCATCGTGGGTGGGTGAGTGTGCGCATCTTCATGAATATGGCAATGCAGATGATGATGATGATGATGATGATGATGATGATGATGATGATGATGATAATTTGTGTGTGCATTTTTGTGCACATTTATAAATTATACAGTGTGTATGTGTTTTGCATACAATGATATAGGCATAGCTCTGTGGGTCTGGTGTCACAATTTGATATGCATGACTAGATACAATGTCTCTCTCAGTGGCTAATTGTACACATTCTTGCAGATCCATGCACTTATGCAGAGCAAGTTGTGTCATTAGGGAAACAAGTGCAAGGTGACATTGTGTGTCTTATGAAATAATGAAGGGGACGGGATAGCTCAGTGGTCAGAGAACTCGCTTTCCCCAAGCTAGGGTTAAGCACCTTTGAGCTTGGTTACCAAGTGAATGGGTGACTGTTTTGTTTCTGCGCCTTGGCTGCAATACAGTCCCCCAGTTCACCCAACTGCCCTCTTTAGGATTGGAGAAGGTAAAGCAGTGAGGGAGAGGAGATGGGTGCCACCCTTAATATGCTGGCCCCTGGAGAAGCTGAGGTCTCTGACACCTCACTTCCCACTTTTCCCAGCGACCACAAAGGTTATGCAAACACCTTTACCATTACCTTGTATGAAGTAATGAACAGTTGCAACTCATGCAAATGGAGGGTGCTCATGAACATATTTCTGATTTTTATATATATATATATATATATATATATAATTCTTTTTCTTTTTTTAAAACAGTCCTTGGTTAGAGCTCCAAAGTTCACCAATGGTGGTATTTTGCATAACTGTTTTTTGCCTTCCATCAAAGTAGCCCCATTCCAACTTGTCTTCTGGGGATGATGTCAGAAACACAACATTAGTGTGCATGTCAGTTAGCAAATGTTGTCATCTGTCCCTACTGCCATGCCATGGCCTACACTTCCGAAAGGCAGAATGAGCTTTAATGTGTGTGCAAGATGTTCTCTCTATGTTCGCACACGGGTTGGTTTATAGTCTCATCCGAAGAACTTTCAGGGGGATAGGGTTGATACTGATGTTCACTCCATAGGAAAAATCCCCTGGAATGTGTGCCTCGGTTATGGCTCAAACCTGAACTGACAGCTCAACTTTCTAAGCACTAGGCTATCCCCACTATCCCCTGTTTGCCCCCCGCCCTCCCCCACCCCCAACGTGTATAATATTTTGTTGACAGGCACAGTGGTTGAATGAAGTGAATCTTGATATCACTTCTTTGTGTCTTTGCATAGCCTTCTACAGCTTATGATAATGATTGACAAGGAATTCATGTACTATTGTTGCACTTTCTTCCCAGTTTGATGAGAAAATCAAACTGAATGTTGGAGTTCTTTGGATAAGACTATAAACTGAGGCACATCTTGTGCCCATGTTAAAAACCTTTCAAAAGCGCAGGCCTATTTGTGCCAGTGGGAATGGATGACACATGTTTTCAATGCACTCAAATGGCATGTCGAGACACCATCCCTGAAGTTGAAGCATGGCTACCTAAATAGTGGAGAGAAAAGAAAACAGTCTCATACACAAAAATCTCACTCACTGCTGGTGAACCTTGGAGCTCTAGCGAGGAACAAATAATAAAAAAAAGAACAGGACTACCACACTGAATCTTGTACACAAGTCAAAGCAATTACCTTTAAATCACTCACGTGCTTGCATGTACACATTCATGAATAATACAAAACTAAGTTTATGCAATGAGACAGGCATATAGGCAGGCAGACCACACAAAAAAAGCAAAAACAACAAAAGAACAACAGCAAATATATACAAAAGCAGTTATTGAAGGAGAGGGAAAGGGGAGGGATGGTGGACTGGAAGTGGGGAGGAATGTTGGGTGTTAGAATAAAATGATCTTCTTCTTCTTCTCTTGATCACTTTTTACACCATCAGATGTGTTTGGGAGAAATAGTGGCAAGTCCTTTCCAGACAGCTTGGTTTGCAGGGTTATCTCCGTCGGCCACACAATCTTTCTCAGGTCGCTGAATAGCGTGCACCTCTGAAGAATGTGCTCGCCAGTCTAGTTTTCTTTACCACAGGCACACAGGGGAGAGGGAACAAGTTTCAGCTTTGTGGACGTATGGGGATTTAGTCTGTTGTACCCAGTGCGGAGTCTTAAAATGATGACTTGTTCTTCTCTTTTTAGATAGTGGTAGTCATCCTTCTCTACTCTGGGTCGGACCATTGACTTGATGATTGTCTCCTTTAAATGATAGTAATTGAGGATCCCTTGTTTGTTACAGGTTGTTGTTGATGGTGACGTTGGGGGCTATGCTGATTGGCCTCATGACACAGATCGGGGGAGACGTCGGCAAAAGGTTAGAACCCTTGACTGAGTTGGTGCCTAGCTCTTTGTGTGTGTGTGTGTGTGTGTGTGTGTGTGTGTGTGTGTGTGTGTTCATATCATGCGTAGTTGCTCTGTCTACCAATGTGCTCGCTCACATGCATATTTGCACTCATATAATTTATGCGTGTAAAAATCAGTAAAATTCTTAATGCACATTCTTGGCAGCCTTTATAATGTACTTCTAGATTGTAAATATGAAATGGATTTAATTTTTATAAACGTCATTGAGGGGGGGAGGGGATTTTTTTGTTTTGTTTTGGTATCAATGCAATCTGCGCCATGTATGTTTCAGATGTGTGGTGGTGTTCACTCTGCTGTTCATCCCGTGTCACATTCTGGTGGTGGGCACGGTGCTGCCTTTGCTGTGGTAAGCAGAGAGCTCTCAACCTGTAGAAAGAAATGTGGGGTTGAAACTCAACACGACCATTCCCCCATGGGGATGCTGGGGGCCTGTCAGTATGAATAGCATCTTTACCTGGAAATTCTGTGCTAGGAATTCCCTCTTTTCTATCACTCTCTTTCTTCCTGCCTTGTTCCTTTTCTTCCTGTCACCTCCTTCTTGTCTTATTTTCTTCCTTCTTGCACCTTTGACCATTCTGCTTTTTTTCCCGTGAAACTTAAAAGATAACAAATTCTCCCATGCCGGAGTTGGACCCACTGGGCCTGTCTGGTCATGGACATGACAGCAGTGCAGCACATTTGAGCGTGTATGACAGATTACAGCAGCTGCTGTCTGAGCGTTCAGAGAAGAAGAGAATGATGATGATGATATAGTTGATCATGTACACTCATGATACCAGTGCATGTACATAGAATCATGTGCATCTTCATGCAGGTGCTCACACTCCATCACACACGTGTATTCATGTCTGTGTTTCTGTTTGATCTATTAATTAAGTTCTCTGGATTTCTACTGCTCTTTTCTGTGTATCTCATCTTCTTGTCTTGTCTCTCTTAAATTACATATTCATTAGAACAGTAGTGGTCTGAGTGACAATGACAGTGACTGGTTCCATCTGTTTATAGATGTATCTTTTTTGTCTTTCTCGGTTTCAGTAGCCTGTCTTTCTTTCCTTTTCTTAATTTGTGTTGGGGTCTCCTTCTTTCTCTTTATCATCCACCTCTGTCTTTAGTGCCTTCATGATCATCTATTTGTTCCACCCCACACCCCCAACCAACTCTGTCTTCCTCCCCTTCTTTCACTTTGTCTAGTCTCTGTCTGTCTGTTACATGTTTTCTCTGGTTTTAATGTGTGACTCATCTGAAGCACAACAGCAGCAACATCAACAACAATAAGTTCTACAAAAACAAACTGTCTTTGTTGCAAATCTCTGTGTGTGCAGTCATATTTTAGAAAACAGCTTTGCACTCTGAAGCTCTAAGAGCTCATTCAGACTAGAGAGGTTTCCTTTGAAACATTTCCCAAATCACTGTTCCACAAAGCTTTTGTTTGATTTTCTCAGAATTTCTTATCTGCAGTGTGTAATACACGGAGTTATATGAAGCTGCAGGAAAACTGAACTAAGTGAGGGTGCATGGAAAGTGTTTAATAATAATAATAATAATATATTAAATTTAGATAGCGCTGAATCTTGTAAAAGAAACAAATCGAAGCGCTTGCACTCAAATCATTTATATGCATGCAACTTTCCTCAACATAAGATATTTCAAGTTTATGCACACTCACACACACACACACACACACACACACACACACACACACACACACACACACACACACACACACACACACACACACACACTTAGGTGGTGATAAAAGGAGGTGAAGGATGCTGTTGAAAAAGTAGGAACAGATATGAGAGGAAGTGTCAGGTAGGAAATAAGTGCATTTTGAGGCTGGATTTGAAGGTATCAAGTGAAGGCTTTTGGCAAAGTGAAAGAGGAAGTTCATTCCAGGTGGATGGACCAGAAACAGAGAAAGAGCGACGGCCAACAGTGGTTTGTTTGAATCTGGGTGTTCGAAAGCACAAAGTATCTGCGGCTGAACGAAGGGAACGGGATGGAGTATACAGGTGAAGACAGCTACAGAGATAAGAGGGTGCAGATTTGTGAAGGCATTTGAAACATTTGTAGAGGAAAAAGAATGAGAATGGATCGTTAAGGATTTGCTGTCGTTGCAATAAGTTGCTGTGTGTGCTGTGTGTGGTCAGGTTGTCGGTGTGGAACCTGCTCCTGCTGCTGGTGGTCAACGTGTTCTGTGTGCTGACCGGGGGCTGGGCCATCCTTCAGTTCCAGGCGTTCAGGATGGAGGAACCCGCCATGTGCGCTGTAAGACTTTCCTACTTTCAGCCATTTTCTGTGTCGTGGTTTCTTCTTCTTTTCTTTCCCCCTCATGTGAGGTGTCTTAGTGTTTAACATTTTTGGTGTCTGACAGTGGAGTCATGGAAGATGTCTGTGCTTAAACATCAGGCTGTTCTCCCTAGGTGAGAGCATCAGCACAATACTGCATCTCCTTTTTTTTGCTTTAGCTGGGGGGTATTCCCTCTACAAAATGTGTGCTGTACACAATACATGTAGTGAAGAGTGAATAGGTTACTAATCCAAGGGAGCAAACTGTTGATATGTTGCAAAAATGTCATGTTATGATGCATTAGTTATTTCCCTTATTTCTGTTTCTTCTCTAAATTTATTTTTGTTGGTAAAAATTAACCCAAAAAAATAGCTTTTGTTGCATTGTTTCAAGCAGAAAAGTAGCAATAAATGACAATGATGAGTTGTAGGACACCTTTACCTTAATGTGTATATATATACACAAAGGAATTAAGGCATTGGCAGGTCTGTACTGTAAGTTGACCTGGAAGATTGTTAAAATCCCCACCCTTAATTCACCAGATGTCGCCAAGCTTCAAACCTACAATTTCATAAACCCATGGGATTGAAGAAACATGGTCTTTACCACTTGGCTACAGTGTCCATCATTTTACTGAAGTGTGTGTTCTCTGCTGTGTTGACCTGAATACTGACTGCACTGTTTCATGTTTCAGATGATAGAAGGAGGCCTGTTCTCTGTCTACCCCTGTGTGTGCTCTGCTCTGGTGACCTGAATACTGACTGCACTGTTTCATGTTTCAGATGATAGAACGAGGCCTGTTCTCTGTCTACCCCTGTGTGTGCTCTGCTCTGGTGACCTGGGTCCTGTCCACTGTGGTGCCTCCTCCTGTCACCCCCTTCCTCTTCATCTGCCTGTGGTGAGCCTCCCCTGATAGGAATGCCGCTCATTCAGACCATACCATCCACAGCTGAATCCACTTCTGTCTTGTCATTATCCTAGAGCTTGAAAGCCATGAGATTTGTGTGTGTGTACACACGCACATGTGTGTGCATGTGCGTGCACATGCGTGTGCACGTGCATGTGTGTGCATGTGTGTGTTGCTTTTCCTGCTGTAGAACCACATTTTGGCTGGATTTAGTTTGTCTCTTTCCAATTTCCGTAGTGTCCAGGCTTCTGACTAATACAGGAAAACAGGCCAGATTAGTGTTTTGACAGGTCTAGTTTTTCGCATTTAGGTGTGCCTCTGTCTTTCTATAAAAAAACGCATCCAAAATATGGTTCTACAGGTGACTTCGAAAAGTCAAATGGTCAGACAGAAGAACAAATGAAAGCATTTTTGATGAACTCTCAGTGCAAAGACAAATGTTGGCTGAAACTGGTTAGTGTAGACTGATGTTGGTCATGCAAACAGAAACACAGAGACAAATCTGATGACAACAGTTCTCTAAGGTAAGGTTGAGGGCAGAAAGAAAAAAAGGCAGACGACCAACATCCTCCATTGCCAACATCACTGGTCTAGGAGGGCTGTAGGAGATCCTAGAGCTGGGCAGAGACAGAGAGAGATGGTGAACCCTGGTGGCACTGCGTGGAGCTGCTACTGACAGTGGTGGCAATGGAGACAGTGGAGTTGAGTGTCCTGCTTAGACCAGGACTTGAACTGGTGTCCTCAGAATATTGGGTGTCTCAGAGTCAGGTTACCTTTTTTTTTCTTTTTTGTTCTTTGGCTAGAGCTCTGAGGTTCATCAATGGTGAGATTTTGTGTATACCACTGTCTCCCCCCCCCCCCCTCCAACCCCACCCCCCCCATTTAGGTAGCCACACTTCGACTGTGGAGATGGTGTCTAATGTAAAGCATAACAACATGTTCATGTAGGCCTTGGCATTTAGTTTACATCACTGACTGACACCGCTTCTGACCTGGGCCAGATAATAATAATAATAATACAAGAACTATGGAGAATGTGCAAAGTTGATGATGTGAAGTCTGTAGCTAGTACCAATAGACTGCACTGGTTTGGGCACGTTCAACGGAAAGCAGACCACCACATCATAAAAAGAGCAATGAACTTCGTAGTGGATGGAAAGAGACCAAAGGGAAGACCTAGAAAGACCTGGGCTGCCTGTATTGCAGATGATCTTAAAGAAAGGGGCATAAATAAGGAGGAAGCTCAAGACAGAGAGAGATGGAGAAGGCTCATCAATGTCAAACCTCCCCTGGGAGAAACATGACAAAAATGGAAGAAGAAGATAATAATAATAATACATGGAATTTATAGAGCGCTGTAACTTGTTTTTAGAAAAATCAGAGCGCTTGCATTCAGCCTATTCTATAGTACTATACATCTGCATCGGCATGGTCTAACCCTTTCACGAATATTGCTGTTCCATCCACATGCTGATAGTGCATGCCCCATGTGTGTGGTGGTAGTGTGTCAAGGTGTGTGGCCTGCGCTGTACCTGATGCTGCAGCACTCATCCTTCAAGTCAGCACTGAGAGGGGCAGAGAGGATCACCACCAGGAGGAGGACAGGGGATGCGAGCAGCCCACATGTCCTGGCCTCATCTGACCTTGCACAGCGGACACCTGCATCCACATGTTTGACATGCCAGGTACTCCAACTGCGTTCTGACTTGCCTTTTGTAGGAATCAGTATGTCAGTTTGTCCATTCTTGCCTTCTCTGGTGAGGAATCATAATGTGTCAGTTGGTCCATGCTCTTAGCCTTCCTTGTGAGGATGGTAGTGTCGGTTTGCTCCATCTCATGCATTCTTGGTGTGGAATCGATTCGTTGCTCCATGTCTTGCTTCTCTGGTGAGGAATCGATAGTGTCGGTTTGGTCATGCCTTGCCTTCTGTGAAATCGATAGGCGTTGGTCCAGCTCTTGCCTCCTTCATGGTGAGGGATGAAGGGTCGGTTGGCCATGCTCTTCCTTCTCTGGTGAGGGAATCGATGTGTCGGGTTTGGTCCATGTCTTGCCTTCTCGGTAGACGATAGTGTCGTTGGTCCTGCTCTGCTTTGCTCTGTGAGGAATCGATGTGTCGTTTGGTCCATGTTCTGCCATCGCTGGTAGGAATGTAGCTGTCGTTCTGGAGCTTGCCTTCTCTGGTGAGGGAATCGATGATAGTGTCGGTTTGTCCATGCTCTTGCCTTTTTCTCCAGAAAGACTTACAAAAGATAACATTTCTCTCTTATGGCGTAGTTGGATGTGCTGGGCCTGACTTGTCAGGCGCTTAACGGCAGCTTGATGCATTTTATCTTATAGAACGAACAATAGTTGCTGTCTGAGCTTTCGACGAAAAAGAAGGTTTGGGGTTTTATTTTACCCAGCAATGGTTATTGTATTATATTGTATATACAATGAGCATTGCTGGATACTCCACCCTGATATTTTGGAGCTTTCGTTCTCTTGTAAGGGAATTGATAGTATCAGTTAGGGGTTTTGGGTTTTTTTTCCTGTGAAAGCAGACATGTAACACCTGCATGTGGCTGGCCCTCTAACCTTAGTCCTTAGATTCTTTGAGACAAGCACAAGACATGTGTTTGTGTGTGTGTGTGTGCACCATGGTTGCATTTTAACCTGCAAAATGCAGAAGCTTCCAGTGTCTGGATAGTATACAGGTGAACCAACTGCTGTGTGGTTAAAAGTTACAAAGCCTAGCGGTTAAGAGCCTTGAACTTGTGACCTGGCAGAAACTGAAGAGTGTTGGTTCAAGTCTCCACTGAGGCTTCAGTTTAGAGGACATTTTTCCTTTGTTTTGAAATTTGTACCACCTCCAATCCTTGAAAGTCCTTCAGATAGAGAGGGGGGGGGGGGGGGGGGGGTTAGAGCGGTGTGCTTGCAATTTGATGGCCCAGGTTTGAGCCCCCACTGAAATGCCCATGAAAAGGGCATTTTCCCCCTGGAGTTAACATCAGTGCTGACTCCACTGGCTGTCGTTCAGATGAGACTTCAAACTGAGGCGCCCTGTGTGAATGTACGCAAAACATCTTGTGCATTGTTAACAACCCGTTCTGCCTTTCAGAAGAGTAAGCCATTATGTGCCCTAGGAACGGATGACAAAATTTAAAATTAAAAAAAGCATGCACACAGGTATTGTGTTTAGACATCATCCTCAAAGTCAGAATGTGGCTACCTAAATGGTGGGAAGAAAAAAAAAGGTTGCATTTGCAAAAATATCACCATGGGTGAACCTTAGAGCTCTAGCTAAGGGGGGGGGGGGGGGGGGGGGATATAAGTTAACCTGACCTGTTTTGTCTTGTTGAACTTAAGGTATGGAAAGTTAGTGCTTTGATTTGTTTGCTTTACGAGATTCAGTGTTATATTAATCCCATATATTATTATTATTTTATCGTCATCATCATCATTATCACTGTCATCATCATGATCATCATTGTTGTTGTTGTGACAGGCTGTGTTAGCCATGCTGGCCTGTCTGGGACTGTTCCTGTCCACCCTGCTGAACCTCCGCCAGCTCTGTGACTATTGGGGTAGGTCTCTTCATGTGTGTGTGTGTGTGTGTGTGTGTGCGTGCAGGCACACACGCATGTGTAAATGTATCTGAAACCATGAATGTTTAGGCAAGCCTGCAGATGTGCAGATGATGATACTGTTGTTGCATGTTCCCCCTGCTTATGTGTGTGTGTATGTGTATGTATGTATTTCCGTGGGGAGAGCAGCCCGCATTTCAAGCGAAGAAATCTGCTGTGATTGGAAATGACTTAAAGTGGTAAAGAGGTATTACTGATGGACCACTGATCTGCCAAATGTGAAGGAAGTTCTCTACTTTGCTTTCCATCCAGTGAACACAACAGTCATAGAAAGCTTTCTCTGTATACTAAGTGGTCAGCTATTGAATATTCTCTTTTTACTATACCGTGTGTCTTGTCTGTCCTATTGAATATTCTCTTTGTACTATACTGTGTGTCTCTCTGTCCTATTGAATATTCGCTTTTTACTATACTCTGTGTCTGTCTGTCCTATTGAATATTCTTCTTTTTACTATACTGTGTGTCTTGTCTGTCCTATTGAATATTCACTTCTTACTATACTGTGTGTCTTGTCTGTCCTATTAAATATTCACTTCTTACTATACTGTGTGTCTTGTCTGTCCTATTGAATATTCACTTCTTACTATACTGTGTGTGTGTCTGTCCTATTGAATATTCACTTCTTACTATACTGTGTGTCTTGTCTGTCCTATTGAATATTCTCTTTTTACTATACTGTGTGTCTGTCTGTCCTATTGAATATTCTCTTTTTACTGTACTGTGTGTCTGTCCTATTAAATATTCTCTTTTTACTATACTGTGTGTCTGTCCTATTGAATATTCTCATTTTACTGTGTGTCTGTCTGTCCTGTTGAATATTCACTTTTTACTATACTCTGTGTCTTGTCTGTCCTATTGAATATTCACTTTTTACTCTGTGTCTGTCCTATTGAATATTCGCTTTTTACTATACTGCCTATCCTATTGAATATTCTCATTTTACTATACTATCCTATTGAATATTCTCATTTTACTATACTGTCTATCCTATTGAATATTCTCATTGTACTGTATGTCTATCCTATTGAATACTCATTTTACTGTGTGTCTGTCCTATTGAATATTCACTTTTTACTATACTGTATGTGTCTGTCCTGTTGAATATTCTTTTTACTATACTGTGTGTCTTGTCTGTCCTATTGAATATTCACTTCTTACTATACTGTGTGTGTGTCTCTCCTGCTGAATATTCTTCTTCTTACCATACTGTGTGTGTGTCTGTCCTGTTGAATATTCACTTCTTACTATACTGTGTGTCTTGTCTGTCCTATTGAATATTCACTTCTTACCATACTGTGTGTCTGTCTGTCCTGCTGAATATTCACTTTTTACTATACTGTCTATCCTTTTAATATTCTCATTGTACTGTGTGTCTGTCCTATTGAATACTCATTTTACTGTGTGTCTGTCCTATTGAATATTCACTTTTTACTATACTGTGTGTCTTGTCTGTCCTATTGAATATTCTTCTTCTTACTATACTGTGTGTCTTGTCTGTCCTATTGAATATTCACTTTTTACTATACTGTATGTGTCTGTCCTGTTGAATATTCTTCTTCTTACTATACTGTGTGTCTTGTCTGTCCTGTTGAATATTCACTTCTTACTATACTGTGTGTCTTGTCTGTCCTATTGAATATTCACTTCTTACCATACTGTGTGTCTGTCTGTCTGTGTGTGTGTGCAGGCTTGCGGCACGGACTGGTGGTGCAGTCGCGGTGGGGGAGTGGCGCGGGGGTGGTGGTGCTGTGCTACCCGGTGCTGCAGCAGCAGGGCATGGTGTCGCATTTCCTCATGTCCCTGCCCATCGCCGTGGCCGCCTTCACCTCCTTCGGCCTGGCGCTGAACCTGAAGAAAGGAAAGGTGAGAGGTCAACGTGTGGCGACAGGGTCACGGGGAATTGTTTGTACCTTCTGGCTTTTTGTTGTGTAGTGTGGTGTCGTGTCGTTGGATTGGTTGGGATGGATGGGGTTGTGACAGAGTGTGATATGGTGGGGGTTGAGATGGGAGTTGGTTGGGGTGGGATGGGGTAATGGGGTAGTGTTTGGTTAGGTGGGAAGTTGGTGTTGGGTGGTGTGGCCTGGCAGGGTTGAGCAGGGTGTGGTGTGGAAGGATGCAGTGCAGAGAGGTAAGGTGTAGTGAGGTGTGGTTTAGTGAGGTGTGGTTTAGTGAGGTGTGGTTTAGTGAGGTGTGGCTTAGTGAGGTAAGGTGTAGTGAGGTGAGGTGTGGCTTAGTGAGGTGTGGTGTAGTGAGGTGTGGTGTGGCTTAGTGAGATGTGGCGTAGTGAGGTGTGGCTTAGTGAGGTGTGGTGTGGCTTAGTGAGGTGTGGTGTGGCTTAGTGAGGTGTGGCGTAGTGAGGTGTGGCGTAGTAAGGTGTGGTGTAGTGAGGTGTGGCTTAGTGAGGTGTGGTTTAGTGAGGTGTGGCTTAGTGAGGTGTGGTATAGTGAGATGTGGCTTAGTGAGGTGTGGTTTAGTGAGGTGTGGCTTAGTGAGGTGTGGTTGGCTTAGGGTCATGTAGTGGGTGCTTGTCTTTTGGATGAGACAATAAACTGAGGTCCTGTGTCTTACACATAATTATTAAGCGCTCATAAAAGAACCCACAGTAACAAGAGAGTTGTCCCTGGCCAAAGTCTGTAAAAAAGAAACTACTCTGATAGGGAAACAAATACAGTTGCAGTGGGGAAAAGAAAAAAAAGTAATGGGTGGTGCTGCTCTTGTGGCAAAGCGCTCTCCCTGGGAAGAGCAGCCCGAATTTCACGCAGAGAAATCTGCCATGACTTAAAGTGGTATGAAAATTTTTTTAAACATTTTTAAAGCAAAAACAGTGTCACTTGATGTGAGGTGTGGTGTGGTCTGGTGTAGTGTAGTACAGTGGTGTGTTTGGGGGGGGGGGGGGGGGGGTATGGCATGGTATTGAGTGGTGTAGTGTGTGGATCTTTTGAGTGATGGTGTGATAATATGGGGGCCATGTTTAGTATGCTGTGCGTTGTTTTGCATCAATGCATTTTTGATTGCTCCTGGGCTAGAGTTCTGAGATTGACTAGACGTGAGATTTTGCGTATGCAACTGTTGCTGTCCACTGTGAAGGTGGCTGTGTTCAGCCTTTGGGGATGTTTTTGTTTTTGTCTGTTGATGCCTGACAGTTGAAAGAAACCGCTATGCATCAGGTAGTTGAACCCACACATGAGCCTGGATAAGATTAACACAGTCTGCAGCTGAACTAATGACCTGCTTAGCTTTGGATACCTTTGCATACTTCTGCCAACTGAAATGAAGAATGTTTCCTGAAAAGTCCTTTTTTTTTTCTTTTCTGTTTGAGAGTAGACATTAGACACAGTAGGGATCTGTTTTATATTGTTTTCCTAACTTAGACCAAAAGCTGTGTCAGTTATGGATGTCAGCTAATTGCCAAGGCCTACACTAAAATGTTGTGTTGAGATTGCCTTCAGCCTTGACAAGCTCTTAACATAACAACCTGCACTCTCCTTTAAAGGAGAAACAAATCCTCTGAAGTTGGAGTATGGCTGCCTATATGGTAAGGTACTTGAAAAGAGTCACACACGCAAACTTCTCATCCGGTGTACTTCCTATCTCACAGTGATTCCCAGGTGGGATGAGTGAGTCAGAGTGCATGTGACCCCCAGGGTCTAAAGCTGGGGATTGCACAGCAACAACAACTTATTGTTTTCCTATTTTACCTGCTTCTATGCGTGTGTTACATGGTCAGTTACAGTGTCTATAGTGTTGTTTTTCATGTGATTTCCGATGTAGGTGTTACCGCTGCTGGTGATGGTAGTGCTGATGGTGCTGCTGGGCCTGTGGCTGAATCATCTCCCCTGGACTCTGACGTATCCTTGTTTTTCCCGTTGTCGCTGTTATCGTGCCTGTCGCACAAGATGGAAAAACTGCGTCATTTAAACTGTCAGTACAAGGTGTTTGTCATGATGGCTAGTTTGAAAATCATGTAAACTGGTTGAAAAATGAACTGCAGATTGTAATGAGAAGTGACTCAGTTGCTGTATGTTGTTGATGTGTTTGTTTTGTCAAATGAATTTATCTTATTTAATTTTCAGTGAATCTGACACATCATGATAGAGTGTGTGTGTGTAAGTATTGGTGTCTATGACTTACGGAGTTGTATGTATGTGTATATATTTCTGTAACCATATTATGTATTTCTATATTTAAAAAAAATATTTTATTCTTTTATATTGAGGATAATGGAATAAGCACTTATGTGCTTTTTTACATCCAGTCCCCGTGTGTATGCGGATTTGCGAATTATGTCATCTGTTCCCACCGGCACACAATGGCCTACTCTTATGAAAAGTGGAACAGGATTTAACGTGTGTGCAAGAGGTTCTGCGTGTGTTCGCACACGGGACCTCAGTTTATAGTCTCATCCGAAGGACTATTAGCATAAGCTTGTGAGAAAATAGAGAGATCACATAACTTAACAATGAAATAAAAACCAGAATTAGATAGTCATCAGGCCAATTGAAGAGATCCCGACTTCAGCACAAAGATGCAAAACTGAACTGGTGGAGGCATGCCAACTAATATCTGGACAATGAATGTCTGGAAAAAATTCCCCTCCCCCCCCCCCCCCCCCCCCCCCCTCCTCCTCCTCCCCACCACCCCTTGTTCCTCCTCCACTTAGCATCAGGAACAGTGTCACAAAAGCGCTGTAACACCAGGGAGACGTTTTCCTTGACGGTGCCACAGCTACAGTTTGCTGGGCAGGGTGCCCCTGCAGACCTTTTACGGGCTGGTGGCCGCCAACTTTGTGCTGTGCCTGATCACCCTGTACGCCTCCTGGCACAACTCCAAGGAACTCTTCGGCTGCCTGCTGCTCCTTCAGTCCATAGGTACAGACAGAGTTATTTATTTATTTGTTCTTTTATATCGAGGATAATGGAAAAAGCACTTTTATATGCTTTTTTACATCCAGTCCCCGTGTGTATGCGGTTTTGTAAATTCTGGCATCTGTTCCCACCGGCACACAACGGCCTACCCTTATGAAAGCGGAACAGGATTTAACGTGTGCGCAAGATGTTCTGCGTGCGTTCACACACGGGACCTCGGTTTATAGTCTCATCCGAAGGACTTTTGGGGAGAGTGGAGTCTGCACTGATGTTAACTCCAGACAAACAGACTGAGTTGTTGTCCCTTTGTTGTTGTTGTTGTTGTTCCTTGGCTAGAACCCTACCAATGGTAAGATTTTGCATATGCGACCCTTTTTGCCCACCATTGAGGTAGCCACATTCCGACTTCGGGGACACATGCTGGGTATGTGTGTGTTTTCGTAACCCACTGAATGGTGACATGAACTATGGGATCTTAAACAAGGGTATGTGATCCTCTGCACGTGTACATACACGGAGAAAATCAAGGCACTGGCAGGTCTGCACTACTTGGGAGATTGTAAAAATCCCCACCCTTAATTCACCAGATGCTGCCGAGATTCAAACCACGACTTTATGGACTCATGGGGTTGAAGTTAAATGGTCTTAACCTCTGGGCTATAGCCTCCGTCTGGTTGCCTTGATAAAGAGATGTTTAGTGTCGGCTGATTAGCAGCTGCTGAACAACTATCATGCTTGTGGGATTGTTTTGGAGAAGTGATTGTGTTAACGTGTGCTAGGCTCCCTCCTGTTTTAGCCTGAACATACCTAGAAACAAACAAAACCTTGCAAAAATATTTATATAGGCAAAACAAAATAACAAAAGAGGTGCAAGTTAAAGATTTATCATCATGATTGTACCACACATACATGAACAAACAAATATGTACACACACTCTCTCTTTCTCTCTTGTTCACACACATAACACACACACACACACACACACACTCCTCTCTCTCATTGAAAAATCCTTTTTTTTTCTTCAAACTTTCTCTTTATAATGTGTAAGGTGGAAACAGATGACAAAATTTACAAAACCGCATACACATGGGGACTGGATGTAAAAAAGCACATGAGTGCTTATTCCATTATCCTCGATATAAAAGAATAAATAAATAGATAGATAGATAGATATATGATTGACTAAGCACTTTGATTTGTTTGCTTTACCAAATTCAGCGCTATACCAATTCCTTACATCATTATCATTATCATTACTTACACAAAAGAGACATTGTATGTTTTTGTCCTCCCCCCTGCCCCCAGGACTAACCATCTGCGAACTTGGGCTGTACCAAGCCGGCCTCTATTCCACACCGGCCTTCCAGCTCTCAGGCATTCTGGCCGCCTACACGCTACACCGGCTCTTCCTGGCCAACAAACTGACCCGCCTCATGGCCGTGCTGACCTCGGCCGTGCAGCTGACCAAGACCACCCTCGGGGTCATAGGTTACCTGGTCAGGGAAGGGGAGAGAAGTCAGGTGGGAGACGTGTCGGAAATCTCGACCGCCGATTTTCTGACCATGCTGCTGATGGTGGGGGTGGTGGTGTGGTTGTTTGTGTACGAGACCAAAGAGGAGGTGACACTTTTGCAGGTGAGTGTGCTTTCTTAAGTGATTATGGGTATATAGGTGTGTGCGGGTTTTTGGTCTTGACATGATTATTGGTATAGGTGGGGGGTTTGGTCTTGGATGTTTATTGTGACAGATTTTTGTTGATCTTTTTGTATGTCTTGTGCTTTCTGCCTAAGAATCTCTTGTTATGTTTTTAGAGCTACCAGTCCCTTAGTGCTGTCTGTGTGACTTTTGTTTTTTGCGTCTCTCTCTCTTTATTTCTTTCTCTCTAAGTGTCTCACGCATACATGAACAGGCACTCACACACACACACACACACACACACTTTTTTCTGTCTTTCATTCTTTCTTGTTAGATTTTGTTCATCATGGATAAAATACAACCTATGGATATGCAGCCTATTTTCATCGTATGGATTGAAAGAACGAATCTAATGAGTGCGGCTGTCCTTTAATGAATTACCCAAAGTGGCCAGAATGTGAGCTTTGGTGTTCATGCAGTCCTGTTTAGTTCTTTGTGACTTGACAGTGTCCCCTTCCAAATTTGAAAAAAACCCACAACAAACCCTTGGTTGGAGGTCAGAGAGATAGTTAAAGTTTTCGTTTGAGATCTGAAAGTAATCGTGGTGTTTTTATGTTGCCAGTTTGCTTGTTCTTCTCTTTTTTGTTCATGGCTATACTTTCAAAGACACGAATTTTACAATATTTTTTCTGAGGGAAAATATTCATCTTACAAGATACATCCGTTACATTGACTATACTTTGATGATATGCCCAGCTATCCTCATCTTTTGTTGTTGTTGTTGCTGTTGTTGTTTTTAAAAGTCCAGATGCAGAATTTATTTCTCAGTGAAAGACTTATATCTGTAGAAACAAGTATAAAAATTGGTTAATTCATTCGGTTTTGGTTTTGTTGTTTTTTTGTTTTGTTTTTTTGTGGAGGGGGGTAGGGGGTTGCTTATTCATAGCTCTGCAGCCTTTTCAGGGTGGATGCTACATCACATGAACACAGTGCTAATGACAACCGCAATGAAAGATATATGAAAGTTTATCCTGTATCCTGAGAGGTTATGAACTGACCGTTAACGCTGACGGTGACTTTCAGGCAGGAAAACATGTCGGCATCCTGATGGTGTCACTTGGGGTCAGCGGTCAGTCCTTCCTTCTGCCTGTGGGGGACTTTCTGCTGCAGGACGACTTGACCCTGGCTGACCTGGTCGGTACGTATCGTCTTGGTCTCCCTCTGTGATAGACATTGTCCGCGTTTTGCCATGTGGTGTTGGCAAAGACCCAGGCTTTGGTATGCAACCGACATATCAGGAGGAATGTGATGAATAGCTAATCACTCTCATTCCCCAATGACTCTTTAGGGAGTTGAGAAGAAATGCGATTTTAGTGACTGAGGGGCATATAAGTTTCAGGGCCTCCGTGTGTGTGGGATTAACTTCTATGAAGAACTAGAAGTGAATATTATGAGCACTTGTCGACATAGATGACAAAATATGCTCAGACATGAACTTACTCACACACACATGCTTACAAGCATGCACAACACACATGCATGTAAGCATGCAAATACACATACACACACACATACAGACAAAACACACACACACGGTCTCTCTCACACACATACAAACACACGCACGCACATGTGTGCACAGACACACGCGCGCGCACACCCCGAGACACCTGTTCAAGGTATGGTGTGGGGGGAGTGTTGGTGACTGTGTGTGTGGTGAATGTTTTTAGGGTTGTGGTACGGTGTAGGGGGAGTGTTGGTGACTTTGTGTGTGGCAAATGATTTTCAGAGGGTATTGGTGACTGTGTGTGGTGAATGTCTTGCAGGGCTGTGGTGCAGTATGGGGGGAGTGCTGGTGACTATGGTGAATGTTTTTCAGGGTGACTATGTAAAGATTTTTCAGGGTGTGGGGTGGTACTATGTGAACATTTTTCAGGGCGGGGAAGGGTGTGGGGAAGTGTTGGTGACTATGGTGAATGATTTTTCAGGGCTGTGGTACGGTGTGGGGGGGAGTGTTGGTGACTATGGTGAACGTTTTTCAGGGCTGTGGTACAGTGTGGAGGGAGTGTTGGTGACTATGGTGAATGTTTTTCAGGGCTGTGGTACGGTGTCGGGGGAGTGTTGGTGACTATGGTGAATGTTTTTCAGGGCTGTGGTACGGTGTGGGGGGAGTGCTGGTGACTGTATGGTGAACGTTTTGCTGCAGGGCTGTGGTACGGTGTGGGGGGAGTGCTGGTGACTGTATGGTGAATGTTTTTCAGGGCTGTGGTACGGTGTGGGGGGAGTGCTGGTGACTGTATGGTGATTGAAATTTCAGGGCTGTGGTATGGTGTGGGGGGAGTGTTGGTGACTCTATGGTGAACGTTTTCAGGGCTGTGGTATGGTGGGGGGGAGTGCTGTGACTGTATGGTGAATGTTTTTCAGGGCTGTGGTACGGTGTGGGGGGAGTGCTGGTGACTGTATGGTGAATGTTTTCAGGGCTGGGGTACGGTGTGGGGGGAGTGCTGGTGACTCTATGGTGAACGTTTTGCTGCAGGGCTGTGGTACGGTGTTGGGGGGAGTGCGGGTTTGGTATGGTAAATGTTTTTCAGGGCTGTGGTGGGTGGGGGGGTTGCTGGGTTGTGTACGCGTTGCAGCGCCGGTGACTGGGGCTGACGGAGCCCTGGTAAAGGGTGGCGGGGGTGATGGGCGGGGGGGGGGCCGGGTGATGGTCTGCACCCGCAGGTTCCTCCCCACCCTGAAAGTCGTGGGGGGGTTGGGGTATGTGTGGTTTTTGGATAGGGGGGGGGGTGGGAATAAGGGGGGGTTTGTGTGTGTGTGGTTTTTTGTTGGGGGTTTTTTTTTTTTGGGGGTGTGCGGGGGGGGTGGGGGGGTGTGTTGTGAGGGGAAAGGTGAGGTAGTGTGTGTGAGGGGGAAGTGTGTGGGGGGGTTGTGTTGGGGAGGGGGAGAGAGAGTGAGATTGTGTGGTTTTAGTGTGAGAGAGGGTGGGTGTTTTTTTGGGGGGGGAGGAGTGTTTGGTTTTGTTAAAAGTGATTTTTTTTGGTAATAGACACTGACTTTGTCATATGCTGAGAAACAAAGATGTTTTGAAAATGTTTTTGGTATTTTTTTTTAAAGAAAAGGAAGAATATAGCAAGTGGTTAGGCCGTTTGCGCAATCCATGGGTCCATGAAGTCTTGGGTTGAACTCGGAGTGTTGGTGAATTAAGGGTGGGAATTTTTTTTTCCCGGTCACTAAAAGTGCAGACCTGCCGTCCCTTTTTTGCTTCATGTATATACTATACAGAAGATCAAAAGCATGCTGAAAATGGGTACCTACCCTTTTTAGGGTCGGAAAAGGTAAGCAGCGAGGGGGGGAGATGGGCCCCGGCCCTCACTATGCTGGCCTTTTAGAAGTGAGGTCTCTGAGCCCCGCTCCCTAGATTTTATGGGTTATGGGACTCCTTTACCTTTACCTTATTCATGTCAGCATTCAGTGGGTTACAAAAAAGCAAACACACCCAGCATACATCCCCAAAGTCGGAATGCGGCTACCTTCATGGTGGGCAGAAACAGTCACATACACAAAGTCTTGCTTTTGGTGAACCTTGGAGCAGTAGCTGAGGAACAGGGAGAAAAAAAAAAGCACTGTTTCCAACTGTTCTTTGGTTGGTTAAGTTAGGTTTGGGGCTTTGTTGGGTTTTTCCTTCTTTTTTAGGGGTGGGGTTTTGGGGTTTATTTTTTGGGTTGGTTTTTGATTTGTTGGGGTGGTTTTTTTGGGGGGAGGGCAGCTGTGGGGAGGAGGGGTGCAAAAAGTGTTCCAAATGAAAGATCTATACAGCTTTGTTTCTAACCTGTCTTTCTTTCACCCTGCACGCAGGTATGCCCTGACCCAGTGGAGCGAGGTGCTGAGCGTGTTGCTGATAGCGGCCCTGCTGGCCACAGGGGTGGACATGAGCCTCCCCAAGATCCTGGTCACCTCCACCCTCCTGGGCATCGCCCCGGGGATCCACGCCACCCTCATGGTGAGGGGAGGGGGGAGGGGTCTGTGTGTCCCTCTTTGGGGATAGTGAGTTTTGGGGTTGGTGGGTTTGAGTTCATGCCTGTGGGTTGATGGGTTTGTGCCTGTGGGTTTTGGATTGATGCCTGTAGGTTTGGGCTGGTGGGTTTGGGCTTCTGTCTGCGGGTTGGTGGGAATGGGTTTGTTCCTGTATGTTTAATGGGTTTGAGTTAATGCCTATGGGTTTATGGGGTTGAGTTTATGCCTATGGGGTTGAGTTTATGCCTATGGGTTTATGGGGTTGAGTTTATGCCTATGGGGTTGAGTTTATGCCTATGGGTTTGTGGAGTTGGAGTTTATGCCTGTGGTTTATGGAGTTGAGTTTATGCCTGGGAGGGTTTATGGAGTTTGATGTTTGTGTGTGGGTTGGGGATTGGGTTTGAGCTCAGTGTTCTAATTGCTCTCCATGGGATGATAAAAGTATTTTGACTTGTTGACTTAACTAAGAGCTGGCCATGATGTGTTTGTTATTACTGTTGTTGTTGTTGCTGCAGGTGTACGAGGACATAGCGACGGTGATGCATTTTGTCCTGCTGTCTGCCCTGTGCTGTCACCTGCTGGCTCTCCTCTTCCTGGTTGTGAAGACAGAGCAGTGACGGAGGCCGTGGAGAGGGTCATCAAAACTGGGTGAGACCAACCACTCACTCACTGTCTGTCTGTCTGCTGATTGGGGGGAGTGTGAAAGATAGTTAAACCTAAGGTGACTTTGTGTGAAAGATAGTTAAACCTAAGGTGACTTTGTGTGAAAGATAGTTAAACCTAAGGTGACTTTGTGTGAAAGATAGTTAAACCTAAGGTGACTTTGTTACCAGTGCCTACTTCTGCAGAGGATTGGCGCCTATGTCTTTGAACACAGACAGGAAAATGGGGTAGAGCTCTGAGGTTCACCAATGGTGAGATTTTGTGTATGCAGCCATTTTTTCCCCACCATTTAGGTAGTCGCATGCCAACGTGGGGGATGTATGTCGAGGATAAGCCTGTTTCCGTAACTTACCAGACGCTGATATGAATTACGGACCTTTAATGTGCATATTTGATCTTCTGCATGTGTGTATGTATATATGTGTGTGTGTATATATATATATTAGGGAGGCACCGTGGTCGAGTGGTTTAGGCGGTCAACTCGTGATCCAGAGGTCGCGGGTTCGATCCCCGCTCGGCTCGGTGTTGTGTCCTTGGGAAAGACACTTTACTCCTATTTTCCTCACTCCACCCAGGTGTACAAGTGGGTACCAGCTCTGCTGGGGAAGTATCTGGCGACAGACTAGCGTCCTGTCACAGGGGTGGTGAAAAACCATCAGTTCACTTAACGCTACAGAAACCGGGATAAGCTCCGGCTCTATGGGCCTTCTGGCTCGAAAGAACATACTTTATATATATATAGAGAGAGAGAGATATAGATATATACACATGAAGGAAACTGGTTGGTTTGGGGCTACTCTGTTTACTCCCTGAGGAGAGGGCTGCAGGTCTGGGGGGTCGTTCTGGCCGTGTCTGCAGACCTGTGGGTGTTTTCACTTTTTATGTACATAGGTTTTATACACGGGACAGCCTGAAAAAGAAAAAACAAGCATACACTGAAGGTCAGCTGTGTCTGACTAGTTCCCATTGTACGAGACATAGTCCTTTGTTAAACTGACACTAGGGAGCGGGTTAGCCCAGTGGTCAGAGTGTTGGGCTCCTGATCTAACAGCCCAGGTTTCAGCCACCACTGAGGCACTCATTCAAGGGGATTTTTCCCCAGGGGTTACTATCAGAATCGACTCCAACCCCTGGAAAGTCCTTTGGATCAGACTATATATTGAGATCCTGTGTGCTGTTGCACGCAGAACATCTTGCGCTCATGTTAAAACCTGCTCCACCATTCGGAAGGGTGGTTGTAATGACTGACTTTTGTGATCATCAATGTTCTGTCAAAAGAGAGAGAGACATGCACACACACACACTGACACACAACACAACACACACACAACACACCACAACACACCACACAACACAACACAACACACTGTCACCCCCACACACAAACTACCAACCATACTACACACACTGTATACACACACACAAACTATCAACCATACTACACACACTGTAGAGACACACACACACACACAAACAAAACTCCCCCCACCTGTGATGGGTGTCTGTCTGTGTGTGTGTCCCTCCTTGCCTGTGTCAGGGCTGGGCTGGTCCTGTGTCTGCTGGTGGCCCTGCTGTCAGTGGACCTCATCAACTTTGAGCACCTCCACACAGTGTGGGACTACCCGGCCTGGCAGGGCATGCTGGCTGTCACCGGCACCGTGGCCCTCGCCCTCAAAGCTCTGGCCCTCAGACTGGTGAGAATCGTCATGCACTGTGCTGTTGTCTTCTGGGGGGTAGACTGGAGGGAGGGGTGGTAGTGTGGTGTGGTGATACTGAAACCAGTACTTTGTTATCTTGGTAAGTAGTGAAGTTCGTAGGGTTGGGGGAGGGTTTGTGTGTGTGCGAGTGAAGTTGAACAGTTTGAGTGTGGTGGGGAATGTGTGGTATGTATGTATGTGTGTAGTTTGTGTGTGTGTCTCGGTGTAGCAGGGGAATGTGTGTGTGTGTGAAAGAGAGAGAGAGAAGTTGAACAGTTTGAGTGTGGTGGGGGAATGTGTGGTGGGTAGTATGTATGTATGTGTGTAGTTTAAGTGTGTGTGTCTCGGTGTAGCGGGGGAATATGTGTGTGTGAGAGAGAGAGAGAGAAGTTGGAACATTTTTTAATAAAAATTCATTTAACTGTATATTCTTCCCGTTAAGTCATTGTCAGGTTACTATATCCATTAAGATCTCCATCTTCGTTTCTTATTTTTGTAGATGCTATTCATTTTTATAGGATCCCTCTTAACATTAAAAAGATAAATCATCCCCAAAGTTAGAACATGGCTACCTGGCTACCTAAATGATGGTGAGGGGCGGGAATGGCTGTACACACAAAAATCTCTCATATTTGTTGAACCTCGGAGCTCTAGCCCAGGAACAAACAAAACCCCAAAGTTTGGGATGGATTGATGGTGATTGTGTTGCAGGGCCCCCACCACCTGCCGCTGGTGAAGAGGGAGGACCACAGCGTGCCCCTCGTCCCCCTCATCGCCAACCTCTTCACTGTGCTGGCCTTCCTTCTGGCCGCCACTCAGGGGCCCTTCGACACCCTCCTGCATGACCTCTGGGTAAGTGCACGCACGTCTGAGTCTGGCTTTTGTGTCTGGTTTTGTCTTTCATGGTGTGTAGATGTGTTTGTGTGTGTGTGTGTGTGTGTGGGGGGGGGGGGGGGGGGGTTCTACTGTGCTTCACTGTATTCTTTCAGGGTTCGTACAAATCTTAAAAAGCCCTAAAAGGCCCTGATTTTTGAAGATCCAAAATAAGGCCCCTAAAAAGCCCTAAAAATGAGGCCTATGGCCCTGGAGGCCCTAAAAAGCCCTAAAAATGGGAACCATGAGTGAGAGTTTCTGTTGAAATGTAGATTAAACAAATACACAAAATAAAACTTATGAGAAATGAAAGCAAGAAGGATGTCCAAAGATCGTATTATCACTGATAGAGCCTGTCGTCTGCTATTCATGTTGCGCCACCTATTTTGCCAAGGGAGGTAATTTGCCTCCATTGGAAGCGCATATTCGCTTTGCTTTCATCAGTTATTTTTTACATGCCGAAAACTACCTTCCCCTATGGTATGTCCATAATTTGTTTGGAAAATGATGTTTAACTATGAAACTGCAGTCATGAGTTAAAATAATACCAGTTTTCTGTTTACTGCGCTACAGTCCTTCTCTACGAGATTTGTCAATTTTAGCACAGCTGTGCTGTGAATAGCAAGGCCTATTGTTTCTCCTGTGCACAGTTTACAAAATGGCAGTCAGTGATACAGTCGTGTGTCAGAATGGGAATACAATAAAACCTGTAGCCAGATGTATTCTTTATTTGAGGAGATTATCCCACAGATTTCCTGCAGAATGCATACAGAAACGAATCCAATTCATAAGGCAAGTCACAAATGCCTGAATATTTACAAATGTACAGGAAAAATACAAATGTTTGAATATTTCCACCGCTCAATGTGGTCGATTTAGTTGACTTTACTTTAAAATTCGCAGCTTATTCAGTTATTGGCCGACTTGATCTGAAGATTCTTGCTTTTAAAAAAACAACAACTTTGGGCAGAGGGTGTTTGCATCCTTTTCAAGCCAGTGTTAGGCCTACTTCTCTGTCTGCATTGACGATACGGGACTTGTACATGTATTCATAGTGAAGAGAACTTGCATCCAGCAGCCTCTCTCTGTGTCTTTCTCAGTTTCTGTCTCTGTCTCTCTCTTTTATGCATGCATGCGTGTGCGTGCACGCACGTGCGTGTTTGTGTGTGTGAATTCCTGCATGTACGCATGTGTGAGATTGAAATAAAGGAGCAGAATTTGGAAGAGGCACTGTGACTGTGTGAGGGTATTGTTGTTACCAGTTCTAGTACCAGGCAACCATCTGCAAAGGAGACTAGTTCACATCAGATGAAGTTTGAGGGATAGTGTCTTTTAAGTTCACTTTGCTAGCTGTTTGTGAAAAACATCTTGGAATCGGAGACACTTATTTCAGTTTTCACTTTACTCTGTATTTCAAGATATGGGGACTTCCATCACACCATGGATGTTTTACTGTGTGAGGATTTTAATTCATTGTAGTATCTATGAGTGAAAGTCATTTTATTCTAGAACTTCACTTTGAATTTGTGTCAATAATCAATATCCATCATGCAGTTGTAGATGAGAAGACTTTGCTTACATGAATTTGAGATTGGTTTATCAAAGTAAATGTGTACACAGGTTGATAACATACACTTTGATGCCCCGCGGCTAGGCCCTAAATTTGGAAATAATGGCCCCTAAAAAGCCCTAAAAAGGCCCTAAATTTTTTCCCACCAAGTCTGTATGAACCCTGTCTTTTGTATTGAGCGCTTTGATTTGTTGCTTTACAAGATTCAGCGCTATATAAATTCCATACATTATTATTATTATTATTGCTTTGTGTTGTACTGTAAGGTGTTTGATTATATTTGTATTGCATTGTTGGTATTGTGTTGTGTTGTGTTGTGTTGTAGTGATATCCCTGACAAAGCTCTGACAGACCTGCAGATGTGAAGCATGGCTTGATCTGACTTTGTCGAAAAGGTCTGACTGACTTGAGACAGAAAAAAACAACAACCGCATTTTGAATGGAGTGACTGACGCAGCTTTTCTTCTCCTTCCTGCTGATGGACAAGAACCAGAAGAGTCTGGGTCTGTCTGTCTGTGTATGAAAATGTGCAGATAGGCTGTGAACCCTCTTCCAGGCTGTGTGTAAATCGATGAGAAGGAATATGTGTATATATACACAGTTACAGGGCACAGCAGTTGAGGAAATGTATGATATTTTCTGAACTGCCTAAGAAAAAGAACAGGTTGCGAGATTTTGTTCCTGTTTGGGTTTTTGACTTCATGATTCGGGCTGCTTGAAAGGATCCTGAGATGTTGTCAGGCGTTGCAAATGACTGCTGGGAGCTTTTTTGTTTGTGTGTGCGTTGTTTTTGTTGCTTTTTGGTGGGGTTGGAGGGGGTGTTTATGCTGGGAGCTTTTATTTTCTGTTGTTTGACATGGCCAAGACAGAAATTAGAAATGGGATGATGAATGGCCAGGTTGGCTTGTTGCCAGGTGTGCGCGGCCTCTCTCCTGCTGGTGTGCCTGCAGCGCGACAGCCTCCTGCTCTGCTCCCTGTGCCCCAGCAACAGGGCCGCCCCCACGGTGCTGGCGGCGGTGGCCACGCTGGTGGTGTCGGCCGTGCTGCAGTGCTCGCTGTGGCAGCTGCAGGACCTGGGCAGCGCTGTGTCGGGGCTGCTGGAGCTGCTGACCCTGGCCGCCACCCTGCCCGTGTACGCCGTGCTGACCGGCGTGCTGTGGCGCGGCCAGGTGTGGTCGGAGCAGGCGGTGGTGTTCAGCATGCCCCTCAACGCCCTCCTCATCCTGCTGGGCTCCTCCTACACCGCCTGGCTGCTGTGCCTGGTGGGCTTTGTCTGCGGCCTGGGCATGATGATCTTCAGGCTGCCCCTGCTGCCCAAGAACTTTGAGCCGCTGCAGAGATGATGGGGGGGATGGTGAGAAGGAAGGAAAGTGTGTGTGTGTGTGTGTGTGTGTGTGTGTGTGTGTGTGTGTGTGTGTGTGTGTGTGGTTGAGAGCTCCTCCAAGTCCAGGTTTGGAGTCAGTGGTCTGAGGAGGATTATGGGAGATTGTAGAACTTGGCAGAAAATAAAGAAAGATGGTGAACTCTGGTGGTGTTGAACTCAGCAGAAACAGAGGAAGATGGCAAATTTGGATGGCATTTTATTCAGCTCTTCTTACCGCTGACAGCGGCGATAGAGACAGGTAATGGGTCAGTGCATGTGTGTGTGAAGGAGTGAGCTGGATGTAAGTATGGGCATGGGCATGGTATTTACCGCAGATTTTTAAAATACCCCACAATCAGCGAACTTGTCTGATGAGAATTGGGAGTATGACTTCCTTTACAGCAGGGTAAGAAAAAATGGCTGCACATGCCCAAACCCAGTCCTAAGGTTAGGCAGGAAGGTTTGTTGTGGGTGTACACGCCTGGGAAGGAACACTTTAAAAGAGTTGATAGCAGCATATGCTGAAAAAGAGATCCTGTGTTTAGCCATTGTTGGTACTGGCTACTTAGATCTGAATGGATCAGATTTGACTTCAGTTTTGTGTTGTTTTTTTATTGTGTGAGTGTGTTGCGTTCTATTTTTCAGTTGCATTGTCACTTAACAAAATCATGCTTTTGGCTGTTTCATTCCACCATTCCTCCCTGCTTTCACTTCTGATACAGCCTGAAAGATGACAACCTTGATGAGACAGTGATGCCATGAAATAAGAACTGAGCATATCGGGATGAAGTGGAATCTGAATGTGTTCAGTGTGTGGTGTTGAGTAATATCTTAGGATCCAGTTATTAAGCATTACTTTGCTTTGTGGTTGTATTCATTGTGTTGCACATGCATGCTCCATTTTCTTCTGCTTGTAATGTTTGGTGAAATGCACTGATAAATGTTGCATTGAATAGACTGTCTGGCTGCTTTTAAGAAGATCTGAGTGTAGTAGGACATTGAACCAGAATGTGTGTTAATCACTTATTGTCTGACTGTGCACACAGAAGTGTGGTGTGTGTGTGTGTGTGCATGTGCATGCGCATGTATGTATGTATGTGTAGCAGAGTTTGATCCCAATAACATCATACTTGTGAAGAGCACCAGTATGATAAGATTGAAAGAAGAGTGTCTTCAGAGTCACCCAATGCGAGTCATTCCCCCTGCTACAGACTGTGTGATGGTAGTGCAGTGCTGTAACTGGAAACCTGGTGCTGTGGCATCCTTCTCTCTGCTCCTCCACTGCTCTTTTCTGGCCTGTACTAATGATGGAGCAACTGAACAATGGACTGACTTCTCCAATCACTGCTGGAGAAGTCATTGGGGCTCTGCACTGAAGTCTTCAGGCATGTAGTGTGTCTGGAGCCAGTTGAGCCTGATAGAGTCTGTCCTCAGGCCATAGAGTCTGTCCTCAGGCCAAGTTGAAGGTAGAGACAGGTCAGAGAACAGGGTTCCATTGTATGTTAACAGAAGACCTGCTCTTATGTTTAGTCTGACTAGATGTTAATTAAAATCCTGTCACCTTTGTGACATGCACCGAACAATAGGACTGAAAGATTCCATGACCACGTTGTCTGTCTTTCTTCTACGCTGTATGATTTTTGCATGGTTTTAGTTTAGTCTTGAGCTTTGTTGAGTGAAAATGTATGGCATGTTGAATTGTATTGTCCTACCTCAGTAGATGGCAAGACCAAAGACCTGTAGCTTGTAGTTGTATTTGAATGATGAATGTGTGATTCATAGAGAGCATAAAAATCTCTGAACCTGTAGCGTATGATCACAGTGCTTGGAGTAAAGGCAGTTGTGGAGGGTGATGGGAAAAGGGGAGGGGGAGGAGTATGGTGCTACGAGCTTTCAACACACACAGAAAAACACACATGTCAACAGAACACAGATACATGTGTATGTATAAAGCTCACTTCGTGGCATGCACACACATACACACACAAACACTCTGAAGCGGTAGTGGTAGTTTTATAGTTAGTCGCAACAAAAAAATGCTCTGTGCATATGCTTGTTACATCTCCATTTCTGAAAGACCTGTAAACGGTAATCAGGGGTCTTTCAGCTCACTGCTGCCTGCTGAGTTTTACTGATCTTATTTATTGGTGATGTCTGTGTCTGTGTGGTGTACAATGATGAATATTCTTATCAGCATTTATGAAATGAAATGAAGAATTTTAAGTTTCTTTGCAAGACTTGCCTGTTTAAATGTGCCATAAAGCAGGAAACTCATGGAATCGAATCAGATATTAGACAGGTGGTATGAATATGGGGAAGAAGAACTGTTTGACGCCAACGACAGCACTTCTGGTGAATTGACATGCAGTGTAGATCCACAAGAGCTGGAACCTGTCTCTATGAAAGCATTCTTGATGAACTTTCAGTGCAAAGACAAATGTTGGCCGAAATTGTTAGGCGCAGTCTGAGAAATGTTGGTCATGCAAACACAAACACAATGTCATATCTGATGACGACAGTTCTCCAAAGTAAGGTTGAAGGCAGAGGGAAAAGAGGCAGACGACCAACATCCTACATTGCCAACATCGCTGGTCTAGGACGGCTGTAGGAGATCATAGAGCTGGGCAGAGACAGAGAGAGATGGCGAACCCTGGTGGCACTGCGTGGAGCTCCTACCATCCACAGCAGCGATGGAGACAGTTGAGTGGAGTTGATACTGTGTGGGGCCTGGAAGAACTGTGCAAGTCTCACACAATTAAAATAGATGTAGGCTATTTTTCCAGGCCACTGATGATAAGTATGACAGATTGGAAGAACATGTGTTTGCTAATATGGGGGCCTGTATAATGTATACCATGTTTTGGAATGTGTATGCCAGTGATGTGTGTATGCCAGGGTGTTCTATGTATGTTAATAATGCCACTTGCGTGTGCCATGAGTGAAATGTATGCCAAAAGTGTGTCAAATATCTGCCGGTAATGTATCATTCTTGCTGATTTTATATTATTTCATGCCAATGTATCACATGTATGTTGATGAAATGTAATGGTGGTGGGTCTTATTTATATATATGCCAGTTGTGGGTTATGTGTGTGTATATATTGGTGTTGGTGTGTCAAGAAGGTGGGATATGTATGTCACTAGTAATAAAACATGTGGTATGTGTGCCAAGAGTCCAAGGGAAAGAACGACAACAACAACAACAAATACGCAGAGACCCTCAGGGCAGGATAGCAGAGTACAGGTGAGAACATTTAGGATTATATCAACATAAAATATATAACCCTCAATAACGATGTGGGAATGGGGAAATCTACAGTCCTGTTGTGGGGTTGTTGTTGTTTTAAAGTAATGGGATGACGGGAGTGGGGAAACTCACTGTCCAATTATCTTTTTTTTAAACCAAAAAAAATACCAACAAATAATCAACAGCCCAATTATACTTTTTTTTCAAAATTGACATTGATTTTAAAAGTGGAGAAATTGAAAGTCCAGTCATAATGTAAAAAATAAAATGAGCAGTGATGTTCAAAGTGGGGCAAAATATACATTTGAGTCTGATTATATTGCCCCCCCCCCCCCCTCCCCTCCCCCTTCCCAAATTAAACAAAGATGATAGGAGTGAAAAATTTTACAGTCTGGTCACATCATAAAAAAATTAACCTTTTCAGTACCAAAGAAAAATATAAAGAACCGATTTCCCACCACCAGAGAATTTTGAGGAATTGAGGACTGTAATAAGTAACAAAAAAAATCATAGTGCAAAAAGAAACAGTTACAGCAAGGAAACATTTCTGGTGGGGGGGTTGGGGGTTGGTTTTTTTAATTTTTTTTAAGGAATTAGGAATAAGGATTTGGAGTATTTCTCAATTATTTAGATTGCAGAGACCTGCCCTATGATGGCATTCAAACGGGGAATTATTGCAGGCTATCAGTGGTCAGCCTAATGGCACTGAGGAAGCACTTGATGGAGGACATAGCTGATGGTCTATAGGCACTGAAAGAGTGAAGAATGAAGTTGGAAGTGAGGAAACATGCGGCCCTCTACCTGTTGTCCCACTGTCTTTGCATGAATTTGCAATATTGCATAGAACTAGTTAACTCAAGGAGGTGTCAGCAATCAACCTTAAAGGGAAGTGGAGAATCTCCACAGTCGAGATTG
This sequence comes from Rapana venosa, assembly GCA_028751875.1. NCBI lineage: Eukaryota > Metazoa > Mollusca > Gastropoda > Neogastropoda > Muricidae > Rapana > Rapana venosa. Next base: position 54,182,592 of record CM054145.1, read on the forward strand.
TCTGAATGCTTTTTGAATTTCTCTATATCCATTTGAGACTGCACAGGTTTTTGAATATTAATTCACTTTTCTTTTGTCTATATCCACGTGAGACTGCACAGGTTTTTGAATATTAATTCACTTTTCTTTTGTCTATATCCACGTGAGACTGCACAGGTTTTTGAATATTAATTCACTTTTCTTTTGTCTATATCCACGTGAGACTGCACAGGTTTTTGAACATTAATTCTTTTTTTTTTGTTTCTATATCCACGTGAGACTGCACAGGTTTTTGAATATTAATTCACTTTTGTTGTCACTTTGGATGTTGTCTGTGCAGTTATCTGCTGAGAACTGTGTCTAAATAAAAAGGTATTTTTGTGGGATCCAGGCTGGCTGTAGAGTTTGACAGGATGTTCTAGTCACAAGGCTGCGGTTTTGTTGGATTCAGATCCCTTAACTCATTGATCAATATCCGTGACCACTTTGTTGAAAGTATTGTTGCGTCTTTCACTGAACAATGGCTTCTTGTGTCAGGTCTGTGTGGTGAAGTTATTCACCTGCATAATTTGTTCTTTCCTCCATCATTGTCTGCTTTTCAATTTTCGGTTGGACTGCTGTGGTTGTGTGTGTGTGTGTGTGTGTGTGTTTTATGCGATTGTCAAAGATCTCTTGCACGATAAACGTATTTTTAAACCATCATCATTTTTGTCACTCCCCTGTCTGTATCATTGTTATCATTATTATTGGTGGTGTTATTTGTGATGATTATGGTGGTGGTGCTAAGTACTGCTGCTCTTTCTGTTGTTATCATTATCATTATCCTGAGAGTTCCTTCATGTCTTCTGTGACATTGTGTGTGTGTGTGTGTTTAAATGAACAGATGCGCTTTAAGCCATTATCTAAAGAAAACACGTTAGGGTTTCTAGAGCTTGAAGGTAATAATTAAAGAAAATCATGTTTATTACTTTAAGTGTTTGCATTTATTAGTTTGGATATATTGTAAATGAAACATCCCCAAAGTTGGAGTGCAGCTACCTTCATGGAGGTAAAAACGGTCACCTACGCAAAATGTCACCATTAGTGAACCTGGGAGCTCTAACTGAGGAATGAACCCCCCCACCACCACACCCTTCCCCCCCCCCCCCCCCCCCAATCAATGTTGAAAGGGTAATGGAAGGATAGCAAACCCAACATGCACCCAAGACTACATCAGATTATTTGGCTCTATTTTGGTCATGTGGATTTCTTGCCAGATGCGATGGCTATAATTTATATACTGATACATGATTATTCTGTGAAAGATAGCGTTCTGGAAAATGACGACAGCTCCTGCTAAAGAGGCAAGACTTGTTGTGGAAGGGTGGTGTGGTGTGTGTGTTTGTGTATGCTTGGCTTTGTTTCTTTGTGTTACAGGGTCAGTAGTGTATGTTAGGCACATTGTCTTGCTTTTAAAAGAATATTTATTGAACTGCTGTTGGTTCTTTTGAAATTTTAAACATGTTTATTTTATGTTATGTTTGGTTTGGTGTTGGCTGTCCCTTGTCAAAGTTATCACCACTTCATCATTAAAAACAAATTGTTGAGTTCCTCTTTGAAAATTGTTTTATGTGCAAGATTTTGTTTGTGTGTGTGTGTGCACATGCTCATCTTAGTGTCATGTCAGTCTGCAAGAAACAACGCCTTGGATGTGCAGTTATTACATCACGGGCATTAGACATGTACACAAACAATTCCATAGGTCAGGCACTGGAATAAACTGTCTTTTTTTTTTTTAATGTACGCAGCATCAAATCTTTTTTATATGTACTAAAAATGGAGACAAGAAGAATTATTGAAGAATCGGTACCAAATCACGCCAAAGTTGGATGTGCTGGGCCTGATTTGTCAGGTGCTAAACGGCAGTACAAGGCATTTTCGCTCATAAGGCAGACAACAATAGTTGCTTTCTGAGCATTTGGAGAAGAAGAAAAAGTACAAATAAAATATCAGTGGCGTCATCAAAATACTTTTCATGAATTTTTTTTAACAAGAATTATAAGCAGAGTTTAATTTTTTTTTAAGCACTTATCTCCTGCATGCAGACTGCCACACATGGGTCTGCAGGGGAAAAGTGCGATTCAGATAGAAAAAACAACAGAGTCTGTCTTCTGCATAAGTGCATTATACTTTCTTTCATTTCACTTTATGTTGTTTATAGCCCCCCCCCCCCCCCCCACCACCACCACCACCACCCCCCCCCCCCCCCCCCCCCTAACCCTGAAGGCCATTTCATGGTTGTTACCTGACTCAGTCTCTGCAACTCTAAAAATATTCACCTCAAGTTCAACATCAGCACAACACCATCAGTCTGAACAAGACAGACACTTTCTCTGAGTGTTTAAAACCGTTCGACTTCAATCCCATGAGTCCATGAAGTCGTGGGTTTGAATCTCAGTGGCGTCTGATGAATTAAAGGGTAGGAGTTTTTACGATCTCCCAGGTCGACTTCAAGTGCAGACCTGCCAGTGTTTTAATTCCTATCGTGTATATACACCATGCAGAAGATCATATATGCACGCTAAAATCCTGTCATTCATGTCGGCGTTTGGTGGGTTACGAAACACGAACATACCTAGTATAATCCCCACAGTCGGAATGCTGATACCTTCATGGTTAGCTAAAACGGTGGCATACGCAAAATTTCAGCATTGGTGAACCTTGGAGCTCTAGCTGAGGAACGAGGTAACAAACATCGGAAACCGCCTCCCCCCCCTCACACACACTATGAAATGACAAAATATCGTAACTGTTTCATTCCTTAAGGCCGCTAAAACCAGGCTGTGCTGAGGATGCCAGCCATTCTGCTTGATTTATCACCCCCAGGTTACAAAAAAGCATAAAAAAATAATAACGTAAACTTCAATGTACAAAAGCAAGACAAGAAAAGTATCATCTAGGCAAATACTACTGCAGAACAGACATCCTGTGTCATCATAACTTCACTGCCTAGTCGCCAGAACAAAAAGGTTACAGGCACAATGCCATGTAATGAACACGAGAGAATAATTACTTGAAAGATTTGCTTGGAAAAAGGGCAGGCAACCAAACCTCTGCAATCCGGTCATGCTGTTTACAGCCCCACTGAGCACAGAGGCCATATCGGGGCTGTCGCCTTGTACAGTTTTAAACCTCAGAT
>CM054145.1:54188248-54229651 GCA_028751875.1 Rapana venosa
AAATCCTCTTGGACGAGAATCGAACCCGGATCAGCAGATCACGAGCGCAATGTGCATCACTCTAACCACCAGGCTATATCCCGCCTCCTCCCTCGTCTTCCTGAAGGTTTGGTATACTTTGATACTAAATCTGTGGCTGGGATTTAAATGTGTCTCTTCAATACAGGCCATATCTATTTTTCTCTGTATGTAGTCGTTCTGTCAGTGGGATCAATTGCCTTACTGTAGACTCCCTTAGAATTCCACGGAAGACTGATGAGTTCACAAGTAAAAACAAAACACAAGTATACAATTTGGATATATCAGAGAGTTTATTAACTTAAGCATTCAGCATATGTTAACCATTTCACTCTAAACATACACAGTCATCATAAGTTCAAACAAACAACTGCACATACTGACAGCTGATAAAGAAATGTAAGATTATTGTTTGATTATGCAAAAGAACAAAAACTACAAGTCACTTACTTTCTCTATGCTAGGTTTTACAGAACTTGTGATAAAATATGCAATACATAACATTCTATATACCATGTTTTACAGGATCATCATGATAAAAGGTGCAATACTTCACATATTATACATCATGTTTTACAGGATCATTATGATAAAAGGAGCGATACATCACGTTTTATATGTCATATTTTACAGAATAAAAGATACAGCGCTAAACAAACTGTGTCACGGTTTACAGAATCATCACAAAAACAGATGCACTAGGCCTACATAAAGCGCAGTCCAACAATTAAAAACCCCTCAGAACCATCACTACTGTACAATTGTACAGGGCAGCAGCAACTACAATGAATAAGATCATATGTTAAGTTCTTTGCCCCACCCTTAACATTTTTGGATCATATTTTCTGTTTTTGAAACCGGTGGTAAATTATTTAACACTAGAAAATGTGTACTTACAGGTGTGTGTTACTGGCACAAAATAGTTCTGCAGTCAAAAAACATTAAAAAATTTTGTTTTGTTTTGTTTCTATCTCTTATTTTTCTCCTTTTTTCCTTCCCTTTCTCTAAGTTTAGTTTGTGTTGAACTGTTATCTCATTTTCAGGGAACAGAACTGTGTTTTGTCTTCTGGTCATTTTTTTCCCCCTTTGGCTAGAGCGTCAAGGTCCACCAATGGTGAGACTTTTGTGTACGTGACAGTTTTCCATCCCGACTTTGAGGAAGAACTATCTTTTGCCCCAAAGCACAAAAGCCCAGTACAGAAACCCCTTCAGTCAGGGCAGCAAATCCCTGTGCCGGCCCTGCAGACAATCGGCAGATATCATACAAAGACAGCACAGTGAGCACTGACAGCGGCATCAAGAATGAGAAATGAGATGACCAAAAATACCAAGTACAATACTGGAAGGGACAGACCATGCTGCGGTGGTCACAGCAGGCCCTAAGTTGGGTCCCAGCCATACAAAAAAAAAAAAAAAAAAAAAAATCCCAGCCTTGGATCATTCCAAAATCTCATTGGTCAAGAGAGATGTCTAAATGACATCAAGAGGTAAACTCCAGTTTTGTTGTTGGTTTTATTTATTTATTTATTTTTTTTTGGGGGGGGGGGGAGGGGACTGCATGCAGACATTTTGCATTTCAGTCATAAGATGAAATCACCAACCAATCTTCTTGTTTTTGTTTTTTTAAATGATTGCTCAATAGACTGACACAAACCTCACATCAACCTCTTCATCTTCCAACATGAAGGAATTCAATTCCATAAAACTGATGAAATCTCATTCTGAGAAAGACTGCCAACTTGGCTGTCCTAACTACCCACGACTTTACCTGACCATGCAGTTCATCACACACAGACAGAAAAATATCAAAATGATTGCACACACACACACACACAAAATTACACTAGCTACCAACTGACCACACACAATGTACTGCCCATGTCATGTCATTTTTCATGGTCTACATCAACATCAATCTCCAAACATTAAGCCAAATGATTATTAAAGTTCTCAATATAGCGTAACTTGAATCCTAAATATAATTCAGCTTCACACACACACACAAACAAAAACCACAAATCAGCAATTACTTATCAGTAAATTATCAATCATAAATTCCAGCCCCAAAACCAAAGGCTGACATCACTTAACCCAGCCCCAGATCTAAGTCCAATCTATTTATTTTATTTTTCCATAACTGATCTGCTAGGATCAGTGTGAGAAGGAAAAGAAGGAGGGGGGAGGGTGGCAGGAAGGGAGGGGATAACATCAAACAGAAAACATGATAAAACTCTGCATTCACATTGCTGACAGGACTGAAACCTTATCTCTGTCTCCATAGGTGGGGGCCTGTCCACGTCAACCTTTTTCCCCTCGTATGATTTCATTAAATGAAAAGACATGGAAAAAACAAGAACAAACGAATAGAGCCTGTGCATGCAAGTGTTGGTCACCTGTTCAATAAACACACATGTATGTATAGTATGTTCTTTCGAGCCAGAAGGCCCATAGAGCCGGAGCTTATCCCGGTTTCTGTAGCGTTAAGCGAACTGATGGTTTTTCACCACCCCTGTAACAGGACGCTAGTCTGTCGCCAGATACTTCCCCAGCAGAGCTGGTACCCACTTGTACACCTGGGTGGAGTGAGGAAAATAGGAGTAAAGTGTCTTTCCCAAGGACACAACACCGAGCCGAGCGGGGATCGAACCCGCGACCTCTGGATCACGAGTTGACCGCCTAAACCACTCGACCACGGTGCCTCCACACATGTATGTGGTGATGGGTTTTCCCCCACCCCCATCAACACCCTCTCACCCCACACTCTACAGATGTGCTGATTTTATGCACTACACAAGCTATGTGGATTCATTTATTTACCTAAACAAAACCCCACCCACAACATGCATACAACTAATTCTTACCAACAAACGTTCATTTGTGATAAGTTATTTGAGGGGTGAATTGATTTGGCGGCAGATATGTATGGAAAAAAGATGACTAACACACACACACACAATTCAAGCACACTTTTCAGGTGAGGACTATCACTTCTACTAAAAAAAACCAACCCCAGCCATCTTCACAGCCGATCAATCGAAGTAAACAGTAAACTAACGCAGGAATGATCTAAACAGACTTAGCATAATAATAATAATAATAATAACAATACTGCATCTACCTCACCAATGCTTTCGTTCAACTTTCTTGTTCTCACACACTCAACCTCTCCCCTTTCTCTCAGAGGGAATGGTAAGTATTCAAAACGCCCCACTTATCAGCAACTTATCGGATTACCCATATTGTTTAATATCATACCAAAGAATACAGAATATCGAAAGGGGCTGTAACTCTGTACAGTCCTCTGGAATGGATTGTCAAATATCGCAGTCTGGTCCTGACCCAAAAAACAACACCACCACAACCCGTGAAGAAAACAACTGTAAATAAAAAAAAATCGACAAAAAGATCTGATCAGCAAACACCACCACACAGCAAAGAAGTTGTCATCACAAAAGAGAGACTCTCAAACAGCAATACAATGATAATCATAACAAATAATGACACACACACACACACACACACAACACAACACAACACAACACACAACTCCCCAGAATGAAGTACCGTCACTTTGCATTGCAGAGTTGATGGATCATTCGTGTGATGGGAAGGGGGTAGAGGGAGAAGGGGGAGGGTGTGGGTGACATGTATTTGTTTCCCATCAATCAGTGATCCACTTGGTTAGAGAGGACCAATCTATTTCCCAGAGCTTCATGAGATCATAAAGAGATGTAAACATCTCCAAGAGGTCAAGAGTAGATAACAGTCGGTTGAAGGGGGGGGGGGGGTGTTGTTCTCTCTCTCTCACTGTTAGTTCTTTTGTTTTCTCTCTCTCTTTCGTGTCTTTTGCTGTTAATTTTTTCTTTCTTCGTTTTTTCTCCCCCAACATTACTCAGTGAGCATACGAGTCAGCCATTCTCACCCCCCCCCCCCCCCTCTCTCTCTGCTACTACTACACCCAGAACAACAAAGGCACAAGTTCCTCTCCACCTCCTTCTGTGTCACAGTGCCTTTCCCTTCTCTTCTTCTTCTCTCACTCAACAGGCTGACAAATCAACAGTCTGGTACAGTGTTGTCATGGGCCCATCAAAATCTGGCACAGCCCAGTTCACAGCCTGCATGCTGGGTATGTTCTCTTCATAGCATCCATACGACCAGCCAGGGGCGGTCTCATCTTCTTTAAAGATGAATGGGATTCTGACAGGTGGGTAAAATGTGATGTGATGTGATGTGATATGAGTGTGTGTGTGCACAAGGGTTCATAGTTTACACACTCAACTAAAAGTTAAAGGGGGAATACAGCTTAAAGCAGTTTTAATTCCTGGGGGAAAATCCCTACCAGACTTAAAGGGGAACACAGCCTGAAGCAGTGTTAACTAACTCACTCCTGGGGAAAAAATCCCTTCCAGAGGGCAGCTCAGCAGCATGTCGATTCCGCTCCCTGAAGATATTTATCAGATCAGGAGTCTGAAGCTCTAACTACCAGGGGGTTCCCCCCCCCCCTCCTCCCCCCCCCCCCTCCTCTCCCCCCTATAAACAAACTTTCAGTGATGACAAATGTTTCCTCTCGCACTCTAATTCTGAAGTTGGAATGTGGCAACCTAAATGGCGGGGGTTGAAAGGTCGCATACACAAAAATCTCACCACTGGTGAACCTCGGAGCTCTAGCCAAGGAAAGCCTAACCCCTTCCCCAAATAGATAAAACCCAACCTAATACCATCCACAGTCATCAAGATAGCCGATTTTTCCTACAGAATGAGAAACAAGCCAGGTCAATTCTGTTATCTTTCCCTCACCCAAGACTTTTCAAGCGCTTTGTGATATGAAAACCACTCCTTTGTAACATTTAAAAAAAACCCAACCCAAACAACACGAGTTTGAAGCAAAAAGTACTTAAAATATATTGTGTAAACATTTTTCTTTAAAAACGTAACAGTGACATCCATTTATATAATCAACGTCTGGCTCCACATGTATTTTGACTTGGGAAAAGTAATCAGGCACAATTATGTTTTGCTTGTTGTTTTTTTTCTTCTTTGGTTTTGTTTTGGTGGTGGGTTTCGCTTTGTTTGTTTGTTGGGGGTTGGGGTTGAGTTTTTTTGGTTTTTTTTTTTTTTTTTTTTGGGGGGGGAGGTTGGGAGGTTGGGTTTATTGGGTTTTTTTTCTCCAGGAGAGAGGGGGGGATGGATGGGTTTTCTTGGGAGGGGGGAGGAGGTGTTTTTTGGTGTTGCAAAATCTTATTTTGCTGTACATGCTCTTAAGCTGATGTTTACATTATTGCCCCCCCCCCCCCCCCCCCCCCAACCAAAAAAGACAGATCAATGCCATTACAATATATCACAAGCATAATGACGCATCATACATTATGTACAAAACGGCAATACCGACAGTGCATAACCCTGTGTCAGATATTAACACAACCACTTTGTATTATGTGTATCATTTCACATGACAACCAAGTTGTCTTTTAAAAACAAGCCAATGCTCTTGTTAAAATACACACACATGTGCTGCGTGCACGTACTATGCACACACATCACACACATCCACACCATCACCAAAAACCACCACCATGGATAAATAGGTTAAGTTACTGACCAAGAAAAACTATAACAGAAGTGAATTTGTAAATAATATCAACAAATGCTTGGATCAACACACAGATAAGACAACTGGACACATAATAAGTAAATAAGCACAATAATTTTTAAAAAATGTTAATGATAAAAAAACAAACACAATAAATGCCTGCACCAGCTGATAAAAACTCAAATGGCAACATAACAAGTCAATAAACATGATACATGTCCATAACAAGTCAATAAACATGATAATGACCATAACAAGTCAATAAACATGATACATGTCCATAACAAGTCAATAAACATGATACATGGCCATAACAAGTCAATAAACATGATACATGTCCATAACAAGTCAATAAACATGATACATGTCCATAACAAGTCAATAAACATGATACATGTCCATAACAAGTCAATAAACATGATACATGGCCATAACAAGTAAATAAACATGATACATGTCCATAACAAGTCAATAAACATGATACATGTCCATAACAAGTCAATAAACATGATACATGTCCATAACAAGTCAATAAACATGATACATGTCCATAACAAGTCAATAAACATGATACATGGCCATAACAAGTCAATAAACATGATAATGACCATAACAAGTCAATAAACATGATACATGTCCATAACAAGTCAATAAACATGATACATGGCCATAACAAGTCAATAAACATGATACATGTCCATAACAAGTCAATAAACATGATACATGTCCATAACAAGTCAATAAACTGATACTGTCCATAACAATCAATAAACATGATACATGGCCATAACAAGTAAATAAACATGATAATGTCCATAACAATCAATAAACATGATACATGTCCATAACAAGTCAATAACATGTATACATGTCCATAACAAGTCAATAAACATGATACATGTCCATAACAAGTCAATAAACTGATACATGTCCATAACAATCAATAAACATGATACTGTCCATAACAAGTCAATAAACATGATACATGTCCATAACAAGTCAATAAACATGATACATTCCAAACAAGTCAATAAACATGATACATGTCCATAACAAGTCAATAAACATGATACATGACCATAACAAGTCAATAAACATATACATGTCCATAACAAGTAAATAATAATGATACATTCATAACAAGTCAATAAACATGTACATGTCCATAACAAGTCAATAAACATGATACATGTCCATAACAAGTCAATAAACATGATAATGTCCATAACAAGTCAATAAACATGATACATGTCCATAACAAGTAAATAAACATGATACATGTCCATAACAAGTCAATAAACATGATACATGTCCATAACAAGTCAATAAACATGATACATGTCCATAACAAGTCAATAAACATGATAAATGTCCATAACAAGTCAATAAACATGATACATGTCCATAACAAGTCAATAAACATGATACATGTCCATAACAAGTCAATAAACATGATACATGGCCATAACAAGTCAATAAACATGATACATGTCCATAACAAGTCAATAAACATGATACATGTCCATAACAAGTCAATAAACATGATACATGTCCATAACAAGTCAATAAACATGATACATGTCCATAACAAGTCAATAAACATGATACATGTCCATAACAAGTCAATAAACATGATACATGGCCATAACAAGTCAATAAACATGATACATGTCCATAACAAGTCAATAAACATGATACATGTCCATAACAAGTCAATAAACATGATACATGTCCATAACAAGTCAATAAACACGATACATGTCCATAACAAGTCAATAAACACGATACATGTCCATAACAAGTCAATAAACACGATACATGTCCATAACAAGTCAATAAACACGATACATGTCCATAACAAGTCAATAAACACGATACATGTCCATAACAAGTCAATAAACACGATACATGTCCATAACAAGTCAATAAACATGATACATGTCCATAACAAGTCAATAAACATGATAAATGTCCATAACAAGTCAATAAACATGATACATGTCCATAACAAGTCAATAAACATGATACATGTCCATAACAAGTCAATAAACATGATACATGTCCATAACAAGCCAATAAACATGATAAATGTCCATAACAAGTCAATAAACATGATACATGTCCATAACAAGTCAATAAACATGATACATGTCCATAACAAGTCAATAAACATGATACATGTCCATAACAAGTCAATAAACATGATACATGTCCATAACAAGTCAATAAACATGATACATGTCCATAACAAGTCAATAAACATGATACATGTCCATAACAAGTCAATAAACATGATACATGTCCATAACAAGTCAATAAACATGATACATGTCCATAACAAGTCAATAAACATGATACATGTCCATAACAAGTCAATAAACATGATAATGTCCATAACAAGTCAATAAACATGATACATGGCCATAACAAGTCAATAAACATGATACATGTCCATAACAAGTCAATAAACATGATAATGACCATAACAAGTCAATAAACATAATGAATGTCCACAACAAGTCAAAAACATAACAAATGTCCATAACAAGTCAATAAACATAATAAATGCCCATAACAGGTCAGTAAACATAATAAATACCCACAGCAAGTAAATAAACATAATGATAAATGTCCAATCCATATACCACACAAAAACACTCAAGGCAGCAAATCGAACAGTTCATAAGATCTGAGATCATTTCGGAAAAAACAACAACAAAAATGTGAACAGATCATTCTCAATATCAACAATCTCATCCAATCTTGTTATTTACAGCCCCGCCGACCACAAAGGCCATATCAGGGCTGTCACCTTGTAAAATGTTAAATCTCAGATTAAAACTGTGCAGCTATGTACAGATTAAAGTGGGGTTTCAAACCACCTCTACTGTCGTTCCTTGTATCAACACCCTGGCCAACCACGAGGGCCAACCCAGGACGGGCACCGCATTGTGGGAGAAACCACATCAACCACACATCAAATGAGATAAAACCCAAACCAGATTCCATTAAAACAACCTTGTTCTTAGTGACTAACGATGACATCTTCACTCATATCAGACTGGAAAAGCTGGATTCTCTCAGGAAGTTAAAAATCCTGTCTGGTGGAACATTATGAAAAAGGTTCTTTAGGGAGCCTGCACTGAAATGCTTCAGAATGTTGACAAAAGATGCAACAAAAAGCACACACCTTCTGCAGATGATGCAAAAGGACTTGACTTACTTGACATAAGACAGAGGAGGGTACTTTTTTCCTTCCTCTTCTCTTTTAAAATTGTTTTTTAAAGGTAAATGGTAATTGTTTGGCTGATAAATGCCACTAGCTGATTAGAACAAAAGTTGTATAGCAAAGTAAATGACAACAACAATAACAGCAACAACAATAATAGCAACAGCAACAGCATTAAGTCCTACATCAGCAACAGTAACAATAAATCCAACAATGCTTTTCAGCATTTTCTGTGACCTGTCAGGTGATGCCAAGGAAAATGGCCAAACAACTGACTAGTCAGTCACTGTTTTCCTTTGTAACCCAAACCAACTTTTTGTTTACCGTTCCTTGGGTTTTTATACCTTTTGTTGTTTTCTTTTTGCATTGTGATACACTGTATCATCATTTCATGTCTTCCAAAACTGATTTATTGCCACTTACATGTTCTGTTGAAGCAACCAGCATAAACAACATTAATGAACAGCTTATTTCAGATTGTCCCCCCCCCCCCCAAACTCCCCATGGGGTTGCAGTGGGGCCTGTCAGTATAAACAGCATCCCCACCTTCTGGAAATTCTGTGCAAGGAATACCCTCTTTTCTATCACTCTCTTTGTTTCTGCCTTGATCCTTTTCTTCCTGTCACCTCCTTCTTGTCTATTTTCTGCCTTCTTGGTCCATTCTCCTGCCTTTTTTTTTCCAGAAAGACTTAAAAGATAACAATTCTCTCCCATGCCGAAGTTGGATGCACTGGGCCTGACTTGTCAGGTGCTTAATGGCAGTGCAACGCATTAATTTTTCACTCGTACGGCAGACAACAATAGTTGCTGTCTGAGCATAGAAGAAGAAGAAGAAGAAGAAGAAGACAACGAAGAAGAAGAAGAAGACGAAGAAGAAGAAGAAGATTGTCTGTTTGGGAATGGTTATGAAGTTCCTGGTTTTGACAGTCAATACTGGATTCCATCTTGTGCTTTAAAATGTGTAAACAGTAACTGATCATAAAAATATATATTTGATTTTGATTTTCAGTGAGGTATATGAATACTGACACAGTATCTGTCATTGGCAGGGCTGTCAACGTCCTGAATTTTTAATCAGTACCAAATGTAGAGAAGATCTAAATTGATAACTAAAAAATTTCATAGACGTAATAGACATACCAGCATTGAATTAACAGAGGCTCAAAAAATAACAAAGGACAGATACACCAACAGACATGTCTGTAAATAAATAAATAAAGTTATATACACAAATTAGTAGCAGATTACCTTAACAGCAAAATAAACTGGGGAAAAATCCTAAACAAACAATAACATCAACAACAAACACACAAGAAAAACAAAAAAACAACAAAACTGAAAAAAACAATGAACACTACATTAAAATCTGTACACACATTGGTAGCAGATTAAACACACACACATACAAGAAAAATCCCCCAAATCTAAAATAAAAAAACCACCCAAAACCCCTCCTCCCTTCCAACCCTCCCCTCCCCCCCCCCCCCCCCCCTTCCCATCATAGAACAGCAGTTCATTCTTTCAGAACACTGATGAAACTTTTTTATTTCCACAGGTCTTCACAGCTTATCCCTAGAATTCTAATCACAGGTCCTTGGAATGGAAATCTGACATGGTGTCTTCCCCCCAAAAAAAATCTTAACAAAAACATCTATCACTTCAAGAGACTCACAGTTAACCGTTTTATTATGTATACAGACAACTTAGGACTACTACTTCTTTCCTGCACAAGCAGGCTGATACACAACCCCTGCATAACACTGACACTGCAAACCAATACAACATTGTAACGCAGGCCTAAGCCCAGGAAAACCTCATCCAAGTTCAGACATAACAAATTCCCTTTCATAATAGTAATAATAATAATGTATGGAGTTTATATAGCACTGAATCTTGTACAGCAACAAATCAAAGCGCTCAGATCTACGTCATCCAAATGTGTGCCCCCCCCCCACATAATGAGACAAATTGCACCAGAGGTCAAGTTTTAGTTTAACATATTAATCTGCAATGAAAAGGCTAATTAATAAAAAAATATTTTTTTTTAAACCGGTTGAAAATCGGACAATTCTAAGAAAAGTTAATACCAACTGAAATGATAGACTGCAGGAAGTGACAAAATCAGAACCTGACTAGTTTTGCATCAGAATAGGTGGTCAGAATGAGGGCTTGCTTGTTCTTAAAAGCGTTGTTAAAGCAAAAGGAAACAAAATCATGCCATTTCAGTACAAGGTAGAAAAATGGCTACAGTTTTATAATCGATCAAAATCAACAACCTGACCCCCGCCTGCCTAAAATGGCTCCTAGCGGAAAAGTGGGTCAGGCGCAATGTGACTCGTTTCATGGTGGAGTGTCACATTTTTCAGGCCACAACTCATGAAACTTAAGAATTGAGGAGACTCATGTTATCCCATATTTCTGGTCAGTTTTTGTAAGGTTAGGGGGGAAACATCATCATCAATAGAACAGTACAAACCATGCATATAACAGGGAGAAAATGAGAGCAACTGTGTTATTCTATCAGCCACATGCTGTAAGAAAACCTTGCGCTTTCATCGTTCAAAGTGTAAGTTTCAAAAGTAGGGATCAAGGCCACAATGCTATATCACATGTGCGACACACCACTACACGCCAGTGCAAGTACATACACCTTCACATACTGGATAAAAAGTGAAAGAATGGTCAAATGGAATACACACACGTACACCTGCAGAGGAAGAAAGCGATTTTAAGAGTATGTACATTTACACAGGAAGAGGACAGAGATTTTTCTTTGTTTTAAATCTGCGTTTGGCACTGGTGACCAAAATAAGTTAGAGTAAAAATTGTGGAATAAAAAGTGTGCTAAAACAAGATTTCAAGATTTGGGAACACACAGGCACACCTGCATGCATGCACGCATGCACACACACTCTCACACATACTCATTCACACACACACACACACACACACACACACACACACACACACACACACACACACACACACACACACACACACACACATATACAGAGGCAAACACACACCTACATGAAGTGGAGTAATCAACAGGTTCACAACAAAATCTCCTTCAAACTATCACAATGAAGATGCTTTTGTAAAGTATCATGAACGGTTACAGTTGAAAACAAAACGAAATGACAGGGATATATTTGTTGGTCACAACTATGGTTATCACCATACATTTCAATATATATACATCAGCTGTCAGATTCACCAATAACATTCATTGATAATAAAAACAAAAAATATCCATGTTGTCATGCTTTCATCATATCAGGTTGAATTTGATTTCCACTAACAGTAAATGGGAATCTCTGTGTGTGTGTGTGCATGTGTTGTGTGTGTGTATGTGTGTGTTGCGAGTGTTTGTGTGTGTGTGTTGTGTGAAGTGAGTGTAAAGTGTGTGTGTGCATACACACATATATGTGTGCATGCATGCGTAAGTGTGTGCATTAAAGCAAACACCTATGCATATACATGATTATGTTCATGCATGTTATGTTTGTATTTATGCATGCATATTATGCATATAAGCAAGTGTACACACGTTTAAGCATTACCCTCAGACATGTGTTTGTTGTTGTGAGTTCCCCAGCTCAACACCCTGGGGGTCACCCAGAATGAGCACTCTGACTCACTCATCCTGCCAGACAATCACTCTGAGATTGGTGATACACAATCAATGAGAAGTCGGTGTATGCATGACTCTTTCAAAGTACCTTACCATACAGACAGCCACACTCCGACTTCAGAGGACAGTCAAGAATGGGTTCCAGCGTATGCCCTGTAAGCATTTAGTCAGAAACAATTTACTTAGAACATGTATTCAACATTTGTTGTTGCTGACAGTTAAAACCCAAGCTGAAGGTCAACAACAACACTTTTAGCAAAATAGTGACCCACTCAGTGACAGGAGATCGAAAGAGAGATTGAGATTGGATGGAGTTAGAGAGTAGCTCATAACGAATCTCCTGTTTTAACTGGATAGCCTACGCATATATACAACATGAACACATGCACATACACATGTACGCATTTACAGGTACGTATACAAGCATGCGCACACACATATTGTCTAATATCATGATGAGTGAAGAGATGTTAATTAAACTGAAATAAGAAACGACACACACACTCCACACACACACGCACATACATACACACACACACTCCACACCACAAACTCCCGACACACCACTTTAAGACACAGGATGGTGCATTCCTACAGTCATCAATCAAGATCTAGACACTTCTCTCTGCACTGTTTCCACGGCTGGCTAAATTGATCAGCAGCAAGACAATGCTGGGATTAACCTTTTTTTCCCTGCATGCATGCTGGCTAACTTTGCATCACCCACCAACTGCTGGTGATCACTCGTTTCTTGCATGCGCTGGCTAACTTTGATCAGCAGCACAGACTAACTGCTGGGCGATCAAACTCTTTATTCTGCATGCATGCTGGCTAACTTTGATCAGCAGCACAGACTAACGCTGGGCGATCAAACTCTTTTATTCTGCATGCATGCTGGCTAACTTTGATCAGCAGCACAGACAACTGCTGGGCGATCAAACTCTTTCATTCTGCATGCAGCTAATTCTTATTTTGACTGCACAAGACTACACTCGACAATGGAACGGGTAGCAGCACTTTCCACCGTTCTCCAGCCAGGCTGGTTCAAACCCCAACACCACCTCAGGGATTTCTTTCACCAGAAGTCTTCTGAATCTCCCATGTTGATATCCAACACAACTAGACGTGCCTTGACACTTTTCTAACAATATCGTGGGCGTGTTAAAAATAGTGTCAAGGTTTGGTGTGTTGTGAAAATATAACTTATGCACAGAATCTCAAACAGAGACTGAAAACAGTCATAAACGTACAAAGCAATATCAATCAAAACAAAAGGAATGAATAAAAATGGAAGTTGCAAGTTGTGGAAGAAGAAATTCAAAACATACATCATAATATTGTAAAATGCCTTTCCTTTACCAGGTCTACCAACTGATTAACAAATGGAACTTTCACACTCAGCATATATGTGTATCTTATCACACAAATAACGATTTGATATTCTTACGAAATGATCATAATAATGCATAAAACATCGCACTACAGAAATCTCAACTTGCAGTGTCTAGTAATGCCTGTCTGGGTTGTCACTCTTTATGTGTTCAACAAGTTGAGCAGTCTTTTTGGTATCATTTCAAACTTGCTGACTAAACAGAAATGTGAGGTGATCTGCCAGATTTCCAATATTCATTTGCACCCTAGACCTTTCGGTTTACGTCTGTTGTAAGTACTAAAAATCTGACATGGTCTTTTAAAATACAATCAATAACTGGACATACTAGCAAAAAGAAAATTAAGACAACTAGAAATCACCCCAATTTACACACTCACACGCACGCACGGACGGACACACACACACACACACACATACATACATACCTGTTGTAAGTACTAAAATCTGATATGGTTTTTAAACTACAATCAATAATTGGACACAATAGCAAAAAAAAAAGTAAGACAATTAAAACTCATCCCAATTTACACAAACGCACACATGTACACCAGAAAATAAGACCAAAAACAACTTAAAGAACACACTATTTCCTTGTCACAAGCTGCAATGCATAAAGACCAGCAATCATTCTGAAGCTGATAACAATGCCAACACACATACAGAAAATTATGACTATCTTGGAGCCGTTTTCACACTATGTCTGTACCTAAACCAGCATGACCGCGTTCTTAATCCCATTCACATCCATCTGCACAATCCTACGTTCATAAATACATCTACGTACACTCCCCATTTTGCACACACAAAAAACCCTAACAATATGATGCATCCCCATACACCCTTTCAAAACACACGCACATTCCCCTATCTCTCCCCTGTCCTCACATCAAGTATGTACAGGGAGAAAAAGTAGACACTGGTGTTTCAAAATGTAAGAGTGTACACACGCAGACACACACACACACACATGAGGAAGAAGGAAGAGAAATGAAGAGGTAGTGACACATCTGAAGGTCGATGTTATCGTAGAGCGGGTAAATTGTTGAAGTCGAAGCCAGGCCGTCCTATTGCAGCGCAGTAGATGTAGATAAAATGGTACCCTGGAACAGTACAACAAAACCTGGCGTTTAACCATTCTTGCTGTACGCAGATAAAACAATGACCTATGATGATAAATGGTACCCTGGAACAGTACAACAAAACCAGGCGTTTATCTAACGTAATTTGCTTGAGTCGAAGATAAAGCAGGCATATGATGATAAATGGTACCCTGGAACAGTACAACAAAACCTGGCGTTTAACCATTCTTGCTGTACGCAGATAAAACAATGACCTATGATGATAAATGGTACCCTGGAACAGTACAACAAAACCAGGCGTTTAACCATTCTTGCTATACGCAGATAAAACAATGACCTATGATGATAAATGGTACCCTGTAACAGTACAACAAAACCAGGTGTTTAACCATTCTTGCTCCCCTGTGGGGATGACGGAGGCCTGTCAGTATAAATAGTACCCCTATCTTCTGGAAATTCTGCACAAGCAATTCCCTCTTTTCTATCCCTCTCTTTGTTTCTGCCTTGTTCCTTTTCTTCCTGTTACCACCTCCTTCTTGTTTATTTTAAACCTTCTTGGTTCATTCTCCTAACTTAAAAAAAAAACCAACAACAAAAAACTTAAAAGATAACAATTCTCTCCCTCGCTGAAGTCAGAAGCGCTGGGCCCAACTTGTCAGGGAGATAATGGCAGCGCAACATACTTTTGCCCATATGACAGATAACAACAGTTCCTGTCTGAGTGTTCACAGAAGAAGAAGAAGAAGAAGAGAAGAAGAAGAAGAATCATTCTTGATATATGCAGATAAACAATGACAAGCAACAGTAAGAATAATAGTTCAATCCATTCGCAGCTAATGTAGGTAAAATGGCACCTGTGAAAAAAACAGTTAAAACAACATTTCTATCAATGCACAACAGATGGGGATGAAATGGTATTTCAGTTGTTGTTTTTTAAAAGGTAGAAATGATACATAATATCTGTGAATAACATCTAAGAATGAAGATACCAACAGAAAAAAAATCTTGTGAAAGTAAAAAAAAATCCCACATTATAGAAAAAACAACACACACACACACATGTATGTATGTATATATGTATGGATGGATGGATGGATGTGTGCACGTGTGTGTCAAACTATCCTTGCAATACCATCTGTGCAAGGTATGTGTCTATGTCTACGTAAAGTCATCTGACTGGCTGTTACCTGACCCAAGGTACACATAAATATGACAGACAACAGAAACCCAATATCTGCACTCCATATTTTTCCTGACCACAAAAAACACAACCACCACTGCTTGTAGGTAACATGTGCCGCTGCTGCTTTCCATCAATGACCAGGGCTTACGCTTTGCACTTGGCAGAGATCAAGTTGCTAAGGTGATTTTTTCTTTTTTTACCTGATTCTTCAACCGAAACAAGGCTCCGACCGTTTCACAACACCTGTGCCAATCCCCCATCACTACCACCTTCCCAAAGAGTTGCCCTAGATGATTCATGCAGAATGGCAATAAGGAGCCTGTACAGGCATAAACATGGGGATGAGTAACCTTACACTGTGAACTAGTTTTCTGTCTAGTCTTGTCAAGGATATACACAGACACATGCATGCATGCACGCACGCATACACATACACATGCACATACACACACACACACGCATGCACACACGCACATACACAGTATGCACACACACACAGAGCAGAACAAGTGCAATGCAAGACACAACTTACCTCCTGGTATAAGGCAGAGGGCCCCAATGATGATGATCACAATGCAATGATAACCTGCACATCACAAATACATGAATAAATACATATACATACATATATGTATGAGTGCCTTGCACAGTATATGCATGAACATGTGCAGGAATATGATTAGATAAAAAAAAGAGGAATTGGGAAAAGAAAACCAAAAAAAAAGTACTCATACCTACAGAAGAAAAATTAAACAGTAAATGCAAATAACAAACGCCCACAAATAAACAAAAAAATACCACGAAGAAAAAGGTGGCAGGATGGTTTAGACATTCACCTGCCTAACAAGAAAACCCTCAGGTTTCTGGGTTTGATTCCCACCTTGCCCTTTTTTCCCAGTTTGATGGGAAAATCAAACTGACGGTCAAGATTTTTGGATAAACCTCTAAACCAGCTGGACCCATGTGCAGACAGTCTTGAAAGAGCCCATGAGGGTTGACGAGTGTAAAGACCAGAGAGGTGCCTCCCACTGTCCTGGTGAAACTGGTCGGTTCAATTCCCAACTGAACCCCCAGAGATGGAATGCGGCTACCTTCATGGGGGGAAAAAACGGTCACATACGTAAAAATCTCACCGCTGGTGAACCTCAGAGCTCTAGCCACATAATTATGCACTTGTGTGCCATTTCCACCCGAATGTTGGAGGTGAGGTAGCCTCGTGGTTAAGACGTTGAGCTTATTGTCTGGCAATGCAGGTTTGAGCCACCACCAAGACACCCCTTCAAAGGGATTTTCTTCCCCCTGAAGGTAACACCAGTATTGACTACACTCCGCCCAAAGTCCTTCGGATGTGACTACAAACTGAGGTCCTGTGAACAAAGGACACTGAACATTTTGTATACACACTTAAACCCATTCTGCCTACCACAAAAGTAGGCCACTGTGTGCCAGTTGGAATGAACAACAAAATATAAAAAAAAACGCATGCACACTGGTCTCGCATTAAGACATCATCTCTGAAGTCAGAATGCGGCTAACTTAATGGTTGGAAAACAGCTGGTCATGCAAAAATCTCGCAACCGGTGAACCTTAGAGCTCTAGCCAAGGAACAAAAGAACAACAATGAAAAAAACAACCCAACGCATCCTATCATAGACAAGCATATCCTTTCTTCATTTTACATGTTCAGTGTGATCTACCTTTTTATCTTCTGCATCCTAGCATACAATGCCTTCAAGTCACGCTATGTTCAGTGTAGACCCATCCCATGTTTTTTCAGAAATCTGTACACTATCATATACACTGTATTCATTTCACATTATGCTCAATACATGTATTTTTCATGCTTTGCATTCCGCGTACTAGCACACAAAATATACTATGTTCTGTGTTCACACTTTCCACATAAGCCACATGATATTCAGCTATTCTCTCACATGAAACAGTGAAGTTCTATGCACTTACCAGAGGCAGGTGACACAGCAATTCCAATGCCAGAAATGATCAAAACTGAAAGCAGACCAGAAACAAACCTGATTATTTATTCACAGCAGTACACCCATTCCTATTTCTGCACAGCACTTTTTCACAGTTATATAATGCAGAATGGTCTTGGAAAATGTGTTTGTAATTCTACTAACTTGGTTTAAACTCATTAAGTCAGAATATGGTTTACAATTTGAAATAGTTATGTGTGGAATATCATTGTTTTTTATTTTCCGTTATGAAGTTTTTGAAACAAATTTTACTTTGCCTTGGCTCAGGTTGCACTGCAGTTCACTTTTTTTGCATTTATGAAATATTCTATGAAAACTGATGTTTGATAACATTATTGATGATGATCCTTCATGGAGACATTGTCAATGGCTCAAATAATCTTTAACAATACGATTTCTAGTTTGCATCAACACCCCCCCTCCCCCCCGAAAGAGAGATGCTTCAACTATTTAAAGATCAAACTCTCCAAACTTCACAGACCATGGAAACTGTGCGCACACTTAAAAAACAAAACAAACTAAACCCTTTACAACCCTCCCCCCCAAAAAACCCCAAACATACAATAAACCCCCCACCCCCCTTAGGACACAAAACAAAAAGAAACCACCACCACTACCATCACTGCCATCTACTACTACTACCACCTCCTCCTCCTCCACCACCACCACCACCACAAAAACCTCTTTGTTTTTCTTCTTCTTCTTTATCGAATGCTCAGACAGCAACTCTTGCTGTCTTTTGATGAGCGAAAATGCACTGGACTGCTGTACAGCACCTGGCTAGTCAGGCCCAGCACATCCCACTTCAGCATGGAAGAGAAGTGTTGTCTTTTAAATCTTTCTGGGGGGAAAAAAGGCAGGAGAATGGACCAAAAGGCAGAAAAACAGACAGGGAGGAGGTCACAGGGAGAAAAAGAACAAGACAGAAGAAAAGAGAGGGATAGAAAAGAGGAAATTCCTAGCACAGAATTTCCAGTAGGTGGGAATGCTATTCATACTGACAGGCCCCCGGCATCCCCACATCCACAGGGGAAGCTTTGTTTTTAAATCCAAACATGTATAAATTTGATTTTTCTAAGCAATAAGGGCAACAGTATGACGTTTCTGCCATGAACATGATAGAGCGGCACTCACCAATTCCTATAATCATCAGAGCGCCGGCCCCAACAACCAGCTTCCAGTTTTCTCGCACTTTAGGATGGTGCACCCAGCTGTTCAACAGGTATATGTTGATTATGACTATAAACTTTAGCACAACTTTAAGTACGCACACACATGCACACACACGCACACACACACACACACACACACACATGCACGCACACACATACACAATAAATATTGAATTCCAGATAACTTAGAATGATTACAAGAACTTTAATGTAATATATTAAAAACCAAACAAAATCAATCATTAACAAAACAAGTCAAGGAAATTAAAAACTACCACCACCACCACCCTCTATCCAAAAAAAACAACAAAAAACCAAGAAAAGGACGAAAAGAAAAATGCTGACAGAAAGAAAGCAAAGAAACAAGAGGAGAAAGACTTTCTTTTCAACAGGGAAAATGCAATTGTTCAAATTAAGTAACTACTTAAAGTTACCCCCCACCCCCCCCCCCTTGATATCTCCCCCCACCCCAATATTGTGGGATTTTCAAATATTTAAGTTTCAAGTAATATGGCACATCACCCTTCACTGATGCACAACAAGCACATGTATCTGAGGTTTTCAAAAAGAGCCACATTAACAAATTCTGCCAATCTCAAGTCCAACACACATACTCATAAACACACACACACACACACACACACATCACACTTACCTGTCGTACTGGTTATAAGACAGCACAGACACCTCTGTCATATCTGAGACACTGTTAAACGAGTCCATGGAATGAGGGGTCTTGCCTGTGCTGATGTACCTGCAATACACACATACAGGCACATGAGCTGTTTGTTGGTTTTCTCTTTTATTTTTGGCTGGAGCTCCAAAGGTTCACCAATGGTCAGATTTTGCGTATGCGACCATTTTTCTTTTGTTCCTCAGTTAAAGCTCTGAGGTTCACTAATGGTCAGATTTTGCGTATGCGACCATTTTTCTTTCGTTCTTCAGCTAAAGCTCTGAGGTTTACTAATGGTGAGATTTCTGCGTATGCCACTGTCCCCCCCCTCCCCCCCCCCCCCCCTTCCACCTGCCAATTAGTTAGCTGCATTCCAACTTTGGGGATAGTGTCTTAAACATGACAGAAATTTTGTCATCCGTTCCTACTGGCATGAAATGACCTACTCTCCTGAAAGGTGGAACAAGTTCTTTTTTATGTGTGTGCAAGATGTTTTGCATGCATTCATGCATGGGGCCTTGGTTTATAGTCTCATCCAAAGAACTTTGACATTCACTCTGATTTTCTCATCAAACAGGGAAGAAAGGGCAAGGCTGGGTATTAAACCCAGAACCTCACGGTTTACTTGTTTGGCAGGTGAATGTCTTAACCATCCTCCCACATTCCTTCATGTAACCCACCGTTAATATGGCCACAATCTGACTTCAAGGAGTCTAAACATGCTACCTGTGTACACGCGTTTTCAAAAATGTCATCCAATCCTACCGGCACAAATTCACCTGCTCTTCTAAAAGTGCAGAACAGGTTTTTACATGTGTGCAAGATGTTTAGTGTACATTTGCACACAAGGCTTTGATTTATAATCTCATCCAAAGGACTTTTGGGGGAGTGGAGTCTGTACTGATGATAACTCCAGGGTAAAATCTCCTAAAACAGGCGCCTCCATGGTGGCTTGATCCCGGGCCGTCAGATCACAAGTGTATAAGTTATTTCCTAAAATTCTCTTACTCTGACATTGATTTCAGAATGAAACTTTTATCTTCAGTTTTCAATCCCATCTTCAAAACTTTGTTGAGTAAAGTGAAACTTGTATCCATAAAAGCTTGTATCCATAAAAGCTTTCTCTCTTTGTCCCTCTCTCTGCCTCTATCTGTCTTTGGAGATGAGACAGACGAGACAGCTGACAAGATATGAGATATTACAAATTTACAGTCAACATGCCAGTTACTGGACTCCCAGTGACTGTTGAACAGACCCTAACTGCCCTTCTGTCAGAAAACTCTGTCTCCAGCTGGAAAGTCACTGGTCAAGGGGACTTCACAGTTTTTGTGTTGAGGTTCAAGCCAGTCAGTGAAATGTCAACTAACATGGCTGACCCTATGCTGAACCAGCACACCCAAGCTCAGTATTACAGACGGAAGACTCCTAGCCAGAAATGGCACGACCAACAGAGAGTGAAGCAGCAGCAACAACAGCAACAACAGCAGCAACAACAGTTAGAACAGGTCAGAGAAGAAGGAGATAGAACCCTTGATGTAAACCTAACATGCTGCACAGCACACAGGATGATTTTGATTAACACGCCTCCACACCTGCACACCTGGACCACAGTGACACAGACAGTGAGGGTGGTACTGAAGGAGCATATCAAACTGATCTTCTGTGTGAAGTTAACCTACAACGACCGCACGCAGAACCTGATCCTCCAATTGACAGTGTGATCGCTGGGTTTGAGGCAAGTTCAGTGAAAAATTATGTAGCAACGCTGACTGATCGTTCTGTGCAGAATCGTCTGCGAAGAAAAGACAGAAACAAACTGTTTAGAAAAGTGGTGCTGCACAGATAGGATGATGCTGATGTTCTTCTGTGTGAATCAGATGACATTGTGCTAGAGTTTTCCTGTGATGAGCGGTCTGGGGGCTGGGTATATTGGTACATCAAACAGGAAAAGAAAAACATGTTAGCTGAGGAATGTGCCAGGCTGCCAACTTGTGGAAAGGAAAGTATGTCCGTAACACGAAGTAGGCAGAGACAGAAGCATGTGCTTTGCGACAGTTGTATGCTTTCCACAACATCATCTGGTTTTACCTTGGTTGAATGTGACCAGGATGCTGCTGTGGAACACAGGTTTCAGTGACAGTTCGCTCTTTGAATACGGTCGTTTAACTTAAGTAAATAAATAAGGCATTGCCATTGCTGTGGTATCCATGTCAATGATAGACATTGCATCGAAGCCCATGTAATACCGGCGCTTGCTGTATGGCTTGTATAGCTTAACAGCAATAACATTCAATTCAATTCAATTCTATCTGTCTTTGTCTCTCCCATGATGCATGCACGCACACATGCATGAAGCAATGCACATGCACACACACACGTACTCCCTCTCTCTCCAACACACATGCATACATGCACGCACGCACATACACACACAAACAAATAAACACACAAATCTTACGCAGTAGCTCGGGGTGTCTGTGTCATGATCAGAGGATCTTTACCATCAGCCTGAAAGAAAAAAAATGTCATAAATAACTTTCTTTTTTTTTTTTGACGAAAAAAATATCATTGCAATGCACTTTTTTTTTTAAACAAATACTTCAGATTTTTTCCTTCTAACTTATGAAGCTGTAAACCAAAAATGGCCATCAATAGTGACTCGCTTCAAGCTCTGCTGTAATCAGAGTAACCAGAAAAACCCAGATGTAATGATTAAAAGGAACTTTTGGGGGGGGAGGGTGGGGTGGGGGTGGGGGGAGGATTGCACTGCAGTCTACCCAATGAATGCCATCATCTAACCACACTACAAAGACAGTGTTAATCACAGGTAAGCCTTTACCAAAATTACCAGCCTTTGCCTCTTGCCAGCTGAAATTACAACTGACACACATAGATTATAAAACATTCTCAACATATAAATCTACACACTAATCACACACAAAGTCTGTATATCATGAATGACCTGGAAATCATGCATGGGGATTCCATCAGCGTCTCCTTCAAGAGCAAGCTTGGGTCGCTGGATTGGCGTGGAGCCCCCTGTGGCTCCGTACACACGCAGGTTGACATCTGAACCAGGCTCCTCCAGATCGTGGAAAAGGTCCGTGGCAGAAAACAAGTCAGGGTTTTGTGTTTGGAACTGAGGTGACTGTCCCCCGTATGCCATTGTTCAATGCTGTGGAAACTCCTTATCTCTGAAGAAAAAAACAACAAAACACATTAGGTTAGGATAAACTGAAAATGGTTTTTGCAACTACAGAAAGAAGAACCAACCAAACTGTTTTTCAAAGAAACAAATTGACTGGAACACTTAACCTCTTCATTTATATTTTTCAGTAGTAAAAGCCTTTTGAAAGTTTTTCAAAGTTTAAAACAAAGTATTATTAAATCATGCATTTAGATCTGATTTTATTTTTCTGCTTTATGATATTTAGTGCATACTCCTCCAAAAGGCATGACATTCAGTTAATTTTCCAGTTAAACTGGGAAGAAAGGACAAGGCTGGGATTGGAGCCCAGAATATTATTAGTCTAATTTATATAAGATTAAACCATTTCCAAAGGTTTTTGGACTCACAAGGCAATCTTAAAAAATCATTCTGCCCTGTCATGTAACCTGTATCATTAAAAAAAAGTTAACATAATGAACACATTATGATCGTTTTTAAAATCCATTACATAATGATAATTATTGTATCAGCGTCTGTAGCGACGGGGCTGTCGCTACAGACGCTAATATTCAGTAATTGATTGCAAAAAACGATAATGTGGTTATGTTAACTTTGATATCTATTATTGTACATCAGCGGTTGTAGCGCCCATCTAAAAGTTTGGTTTGGGTTGGATTCCTTTTAGTTTTACTAGTAATTAGTGGTAATTATCATAATTAACATTGTTACGTGTTAACTGATTACGTCTTCAGTTGACATAATTGGTCTTATTTCGCTGCAGTTTCAAAGGAAACATGATAAAATCGTACCTTTATGAAAAATCATTCAACATTGTGCTTATCCCGATGTAGATAAACTGAAGTCACAACATATTTATTCGAGGAACTCAGACGTAGACACCGGACTCGGCAGACCCACTTGTACGCAATCGAAGCCAGATCGTGTAACCACAAAAAATTGATCAAAATGTTTTTGTCATCCTTTGTCCAATGTCACTCAGCTGGGATGTCACTCAGAGACGCTAGAAACCATGGACAAACAACAAATATAATAAAATTATCAGCTCACGGTGCACGTCGTTGACGCACGATAGCTTCTGCTATGGTTGTCCACGAAGATTTATTTCCCTTGCTGGAGATCATCTACAAACAGAAACAAACCCCATGCACGAGTGCGCGCGCACGCGGCCTCTCCCCTATGTGTGCTATTCATTTATTTATTCTTTTATTTTGAGGATAATGGAATAAGCATCCTTGTGCTTTTTTTTTAAAACTTCCAGTGCCGGTATGTATGTAGTTTTGTAAATTTTGTCATTCGTTCCCACCGGCACACAATGGCTTACTCTCCCGAAAAGCGGAACGGCGCGCGTTCCTATATGGGACCTTGGATTATTGTCTCATCCGAAGTGCGTGAGTGTGTGTGTGTGTGTGTGTGTGTGTGTATGCGCGTGCGCGTGCGTGGCGGGCATGCGTGTGTGTGTGTGTGTGTGCGTGTGTGTGTGTGTGTGTGAGAGAGAGAGAGAGAGAGAGAGAGAGAGAGAGAGAGAGAGAGAGAGAGAGAGAGAGAGAGAGAGAGAGAGAGAGAGAGAGAGAGAGAGATATTTGCATTTCTAGATGGAATACTGAATAAGAAATGCATTCGCTTTCTTTCCCCAGTCAAGCCTGCTTCTAAGAACGATAACAACATCATCATTATCAATCACAATAACAACGACGACAAAAACGTTTTAGAAAATAAGAATTAAAAGAAAAAAATATTATAGTAGAAAAGTGATAGGGGCCTATAGTGCCCCCCCCCCCCCCCCCCCCCCAAAAAAAAAGAAAAAAAATCGTATGTGGTTAGTGGCCCGGTGGTCTAGAGTTAACGCATATTATGCCTAGAAAGCGAAAACTCCGTGTCCGGGTTCGATCCCCGTTCGTGCCCGAAATTTTCTCCCCATCCATTAGATCATGAGTGCTAGAGTTCAGTGAAAAATTATGTAGCAACGCTGACTGATCGTTCTGTGCAGAATCGTCTGCGAAGAAAAGACAGAAACAAACTGTTTAGAAAAGTGGTGTTGCACAGATCAGATGATGCTGATGTTCTTCTGTGTGAATCAGATGATTTCCAAGCTGAGTGACAGTCTGGGTGCTAGTCTTTCGAATGAGACGATAAACAGATGCTACGTGCGCAAAAGAACCCTAAACACACACTTGGGATAATACTATAATCCAAGGTCCCGTGTGCGAACGCACGCAGAACGTCTTGCGCACACGTTAAAACCTCTTCCGCTTTTCGGACGAGTAAGCCATTTTGTGCCGTTGGGAACGGATGACAAAATTTACCAAACTGCATACCCACGGGGACTGAATGTAAAAAAGCACATGAGTGCTTACTCCATTTATTCTTGCGAAGTCCTCATTAATTTTGTTAGACCCTTAGAAATATATTATCTCTCTTAATACAGGTTTAAATTGAGCGTTTTAAGAATGAAAAAAGAAATGCACTAAGTATATATACTGTGGTTTTTTGGTGATCAGATTACTAATTAGGCCTATTATAATTATAATGTTTACTCGTAGATATTTAAAAGCGTTTTTACCTGTTGTGCCTGATAACCGGTTGAAACAGATTCTGTCAGAGCCATCCTTACTGTAGGATATTGCTTTAGCAGTCATTCAGAGTTGAGTAAAAATGTAAATGTATAGATGTCCTATAACCTATGTAGTCGTAGGGGAGTGAGGCCTCAGAGACCTCAACTTCTCAAGGGGCCAACATATCGAAAGCGGCGCCCATCTCCTCTCCCTCGCTGCTTTACCTTCCCTGACTCTAAAGAGGCAGGTACCCATTTACCGCTGGGTGAACTGGGGGACTGTACTGAAGCCAAGGCGCACAAAAATTAATGGTCACCCATCCAACTGGTAACCACGCTCGACGCTGCTTAACTTGGGTGGGGGAAAGCGAGTGCTCCGACCGCTGAGCTATCCCGTCCCCTAATCAGATATGAACTATGAGTTATTTTAGAGTGTGTTGCTGTAATTTAACCTTTTGCTTTTTAAAAAGATATATTGTTCTG
Source organism: Rapana venosa (assembly GCA_028751875.1). Taxonomy (NCBI): domain Eukaryota; kingdom Metazoa; phylum Mollusca; class Gastropoda; order Neogastropoda; family Muricidae; genus Rapana; species Rapana venosa. The sequence goes on from CM054145.1 coordinate 54,214,438, forward strand.
AAGTATTTAATTACTTTTGGGGGTCTAAAAGCACTTGGTGTAAATATCTATTAAATTGAAGATTATACATAATTATGTATGTAAACACACGCACACACTCATACATATATACTCATACACACGTGCGCGCTTGTGCGCGCTTGTGCGCGCACATGCACGCACGGGCACGCACAAACGCACGCACACACGCACGCACGCGCGCGCGCGCGCACACACACACACACGCACGCACGCACGTACGTTTGCTTGCTTGCTTTTCGGAAGAGTACGCCATTGTGTGCCAGAAGGAACGGATGACAAAACATACACAAGGGGACTAGATGTAAAAAAGCACATGAGTGCTAATTCCATTATCCTCAAAATAAAAGAATAAAAAAAATAACACATTCGCACGCACGCACGCAAGCACGCACAAACACACACTCACACACACACACACACACACACACGCACACACCCTAGGGGTCTACCTCACACCTAGTGAGTCGCCCACTCGAGGTGGCAACCACCAAAACGTCCCTCCAATCACTGTCCCCAGTGAGCCCCTGACCCCAAGGGCTTCATGCAAAGGTTGACCTGAAGAACTACACCTGAACCAGGCTCCTCCAGCTCGTGGAAAAGGTCCGGGGCCGAAAACAGGTCCGGGTTTTGTGTTTGGAACTGAGGTGACTGTTTCCATAGGCCATTGTTCAATGTTGTGGAAACTCCTTATGGGGTGTCTGTTTCTCTCAGGCCCGGCCGGGATATATTATTATAGTAATCGTAGAGTGCAACCCTGTCAAGTAGTCTCTAAGCACATACACTTTCATAGTAGCATCATTAGTCATCCTCATTGTTATTGATCATCATGCAATAAAAATAAAGAGCCTCTAATTCAGTGTCCCCTGTTGCTCTGATCTCATGGTGACCTCAGATTCGGTTTCCCCATACACTTCTGTGCCTGTGGTGAGTTCGGTTCAAAGCCCTTGGGGTCAGGGGTTCACTGGGGACGGTGGTTGGAGGGACGTTGTGGTGATTGCCACCTCCAGTGGGCGACTCACTCAGTCTGGCTCCGCGACTGAGATAATATTGTCGTAGTAGGTAGTGCCCTGCGTAGGTTAGGTCAGAACAGGCACCACTGAACACCACCAAAGTGACCCAGCAGCAACGCAGGGCCCCTCTGACTGGTGGCCCAACGGCGGCCTGATATTTATGGTCTCCCTGCGGACTTCCGACCCTGAGGATGAGATATAACAAATCTAGGTATGGCTGTGGCGGGGAGATTGAATGAGCCCTGTGGGCACAGCAGGACAGGAACGTCACAGAATAGGAAGAAGCAAAAAAAAAAAGTTTTGTTTAAAAAAAAGAGTCTGTGGATGCTTTGGATATTCCACAGACTTTTTTTTAAACAAACAAAAAAAGTTTTGTTTAAAAAAAAAAAGTCTGTAGATGCTTTGGATATTTTAGTACACGCAGTATGAATGTAAGAGTAATAATAGGAAAACCGAAAGAAAAGTGGCAAAAATTAACCGTGATGTGTAGCCTTTCAACTAGGCCTGCCTCTTCATATAGACAGCCATACTGCTGGACTTTAAAATGATCCCCCCCCCCCCCCCCTCTCTCTTCAATGGAGAAGAACATTGCGTTCGCAATCTGACGACCCGGGTTCGATTCCCGATCAAGGGGATATTTTCCTCTGGAGTTAACATCAGTGCAGACTCCACTCTCCCCAAAAGTCCTTCGGATGAGACTATAAACCGAGGCCCCGTGTGCGAACGCACGCAGAACATATTGCCACACGTTAAATCCTGTTCCGCTTTTCGTAAGAGTAGGCCATTGTGTGCCGGTGGGAACAGATGACAGAATTCGCAAATCCGCATACACACGGGGACTGGATGTAAAAAAGCACATAAGTGCTTATTCCATTATCCTCGATATAAAAGAATAAAAAAAAAAAAAGAATACATGGATGATTATAAATAACCTAAATATAACATTTCAAAGCGTGTCAACATCATAGGCCACCGCACTCTGCTCACATGTCACTGACTAATACCGCTTTTGGCCTGGTCCCCATTTTTTAAAATTTATTTTTATTTTAAAGAACTCAGTTATTCGGATGAGACTAAACCGAAGCCCCATGTGCGAACGCACGCAGAACATCTTGCGAATACTTAAAAAAAAACACCCCGTTCCATCTTTTGGAAGAGTAGGCCATCATGTGCAAGTAGGAACGGATGGTAAAGGTAAAGGTAAAGGTGTCCCATAACCTATAAGGTCGTAGGGGAGCGAGGCGTCAGAGACCTCACTTCTCTAGGGCCAGCATATTGAGGGCGGCGCCCATCTCCTCTCCCTCGCTGCTTTACCTTCCCTGACCCTAAAGAGGGCAGGTACCCATTTACAGCTGGGTGAACTGGGGGAACTGTACTGAAGCCAAGGCGCACAAACGGTCACCCATCCAACTGGTAACCACGCTCGACGCTGCTTAACTTGGCTGGGGGAAAGCGAGTGCTCCGACCACTGAGCTCTCCCGTCCATTAGGCAGTGTTATTTTCCATATTTCATTCTCCTTCTTCTTGGTTGTCCAACGCTCTGTTTGTCTGTCATATGAGCGAAAATGCATCGCGCTGCTGTTAAGTGCCTGACAAGTCAGGCCCAGCACATCCGACTTCGGCATGGGAGAGAATTGTTATTTTTGAAGTCTTTCTGGAAAAAGGCAGGAGAATGGACCAAGAAGGCAGAAAATAGACGAGAAGGAAGTAACAAGAAGACAAGACTATACGGGCTTAAAAAAAAATTACTTTGAATTGTATTACTATTGTGACGAGTTTTTGGTGGCAGTCTAGTGACGATGAATTAAGCAGACTGGCTGGCATGCTCAACACAGCTTTGTTTTATAATTATGCCTTAAAAAGGAACACACACACACACACACACAGAGAGAGAGAGAGAGAGAGAGAGAGAGAGAGAGAGAGAGAGAGAGAGAAGAGAGAGAGAGAGAGAGAGACAATGTCCTGTTTTGTTCTGTATGTTAACAGCAATGGATACTTGTGGAGGGGATACATTGATGAGTGTTGATGGATAACAGCAGTGGATACTTGTGGAGGGGATACATTGATTAGTGTTGATGGTTAACAGCAGTGGATACTTGTAAAGGGGATACATTGATTAGTGTTGATGGTTAACAGCAGTGGATACTTGTGGAGGGGATACATTGATTAGTGTTGATGGTTAACAGCAGTGGATACTTGTAGAGGGGATACATTGATGAGTGTTGATGGTTAACAGCAGTGGATACTTGTAGAGGGGATACATTGATGAGTGTTGATGGTTAACAGCAGTGGATACTTGTGGAGGGGATACATTGATTAGTGTTGATGGTTAACAGCAGTGGATACTTGTAGAGGGGATACATTGATGAGTGTTGATGGTTAACAGCAGTGGATACTTGTGGAGGGGATACATTGATGAGTGTTGATGGTTAACAGCAGTGGATACTTGTAAAGGGGATACATTGATTAGTGTTGATGGTTAACAGCAGTGGATACTTGTAGAGGGGATACATTGATTAGTGTTGATGGTTAACAGCAGTGGATACTTGTAGAGGGGATACATTGATTAGTGTTGATGGTTAACAGCAGTGGATACTTGTGGAGGGGATACATTGATTAGTGTTGATGGTTAACAGCAGAGGATACTTGTAGAGGGGATACATTGATTAGTGTTGATGGTTAACAGCAGTGGATACTTGTAAAGGGGATACATTGATTAGTGTTGATGGTTAACAGCGGTGGATACTTGTAGAGGGGATACATTGATTAGTGTTGATGGTTAACAGCGGTGGATACTTGTGGAGGGGATACATTGATTAGTGTTGATGGTTAACAGCGGTGGATACTTGTGGAGGGGATACATTGATTAGTGTTGATGGTTAACAGCAGTGGATACTTGTGGAGGGGATACATTGATTAGTGTTGATGGTTAACAGCAGTGGATACTTGTGGAGGGGATACATTGATTAGTGTTGATGGTTAACAGCAGTGGATACTTGTGGAGGGGATACATTGATTAGTGTTGATGGTTAACAGCAGAGGATACTTGTAAAGGGGATACATTGATTAGTGTTGATGGTTAACAGCAGTGGATACTTGTAGAGGGGATACATTGATTAGTGTTGATGGTTAACAGCAGTGGATACTTGTAGAGGGGATACATTGATTATGGATGCTGTGAGCTTGCGGCGCATGTTAATCGGTTGGTGTGTTATCTCATTATTTTCGACAGCTGCGATGAATGATGATGATGATGATGATGATGATGATGATGATGATGATGATGATGATGATGACGACGACGACGACGACGACGATAGTGATGACGACGACGATGATGATGATGATGGCCTCTGTGGATTTGTGGGCTCGGCAGTTTTAACATCATGATGTGACCAAAGTGGTGGTTGTTGTCTTCAATTTTACGTCTGTTCACTCTTAGTAATATTAGACGAAGGGGGAAAAAAAAAGCACACACACCCCCTACCCCTACCCCCACCCCCGCAAAAAAATCCAAACAAAAGCCAAATAAAACCCTTCCAAGGTGTAACAAAAAACTGGGCCATGTAATAAGAATTAAAAAAACAAACACCGCCTCACAATGAAGAAACAACAAACCCAAGTCACAACGTTAATGTCACTATACCAAATATCCTGCAAGACTGTGCCAGATACCTTTCACAATATCAAATGCCAATTTTAGATTTTTGAATAATTATGCTGGTGAGGGAATTGTCAGAAAAAAATTGGGTCTTACATTACAAAAAAAGAGTGTTACTGATACTCTTAACGCACATACATTGACCATTTTTACTGAAATTGGTTATGAATGCGTTCAGTTTCATCTTATACAAACAAAATATTGAATCTTTTTTCAGTGAAAACATTTGCACAAGTGTTTGAAGGGCTCGCGACTCTTGAATTGTCGGTATTAATTGAAGATCTATCTATTAAAAAAAAGTCTCGTTTAATTGATAAAATTCAGCGACCTTTCTCCATGTTTAAAAAAAAAATCTAATGATAGCCATCTTGTAAGGATAAAGGTTCATGCAATTCTGCTGAATCTCGGCCATGTTTTGCACCTCTTTGGAATGGTGTGTGTGTGTTTATTTTATTTTATCTATTTATTTATTTTATTATTTTATATCGAGGATAATGGAATAAGCACTTATGTGCTTTTTTTCATGCAGTCCCCGTGTGTATGTGGTTTTATAAATTCTGTCATCTCTTCTCACCGGCACACAATGGCCTACTCTTACGAAAAGCGGAACAGGATTTAACGTGTGCGCAAGATGTTCTGCATGCGTTCGCACACGGGGCCTCAGTTTATTGTGTCATCCGAAGGACTTTTGGGGAGAGTGGAATCTGCACTGATGTTAACTCCAGAGGAATATATCCCCTTGAAAGGGAATCGTCAGATTGCGAGCGCAATGTTCTAACCACTAGGCTATCCCGTCCCCCTTGTGTGTGTGTGTGTGTGTGTGTGTGTGTATGTGTGTGTGTGTGTGTGTGTGTGTGTTTGTGTGTGTGTGCGTGTGTTTGAGAGAGAGAGAGAGAGAGAGTGTGTGTGTGTGACAGAGAGAGAGAGAGAGAGAGAGAAGAGAGAGAGAGAGAGAGAGCGAGCGAGAGTATGTGTGTGTGTGTGTGTGTGTGTGTGTGTGTGTGTGTGTGTGTGTGTGTGTGTGTGTGTGTGTATTGTTATGCTATGAAATTAATGTGATGTTGAGATTGTCTTCAGCCATAACAAAGCATGTCTTCACCAAAGGACAACATTCTTAGAAGGGGGAGTGTGGCTGTCTAAAATTAATATGGCCCGGTACTTGAAAAAGTCGTACATGAACTTCTCCTCAAGTGCAGGCTATGCACTTACGGCCTTACTCACAGTGATTCCCAGGCAGGAAGACTGAGTGAAAGACGGAGTCCACACTCTGGATAACCCCTAGGGAACCTTCGACAACGCAAGAAAACAGTAACTGACAACAACACATAATAGCCTCACATAGATGGCTTGATGAAAAAAAGCAAATGCATTGCTTATTCAATGTACCATCTGGAAATAAAAATTTGACTTGACTTCACTTTAAAAAAAAAATCAACTAATATCGCTCACCTCACCTAATCTCACCTGTCCCGTAGTGCTGTAGCACTGAGGATGTTGCAGCCAGCTTCCTTCACTCCCCGCGGTCTTCTGCTTTCCCTAGACCAGTCCACTCTGACGTTCATGTCAGGGCCTCCGCAGTTGCTGTCTGAGCGTTCGACGAAGAAGACGAAAGAAGAGTCTTCCCATCGTGTTCTCTGTCTGCCTCTTCGTCTCCCTCCTTGTACTGTTCCCTGGCAGACAGTCTTGGCCAGTCCAGATGTTGGTGTGACGTGCCATACCACTTAAGTTTGTGTCTCTGTGTGTGGTTTTTAAAAAAAACAATAACTGAAATTAGGAGCTCTTCATATGGTCCGATGGCGTTCTTAATTTTGGTTTTCACTTCCTCATCAGTGATGTGATCTCTGTATAAGATCTTGTATCTGTATTTGTATGTGATCTTGGTATGAGATACCAAGGAGTTTGCGAAAGCATATCCTCACCATTGCTTGCAGGCCCATCCTTCCTTCCATGTCCGCTGGGCCTAACATTTTATGCAAACAGAAAAAACAACCCCCCACCATCATTAATCAATTACGCAGCTTTCAGACCTGTCTTTCAGGCTGATCCCGGAGTCTCCCGGGTGGCTGCTGACCAAAGGCCGTGTGGCCGAGGCCGAGGCCATCCTGATGAACGCGGCCAGGGTGAACCGGGAAACGCTACCCGCCGGGTGTGTGGAGGTGCACAGCGTAGCCCGGGACAGACAGGAGTCCCTGCCGTCTGTGTGCAGCCCCCCTGTACTGGTGTTGAGGTGCTGCATTGCCTTCTGGACCTGGTCAGTGTGGGGCTTGTCTGTTCTTTGTTGCTGTTGCTGTTGTGACTGTTTGTAGGCCTTACACAGCAGTATTGTGGGTGGGTGGGAGAGTGGTGGTGGTGGTGGGGAAGGGGGGGGGGGAGGTAGGGGAGATAGATGGAATAGCCGAGTAGTTCATGTCGTACATACCTTACCTGCCTACCCCTCAAAATGATCTTTAGTAGTAATCCTGACAATGCGACTTTTTGTCTAGTGATTTTGTGGCTTCTGTCAGTAGTGCTTACCTCAGGCTTTTTTTGTGTTTTTAAACCTAAGCCGTAGCGCTATAGTCTGCATTTTGCTCGCTGTAGGCCTTCCACCTAGGTAAAGGTTTCCCCATCCTTTTGACATGGAGGCCTAAGCTTAGAATAAGGCCCCATACCCATCCATATAGCCTAGAGGCACCCAGCAGTCACAATAAAAGCTGTTTAAAAGCAGCAGCAACAACAACAACAACAAACACCGGCAAACAAATAAAAATGTGTGCTTCCATTCGTCCACTTCTCTATTTTCTGGATCTGGCTGTGTGCAGGTTTGTCTGCAGTCTGGGTTTTTACGGCCTCAGCCTGAACGTGGGCAGCCTGTCCGGCAGCCTGCACCTGAACGTCCCGCTGTCCGGGCTGATGGAGATGGTGGCTGATGGAGATGGTGGCTGATGGAGATGGTTGCTGATGGAGATGGTGGCTGATGGAGATGGTGGCCTTTTCTCTCTGCATCGCTCTCTTGGATCGGCTGGCCGCCGGCCGCTCAACGCCTGGCTCCTGCTCCTGGCTGCCTGGCCTGCACCTCCACCATCTTCACCACGCTGTATGCCCCGGCCTGTGAGTGTGGTGGCCTTCCGCAGAGTAGCTAGCTGCTGGAAGACTAGGCCTGCCCTGTGCTTGGAATGCTCACCTTCTTCAGCCTGCCTTTTGTCCTGAGTGTTAAATGGCCTGACTCCTTATTGGGCTGCTTTGGGCTTCTTCAGGGTGGGGAGGCGTGCGGGTTTCCGCTTGATTTAGGCTATATGACGCTGATGACGATGCTAATTATTTAAGAAAAATAGTGGTAGGCCTAATAAGTGTGGAATTTATATAAGCCTAGCCCTGAATCTTGTAAAGCAACAAATCAAAGCGCTTACATTTAAATCATTCAAACTCATGCAACCGTCCACAAATAGGATTAACAGAAATCAAATTTACACACAAACATACTCACGCACGCACTCACACACACACACACACACACACACAGGTGAACAAAGGCGAACATTCAAACTGGGATTCCTTCAAAATAACAGACACCGTGAGTAGCTCGTTTGGTGCGGGGAGATTCTGTGGTCCATCCGTTAGGGAAAATCATTTGAAAGAAGTAAGTTTAGACATTAACCTGCCTACCAAATAAACGGTAGGTTCAATTCCCAGCTGTCTCCCTGAAATCGGAAAGCAAGCAGCCTACCTTAATGGTGGGGCAACACACGACCGCACACACTCATGTCTCATCATTGGTGAACCTTAGAGCACTAGCCGAGGAACGAAACAAGACAATCTGAGTGGACTATGTATCACATTATTGATCCCTTTGATCACACAGTAGGCTACAGTGTTAGCGTTGCTATGTCTCATTAGGACACATAGAATTATTATGCCGGGGCCCTGTCAGTATGAATAGCCTAGCCCCCCACCTCCCTCGAAAATTATATGCAAGGAATCTTTTATTCAACTCTCTTTGTTTCTACCTTGTTCCTTTCCTTCCTGTCACCTTCTTTTCTATTTTCTGCTTACCCGGTCCATTCTCCTGCCTCTGTTTCCAAAATGTCTCCAACTCTTCCTTATTCTCATTGTCATGTCTTCTGCCATCTACATTCAGACAGAAAGATGGATTCAAAACCTGAATGATGAAACTTACAATGAAAAAGTGTGTGTGGTGTGTGTGTGTGTGTGTGTGTGTGTTTCAGCCTTGTCGTGGATGACGACTGCTCTAGCGATGATAGGGAAGCTGGGTATAGCGGGCGCCTTCGCCACCATCTGGCTCTACTCCACTGAACTCTTCCCCACAGTGGTTCACAACTCAGGCATGGGCGTCAGCTCGGCTTTTGCCCGTGTGGGAAATCTCGTCAGCCCTTACATTGCCAATTTGGTAAGGAGAGAGAGAGAGAGAGAGAGAGAGAGAGAGAGAGAGAGAGAGAGAGAGAGAGAGAGAGAGAGAAGAGAGAGAATGACAATAACAAAGGTTTATTGTGTTAGGCAAATATGCCCTTTCACAAGGGGACAGTGGGGTGGGGACTGGGCACAAAATACAAGGTTTCCAAGTCACTGTGTTCTGTCCTTTTAGCCCACTGGCTCATGGCATTACGTCACAGGTAAGCATGTCACAGATGTACATACAAAACTTCACTTGGTTTCGACATCTCTCTCTCTCTCTCTCTCTCTCTCTCTCTCTCTCTCTCACACACACACACACACACACCGCAACCACACACACACACTTACTCACACACACACACTTACTCACACACACCGCAACCACACACACACACTTACTCACACACACACACTTACACACATTTACACACACACTTACTCACACACGTGCCCGCATGCATGCATGCACATAGGCGCGCGCTCACACACACACGCGCGCGCACGCACGCACAAGAGCTATCATAACTAACCAAGGAAATGTCTCACAGCCCCCATTATCACATTCATAACACAAATTCCAGCACTGATTTTGTCTCTAAATTTTTCTGGATTGGCTGGTGTCCACTGTGGTAGCCTGGAGTAGACTGTCCGTACTTCCCGAGTCATGTGCTTTAAGCTTCGTTTTGCAAACCAAACGAAGTCTGACGGTTCGTCACCTGCTGCTGCTGTCCAACTGAACTCGAATACCATGTCATGGCTTTCACAGATTACAGTTTCAGGATTGTCATTGGAAACAAAAACATGGACGAAATCCTGGTTTCTTTTTGTGTTTCTGAGTTTTTTCTGTAGCCATCGGTCAGTCAGTTCAGCGACATAGTCTCGTATCAAGTCCACACCGTATCCAGCCAGCGTCATGAACCTTGTGCAAGCAGTCCTCCTGTCCTCTTCCAGCGCAGCGGCAGCATCAGCGGTGGGCATGGCAACAAGGTTGATTTCCCTTTGCTGAACAGCTGCTGTGTCGGTAGGCACGGTGACATCAAGGGATGGAGGGCGAAATTCTGGTTGGTAACACAAGACAGGCGGCCCTGTGTTGACTGGTGACAGGGGTGTGTCAGTGTGTGAGACAGCGCTGGTTGCTGGGGGAGTAGGCATAAACAATAACTGTCCAGAGTTTGCATCATTTGAAACTTCACATGAAGTTTCATCAAACTCTGGTTTCCTAGCTGCCTGTCTCCTCTCCTCCAGTGGTTTCTGGTCTCTCTTCAGTTGACTTGGGGGCTTTCTGCAATAGCACTGGGACTGGGAGGCAGACTGCTGTGCTTGTTGACAGGCCATGTTGTCAACTTCAGAGCTAGTTCTCAGTCATAATACGACAGTCATATTGTCGCCTTCTCCTGTGACTTTCCAGGAGGTCAGGTGACTCTCCTCTAGCAGAGCACTCAAGGTCTTCTCCAGCGCTGTTGGAAGTCAGACAACGGGCATGGTGCTGCAGAAATTGGTATTTTACTGCAATTTGATGCAGAGCACAATTTTGCTTGACTATATCTAAGGGAGATCACCCTGAGAGACCGAGAGAGAGAGAGAGAGAGAGAGAGAGATGGTGCAATTTTTGTGAAAATATTGTCTTGATCATTAGGAAATGAGGGGGTAAAATGCCAGATTGCCTAGTTTATTGGAGAGGGATCATGGATTCGTTTGGAACTAGTAGGCCTAATAGAAACATTAGAGTGGAAATAGGGCCTATAATTATAATAGTGTTTTGGTTTCTTGTAGGCGTCATGATCTTGACCTGTTGGCAAGAGAGAAAGAACAGGGTCGAGTCCCTTGAGAGCAGTGCTTTGGTGATTAACAATTTTTTTGGGGGTTTTACCCTAGAGTTAACAATAATGCCACACAGTCATTTGGAGAAATTATACACGGATGTTCCTTGGATAAATATTTGCAAGCAGAACGATGTATACACACACATTTAAAAAACGATGTACACACACATTTAAAACCCATCTGCCTGTTGCAGAAGAGCAGACCAACTGTAGCTGGTGGAACGTAATATCATAGTCCAGCATGCACCTTGCTGCCCAGAGAGGGATGGGCTCTGCCAGGTTCAATGGCTCATGCACTCTGCCTGAAAAATGCAATGCACTGGTGACTCCTGAAGGAGCTACGAGTGAAGTCAATGTGGCTAAAGTGGTTTTAAAGCCCCCCCCCCCCCCCCCCCCTCCCAACAATTGTTATGGCCTCGGAGCAAAGAAGAAAAAAAACCAGTTAATGATTTTTTTGGAAGAAAATACCCTTCTCCCCTCCCTAGGGCTAATATCGGGATTTTGTCTCAAACTCCTGTTTAGCTAGACACACTTGCCATATCCCAGTTATACAATATTTGCTCACAGCCGCCCAAAGTGCCCCCCCCAAAAAAAACCCCACCAAAACAAACAACAACAACAACAAAAAAAACCCACAAAACCCCCCCCAACAACAACTTACCCAAATGAAGAGTCGGTTGACTGAAACCTCCGCTCCATCCGGTTTCTGCCTTAATTGTGCATGTACATCATCCTGTTTTGAGACTTTAACACAGTGCACACACACTGAACTAAAGCACATAGCTAGATCCAAAAAGACGAGGGTTGGGTGGAATAAAATAAAATTACCACACGCTAAATGGGGATTTGGAGGCACCGTGGTCGAGTGGTTTAAGGCGGTCAACTCGTGATCCAGAGGTCGCGGGTTCGATCCCCGCTCGGCTCGGTGTTGTGTCCTTGGGAAAGACACTTTACTCCTATTTTCCTCACTCCACCCAGGTGTACAAGTGGGTACCAGCTCTGCTGGGGAAGTATCTGGCGACAGACTAGCGTCCTGTCACAGGGGTGGTGAAAAACCATCAGTTCGCTTAACGCTACAGAAACCGGGATAAGCTCCGGCTCTATGGGCCTTCTGGCTCGAAAGAACATACAAATGGGGATTTGAAACAAAATCAGGGACAGGCTAACCTGATGGTTAGAGCTTTGTGCTGTGATCTGATGGCCCAGGTTTGAGCCACCACCTGTTTAAGGGGATTTCCCCTCGTGGACTTCACGTCAGCTCCAACTTCACTCCCCCAAAAGTCCTTCGGAAGAGACTATGATTATTATAAACCAAGGTCCCATGTGCGAATGCACGCAGAACATCTTGTACACACGTTAAAATCTGTTACGTCTTTCGGGAAAAAAATAGGCCATTTGTGCACAGATGACAAAAGTCACAATAACCACATGCACACTGGCCAAGCAGAATCAGTGCCCAAGTTTTGGCTATTCAATACAAAATTGTATTGGGAGATATTATCAGCTTAAAGTTTTTCCTTCAAGGGGACGAAAAGGTGGAACTGAGAAGACCTCTTGGACTTGAACGATCTAGTGTTTCAGTGCCTGTATTTGTCACAGTAAATGTTTCTCTCCCCTAGCATCCCACGGATCCAAGTAAAAATAATAGTGCCAGGATCCACAGGCCTAGCCATGAACTATAAAAAAATAATACAAAGGATCTAGTTATGAGATTTGTCCTGGAAGAATGCAATATCTAATTGCTCTGGTCCACTTGGGATGTGAACTTTTCTCCATCTTGAATACTTCATTTTGGGGAAGGAACAGAGACAGGTTCCATCTAGGTGCATACTTTGTAGAGGTGGCCTCTTGGTTGGCTGAAGAACACTGGGCTACTTCGTAAAAAGACTTTGACAGGTTAAAAGCCCCTAATCTGTCTCAGAGTAGTTGAAACAACCAATTGGTGTCCTAGGACTGCACTGACTGCAAAGGAGGAAAGATGGGCCCAAAAATTGTTTGTCAGTGTGGAAAATAGGCACATGCATGAGTAAGGAGTGGAGGCGTATTTTTAAAACTTTTTTTTTTAACTGTGAAATTTTTATTAGAGTAAATATTCTTTGGCTACTTGGGGTGGCTGTTTAACAGTATTGCAGAACTGAGAAGTTAGGTAAGTATGAAAGAGAAACGAGTCAACCATTTCCTAAAAGGTTTTGGTTTAGTATTCCATGTCACAGTGTTCCTGCTCTTCTGGAATTATCACACCAGTTCACTATGAATGAGCTGTCTTTGATGTTGGAAAACTTAAGTTGTTTATATATATTTATATAAATATATATGCGCAAGTCTGCCTTGGCTTCATTACATTTCCCTTGTTCACCTAGCTGTACATGGGTACCTGCCCTCTTCAGGGGCAAGGAAGGTGAAGTGCGAGGGAAAGGAGATGGGTGCCACCCTCAAGATGCTGGCCCCTAAAGAACCCAAGGTCTCACGACACCTTACTCCAAAATGATCACAACGGTTATGGAACACCATCATTTTTGTATACGTGTCTTTGGATTATTTGTAACATGGGTTTCAAAGTAAAATCATATGCTGTGTGTGTGTGTGTAGTCATATTACTTGGAAGGAGATGCAGCAACAGCAGTACCACTGCTCATCTTTGGCTCCTTGGCAATAGTGGCAGGACTGCTGCTGTTGATACTGCCAGAAACCCCGAACCGCAGCTTGCCAGATACCATCAATGATGCCATCCAGTTCACAAAGTAAGTTTGCAAAATTTTGTCTTAAGTGTGTTTTTGTTGGGCATCTTTGTACACATTGTAATCCCCACCACCTTTCATAGAATAGGTCCGTTAAAGTCGGTGAGATGGGTGGCGTAACATACCCAGCATGCATCCTGCTACAGGGGTGGTTTTAGCATGGCATTCTGGATCAAGGATAGTGAAGGAAATTCTGTAACACTGGTATGCACAGTGAATGAGTGGGTGTACTGGTGAAACCAAGTCTGGATACCAAGGTTAGGATGGCCGTTTGGGGGTGATGAGAATCAATATAGCCATTCCTTACTGACATTATCCCCCCCCCCCATTGTCTATTGATATTTGAAGCCACTGTCATGATCCGAGTATGAAGGCATACTGGCTTCTGCATCAGTAATGCCAGGAAACTTGAGCCCTGGAGATGATATACATTTCCTGGATACTGATACAAAGACTCAAATCCTCTAATATCAGATCTTAGGCAGAGATATTGACCAATGTGAATCATTTTGTGCCCAGAAGACCCCCCCCCCCAAAAAAAAAAACACCAAAAAACCGACCCCCCCCCCCCCCACCCCCCCACACACAAAACCACTTAAGAATCCTGCTGTCACAGTCTTATTTTGCTTTTATCTTATTTCTTTATAAAAAAAAAAAAGATGACTGATATTGCTTTTGTTTGCACAGAGTGGCGGCAGACACAGAGACCGACGGTTTTCACAGTGTTCCTCAAGATGAGAAGTTGGAAGAAAACGGCACACTAAAGGCCCACACCTAAATGCAGAGAGCTAAAGCAACTTTTATATTCCTCAGGTAATCAGATACCATGTTGGGGTTCTTACTAAGAAAGGAAAGGACCCCAAATAATAAACTTAAGACCCACAGTGAAAAAAATTAAAATCCAATGTCCCACTGACAGATAAAAAACCCCCATGGCAATAGGAAATTTAAAACCAGAACGGACCTCATTACAGGCTTCATACACTTCTCAGTATGAAGTTCAAGTATTAACATTTGTAGTCTATACATGATCATTTCTATCATTGATTGCCAACCAAAATAAAAGTGGCAATGAATAATATGCATTCTTTTATCTGTGTGCGTGTTATTCTCTTCAGTATGTCTGTTCACCGTCAGTGATATTAGGGGAATGTGTGTTTGTATATGTTTTCAGTAAAATCCACTCACAGATGATTACAACAGTAGTCTTATTGCCCAATTAGTTCTTGGAGAGGCATATGTATATTGACTATTTTGTACACTAAGTATATTTACTTGGCAATTAACCAAGTACTCAAAAAATCTCAAATTTTCAAAACAGTGTGTGTATGTGTGCAAGAGGGGATGGCATAATTAAATACAATAAAGCGAGACTTACCTCGTAAGTTGAAGCTGTTTGTAAATTCTTGCGAATTTATTGTAGACGGGAACAGAGTGCACATGAGAAACCGTGCGCAGCCTACTGCCAGTTTTTAGAGCCTCGTGAGAACACTGTGTCACACTCTATATAACAGGATCATCATATAATTAATAAACATTGTTATCATTCCTTTTCATTTACTTTGGTGG
>CM054145.1:54230151-54287651 GCA_028751875.1 Rapana venosa
ATGTTCAGTTGGCCCACAATACACTGAAAAATTCAGCGACATCTTAAAAATTTGGAGAGGGGAAGGGCAAAATTACAGCAAAACAGCAGCAATATCAACTCACTTCCCCACTTGAGTTCATTTTGCATCAGGATTAAACACTTTTAAAATTTTAGTGCTGATGATGTTGCATCTTATGTTCAACTGGCTCACCTATGCACAAAGCTGCATTTTTGTGATTGCTGTTGTCTTTTTATGTGGAGATGAACAAAATCTGTTGGCTGTCTCGCACATGAATGCATTAGAAATAAACTGTATTGTGTTGTACATAAAGTCTAGTTTTACAGGTTGGAAATATATAAGCATGTGCTGTGATGGCAAGTTAGTCTCTCCATCATACAAACTACTCATATGTGGCACTATCACCAAGATTTCAGTACCTATGTCTTTTTTGTATTGTTCAGGCACTAATCAAAGCATCCACGTGACATTTAGGCAGAACACTTATAAATGTTAGATATATCATGACAAAATCAATTCATTTATCTACATATTAATATGTTTGTCCCAACATGCAATTGAACTGCATGTCATGACAACAGTGTTAAAGCACAGAGATGATCCCAGAACTAAGCTTATGCCACCAGCCGCCTTGGCGCAATGGTTAGCGCCTGGGTTATGGTTTCTGTGGGCTTGAGGGTTTTTTTGGGGGGGGACTGTCTGGCTCCTACCCAGACTGCTGTGGGCTCTTTGGGACGACTGGGACCACTAGTCAAGCTTCACTTTATGCTTGCGAATTTGAGTGTTGCTCAAATTATCTGACCAACACTGCAGGTGTCTCTGTATCTCTTGAGGCCTGGATGAAGCTGGGATATATCATGATAGAAAGTGATGAATACAGCCCTGTCAGTAGTTTCAAAGCACATGTATTTCCATAGCAGCAGCATCTTCATCATCATGGCCATAGACAAAAATAGTCTCTGATTCAGTGGGCCTGGTTAATCTGGTCTTATGGTGATCTGTTCCCCCATACATTTCAGTGCCTGTGGCGAATTTGTGTCAAAGCATTTGGGGATGGAGGTTCACAGGGGAGGGTCAAGGTAGGACTTTGTGGGGGTCATCACTTTGGGTGGGTGACCCAGTCTGGCTCAGCATGAGCTAATACTGTAGTCAGTAGGAGGCTTAGTATGTTTATTTATTTATTTTTTTATATTGAGGATAATGGAATAAGCACTTATGTGCTTTGCATGTGGTGTCATGTGTTAGTTCTAAACAGGCTCCACTGAATGACACCAAAGTGACCCAGCAGCAGTGCAGGGCCCCCAATGGGCTCCCTGTGGACTTATGACCCTGGGGATGCGACATAATGAATCTCAAGTATGGCTGGGGTGGAGAGATTGAAATCAGTGGTGCAGGAACAGCAGGCCAGGAACGTCACAGAAGATGAGGTGGCAAAAACCCCTAACCAAAACCTTATACCAGTTGTCATGTGCAGAAATCAAATATCTTATCCTTTCAGCTGATTGACAATTTTAATCGTTCTTTAAAACTAGAAACTGATAATATATTAGCCTGAAACCTATCATAATCTAAATATATTCTGCCCAAATGTAAAGCAAATCTTTTTTTGTTATTAGTACCTGAACAATACAAACCCTTTAGTTCTCATGCCTAGGCAATAGTGCCACCATTGAAACATTTTCAATGAGGGAAAAAAAAACCCAAACACACACAGGAGTTGTGTTAAATGCTTTTTTTCAATTTTTTTCCTTTAATTTTTTCTCTCTTAACATGAACAAAATCCAAAACTGAAACAAAAGCCACATACTGGCTACAGTCACAAACATCAAACAGTAATTTTTTTAAATTGTTTTTTAAAACCATTTTTGAAACAAAATACATGTTCAATACAAAATATACTTGGGGATACGCTTCAATTGCTCATTTAAAAACTAATACCTAATGTTCAGACAACTTTTGATGAAGAATTTATCTGATGTCCCCCAGATTAACCTGTTTTTGTTTTTTTTGCACTTCCTACATAGCTGCTTGGTAGTGTTGAGTCAGAATGGGGATAAAGGCCATGATGTTTTGTTTCCCATGGAGGGGGTGGGTGGGATGGGGATGAAATGGGAGGCACCTGGCTATCAGAACCAGAACCATTACGTCAAGAGACACACACAACAGAGAGCTTCTAGAACACGGAAGCTAATCACCAAAATACAGGTAACAACATCTATAGTACAAAACAGTTGACTGTAGTAACATTACTTGTCTTTTTTTGTTTCTGTTACTTGTTTGGACAAAGTTTACAAGATAGCTTGAACACATAGTCCTGAGTGTAGACCGACAGCCATGGCACACTGCCACAACCGTACACCATTCTTTAACACGGACAAAGATGAAAAACGGATCTCAACGGGTGCCTGCCTAAAACCACTTTGTCTTCAAAAACACTGGAAGGAAGGAGGAATCAAACCCATGTCAACAACAGGATCACAATGCAGACGTAACCAATCTAAGTCTGAATGAGAAATACGCCACAAGATGAAATAGTAAAAGCACGCTTCAGAACTTAATTCAACATGCAGTGCACGAGTGAGATGGTTGGCGCAACAGAAATCACCAGAAGCACTTGTCCACACATCCATAGTGTCACACATTAACAAAATTTACAAGGAAAATGAAAGATGGTTCTCTCTTTGATAAAAACGGGAGGGAAAAAAAACATAATCATTGAAACCCCCAGAATATATCACCTTTCAAAACTTGGTATTTACCACACAAAAAAAGAAGGAAAAAAAAAAGAGGAGAAAACAATGTCTTCAGTCAGTCCCCCTCTGGCCGAGAAGAACCAGAGAACAGAACAGATCACAGTGGAACAAAGATGATCCTCTGAACAGACATAACACAGCACGTTGGTCCCCTAGACACACACAGTCCACTCCTGACCAAGTGCACTTGCTTAGCACAAGGATTACTACCTTTTACCGTGCATGGTTTTGTCAGAATCTGCAACAGTATCTATACACTAAGAGCAACAGCTGGTAGTTAATATATGTTTTTTTTTTTTTTGTGTGGATGGTGCTGCTTTACTTTTCAAATTGTGCTTGGTGACATAGCTGTCGCAATGATTGTCACTGCCCAGGCCATGGTTCAACCCCTCCTTGTTTTTCTTTTTAGCAATATTGTTCTGAATACAAATGAAGTTGGAAAAACAGCCATGCCACAGAAAAGACAAGAGGCGCTTTTTCACTGAGCTAGCAAGAAATTTTGTTTCAAGCATTCTTCTCTACTTTCAATCTAAAGAAAATCTAAACCTATATCTACTCTCTGCTGACTTGTGTCATACTCCAATAAAGCATGAATACTGATACCAATTCAAAAGGGGAGGGGGGAAGAAGAGAAAAGTACAAATAAAAGCAAATCTGAATACAATGTTTTAAAGAAAATGAAAAGGAAAAAAAAAGGTCAAGCATTTTTCTGTACACATTCCTTACTTCCCAAAAAAATTGCCAACCACTCAAAAAATCAACCAAGCTCCATTTGAAGACAAACTCTTCTCTGTGTCCCCTAACCGACAGCTGTTTCCAGTTGAGCTAAAACTGATCACACACCTAACCATAATGATGGTCATACACTGTACACCCTCTCAGGAGTGACTAACTCTCAGGGGAATAGACAATGTACGATGAAAAACAAACCACAAAATGTTCTTTAAAAAACCGACACACTAGAAAAAGTGGCAAATTAAACACAAAAAACAGCACTCAGTGTTTCCAACACACTGAAAAAGAACCCAAACAAACACCAATGTACAGATTCCACCCCAACAAAATTTTTTTGATTTATATTTTTTCCACACTAACCCCAAACTTGACAAAATATGTTCAGGAAAAAAGAAAAATGAAAGCAAGAAACACAAGAAACCTTTAACATAAACACCGCAAACAAATTCTGGGCAAAGAGAGCCAGACAATTCAAATAAAAAAGGCTTGGTGCAACATCACAATCCCAGTCTTTTCAAAAGGCAGTTTGTCTTTTTGCTTTAAAAAAAAAAAGAATTTAAATGACACTCCCACATTCCTAACTTACACAA
Source organism: Rapana venosa (assembly GCA_028751875.1). Lineage (NCBI taxonomy): Eukaryota > Metazoa > Mollusca > Gastropoda > Neogastropoda > Muricidae > Rapana > Rapana venosa. The sequence continues at coordinate 54,234,230 of CM054145.1, forward strand.
AGAACATGAATCCCGATATCTTGTGATTTCACTATACAGTTCATCAAAAAGGTTTTGAATACTACCTCTCACTTCCGGCTTTTTCCAAGCTCTTGATATGTCTAAAAACATAAAATTAAAATGTTCATTATTTTTGTTCCTTTCTTAAAAACCAACTTCTTGAAAACATGTAGGACAGACGCACAACACTGGCACAGTCCGACAGGCAACTAAAGACAAAATAATTTTGGCAAGATAATTTCTCCACGAGCTGCAGATGCACACACACAGCTATAAGACCTAAATCACCAGAAGTGAGAAGGCAAATTCCAATTTTCAAGAGAGTGGGGGGAAAAAAAGAGAAAGAAAAAATGTGGAGCTGTCCAAATGACGGAGACAAGTGATGACAGAAGCAGATGGATTGCAGACGATGATGGACGAGGACAGCAACTGCACAGGATGTGAGCACACACAGAAGACGCAGGACGTACGTACGCCACAGGGACATAAGGAGACGTCACCAAGCTGTCATCTACACAGAAAACAAGGCCAACACACACGTCAGTTGTGTTACTACACAAACAATACACACGGTCTTAGACACACAACCCCCCCCCCCCCTTCCCCTAAATCACACTTGTGGTAAAAACAGATTTGACAATAAGAACAAGTACAACACAAGCTGTTCTTTCTTTTCTTTTCATTTTTAAAGATATATATTAGTTCAACAGGACTTTCCCCTCCTAATGTTCTGATGTCGTCAACATGACTGAATCTCCACAAGACTAGTCAAAATCGTTGATATGTAACAGCACCCTGACCTATCTTCAGTACTTGCCAGCAAGCACAGAGGAAGGACATCATTCAAAATCCAAAACTCAAGCCTCAAGGCCTCTCTATGGCATGGTTCTCTACTAACTACAATCTTGTCAACCTCCAGTGTCTTTAGCAGCCCAGTCATCAGTCCTCAAAATCCTGTACTGACACACACGTCCCCTGTCCAGAACTAGTTGCTGCTCCTGCTTGGACTGGGTGGGTACTGGCAGCAGGCATGTAGTCAGCCTGTGTGGAGAGGAGGAAAAAATGGGAGAGGGTGTGGCCATGGAGGGTTCCGCTTACCTTCCAAGCCCAGCTGGCAATCTGGGGACAGGCCCCGCCCTGACAGTTTAGTAGGGTTTGTCGTTCTTGGGGCGCTTCAGCTGCACCTTCAGACGCTTCATGCCGATCTGGAAGCCGTTCATGGAGGTGATGGCGTTCTGGGCTGCCATGGGAGTGTCGTAGCTCACAAAGCCTGCAACAATGTAGCCATAGTGCACCGATGTGTCGCTGCTGCCAGGAAAAAATGGGTGGCCCTTTAGCCCAAAAGCACAGGAGTGCGTAACTGCCAACAAGCACCATTCAAAGGCATTTGCAATATGTTTGCAAGAGGTCAAAGTTACAAGTCAGAATGGAAAACACAGATCAGTGTTTTCAGAAATCTTTCGCTCAGCCACTTCCAAATAGTACTAGTTCTTGACGTCAACCACCATAAAACCCAGAAACAGAAAGAATGGGAGAAACAGAGTGAGCACCCCCCCAAGACTTTCTCAATACAGAATGAGAAAATCCTTCAAAGGAAAACCTCTGTGGGACTAAGGTGCAGACCAAATGAAAAATAGTATTTTGATAGCAAAAATAGTATTTGCAATCTTTCTAGCACTCATATTTTTTATTATTTATTTGTGGATCCTATTATGGCTTTGGCTCTTTTGCTGCGCTTTGCTTTTATGAAGAAGAGTGTGGTTTCAGAAAACTTGCCCATTTCATTTTTTTTTTTTGAGAGAGTGTGTGCATGTGCATGAGAGAGAGAGAGAGAGAGAGAGAGAGAGAGAGAGGGGGGGGGGGGGGGGGGGGATACTAGGGAAGTACCAGGATGCCGACTTGAAAGAAACAGAAAATGAGAAGGGGGCGGGGTAGGGAAATGACAGATAAAAACAGATTGACAGACTATCTGACAGAGATTGGCAAAGGGAGAAACAGTGAAAGAGGCAGATGAGAAAAACAAACATTCCTAAATGGAGAAAGGGGTGAAGAAAAAGGGGGGGGAAGGAGTGTTGAAATCCCCCCCCCCCCAAGAAGGAAAAAAAAAAGCATATGAAATAAAATATCATACAGTCCTCCAAACAGGAAGAGAGAGAGAGAGAGAGAAGAGAGAGAGAGAGAGAGAGAGAGAGAGAGAGAGAGAGGAGAGAGGGGGGGAGAGAGAATGTGTGTGCGACACAGAGAGAGAGAGCGGTAGGGAGAGTGTATATGTGTTTGTGAGTGTGACAGAGTCTGTCCCAATCACGCCACTTGTTTCCGGAAAGGCCTCTTGGAAGATGGTGTAATCGATGAGGAGAACAGAGCAAAATGAGCCTGCTTTATCATGAAGAGGGCTTGGGGGTTAATGAACAACGCGGCATGAACTGACCTGATGAGGATGAACTACAGTTTCTGTGATTGGTCAAAAGTGAAGTGCTTAGCTAACCAGAAGCATCATCAGAGAACTTCGAGTGGGTGGGGGTGGGGTGGGGACGGGGGAAGTAGCGCTTAATTTTAGAGATTATATAAACAGCAGTTGTCATGGCGCACTGTTTGTTCCAAAATGCGCTGTCCAGGATTTTTTGCGTCTGTTAGGGTGCACTGCCCACATGGTTTTGCGGCAATTTTGGAAGAAAAAAAAGCGGGAATCCCGCAAGGGCGCACTGCCCACATCGTTTTGCGGCAATTTTGAAAAAAAATGCGGGAATCCCGCAAGGGCGCACCCTAGAATCAACACTGCACTCACCGAGTGATGACTTGCAACCTAACACAGACAAGGGAAGTAATCGGCATAGAAGAGTTACATCCCTTAAACCCTTTGCTGTGGTTTCACTTTTTATTTTATTTGTGGTGGTCAAAATAGTATTTTATCAGTATATTAGTATTTGGGGTAAAAAAAAAAACAACAACGTAAAATTATACTGGTAGGCAGGTCTGATTTAGCCCCCCCCCCTGAAAAAAAAATCCTTTAAACATTTAACCCTAGTGGCGTGGTTCAGGAATAATCCGGTAATGGCGGGTCTAAGCTATGTGGCGGATCCCGGAATATTCTGGGATGACGTAGGTGGTCATAATTGAAAGCTTACTTTCAAAGGTCAGCCAATGAATGTTACGGCCATTGTAGGACCGCAGAAAGGGGTGAAGGTTGTTTGACACACACAAGCAACAAAGAATCTGGTTAAGAGTGGTGTTTTTTTCTTTTTCGGACCAGCTGAGATTAACAAAAATGGTGGCCAGCGTTTGCACCAGAATTTCTTCAAGCATTTTTCGAGCTTTAAAAAAATATATATTGACAGCCAGGAGGTGTTTTAGAGGCTGGATTTGGTTGAATTAAAACAGATAGATGATAAAGTAAGGATTGTGGAATATTTTTGAAAAACTTGGTAAAAATTGATTGCGATCGGACTGAATCGAGCGGTGCTAGTTTTGCAGATTGTTTTACTTTATTTCGACGAAACGAGGCTTCAAAATAACTGTTGTTGAGTCAAATCGCTATGCTGCCGAGTACTTTGCATTACATGAAATCATGCGATCTTTGTATTTTCATCATAGAAAGCTACCACTTCGCACATTCCACGATGGCGTCGATCCTGTCGCTGAACTTTTCCGAGTATTTGATGACTGATAAAGCGATACAAACTCATTTTTTCAAAACTAATGTCAAGAAATAGTATTTACCTAATCATGACATTTATGCATCGCAAGAACTTTGCTTATTGTGTTAAAATCGATCCGGGGCCCTGACAGTGCAACAGTGATTGGTAGTACCCACACGATTAAAAAAAAAAACCCCCAACATAATCATAAACACTATTATAAAATTACACTCAATTAAAAGCATGTTATCTGTTCTTTCCAGTGATTTATAACTTTACACATTTAATTCAGTTTTATATATCAAGGGTTGTTTGAGCCCACCCTGCTCCAAAACAATGCTAGCCAATGTTAATTCAGCCAATAGAGACTGAGCCTTGTTGCTGTCTATTCAGCGCTACCAGGGTTAAGGAAAATGAAGACAGAAAAAAGCAGTCAGGTCTTACCAAAGCACTTGCTGAGGTTGGTCTGCTTGTCAATGAAGACCTTGGCGGAGACAACAGTGCCAAAGGGCATGAACATCTGCATCAGGTCCTGGTCGCCAAACTCCTGGGGCAGGTGGTAGATGAAGAGGTTGGCGCCGTCTGGGCCTGGAACGCGGGTGCCAGTAACCCAGAAAGGTGAGACCAAATACTTAAGGCACGGGTAACACAGACGCCACGACACAAGACGTTTTCACGATGGATCAGGTGATTGTCAAAATACTTTTGACTGCTCAACGAGTAACACATTAATTGGAAGTAGAAAAGGGGATTATTTCTGGAAGATCTACTTTCAGATTTCTTGTGCACATCCTTAGCTTAAAAAAACACCCCTCTTTCAAAAATGCAGGTTTATCTTTGATCAAAACCTCCAAAGAAACAAAAGATTCCTTTTGTTGCATTTACACTTTGATTCCTGGCCGAGAGATGGAGGGTTTGAAGCCTCATGTCTGTGGAATGCTTTTGGCCCCTGTCCAGTGGTGAATAAACCGTGAGCACAACCAGAGAACTGTGACCACCACTGCAGCGTCTTCAGTGTTGATTCTAAGATTTCCAAAATGGGGGCCCAAGGGCCCCCTAAAATGAAAAAAGGGGGGCATTGCCCCCCTCTCACAAAAAAGGGGACAAGTAGTATTTGCTTACAGTACTCTTAGTTTCTGTTATTTTTCAAGGAAGAGAAACAAAGCAAACAGGCAGACACTATGCAAAAAGGATTTAATATTCGCCTTAAGTGTTGCAGTTAATCTGTAGTAAGCACTCATGACAGAGGGGGAAGGGAGAGTCAGAGAGTGGGAGTGGAGGGGAGTGAGAGACAGAGAGAGGAGGGGAGGTGTCAAAGTCAAATTTGCATTTTCAGAGTTGGGGAGATCTAGAAAGGAGAGATAAAAGCCAATATCAAAGTTTTTCCCCTCTCCCCTTCATGATGCAATAAGAGAGAAAGAGAGAGAGAGAGAGAGAGAGAGAGAGAGAGAGAGATCAAAGTAAAATTTATATTTCCACATTCAGAGTTGCGGACTCGAACTCGAATGATTTATTCACAAAAAGGCCATTGGCCCATACATGAAGGGGGTTGCCGAACTGCTTAGTATTTTGGTGGGGGTAAAAGCAATAGTAACGACAACATGTTACTGTATAACAAAAAGTCAGCTACAAAAATATGACTTAGAATAACAATATCTCTCTTATTCTGAAAGCTTTACACAAATATAAAGTGAGGCTGCGCACAACCTCAGGATGACTTGATGCCAGGAGTAAACGGAGTCTAAATAAATTAGGCTGTATGACTTGATGCCAGGAGTAAACAGAGTCTAAATAAATAAGGCTGTCTACTATATTTAACAGGGATGTAGTTCTGCCTAACATCCTCTAATACTGGACAGCACAACACAAAATGTACTTCATCCTCCTCTGCTTGCTTACATAATGGGCATAGCAGCCTGAGGTCGTCAATATCATGTTCTCTGTATCTGAATTTATGAACATTTATATCTGATACACCAAGTCTAAACTTAGACACAATTCTTTTCAAATGTATATCCATATCAAGTTTAAGATAAGGTTTGACATCATACGAACTTATAAATTGTCTTTACATTTGAAACCTTTCACCGTTTTGTATATGATCACTCCATTGCTGCCATCGGCAGTCAATCAATCTTTGCCTGAAAGCATTAATAAACTCTCTAGAATTTCTGACTCCTTGATTGAGCCAAATAAATCCAAACCTGAGTTCACACAAACAGGTACATATTTGTGTTGCCCAGTTCAGAGTTGGGGAGAGAGAGAGGAGGAAAGGTAAAAGCCAATTTCAAAGTCCTCCCCCATGGTACACCGAGAGAGAGGCCACATATATATTTCCACATTCAGAGAGCAAGATCTAGGTCTAGATCTACATGATAAAGCCAGTGTCAGTCTTTTTTTTGAGAGACAGGCAGAGAAAGAGAGATCAAATTTGTATTCCCACATGCAGAGAGATAGATCTAGATTTAGATCTACATGATAGTTAACCTGTTAACTGCCCAGTGCAAGTGCACCCTATATGCCGGGGAATAAAATTCATATGTACCACTTGCTATGTTCATATCCCTCTTACTGAGAAATTACTACATGAATAATCCTGATAGTATACCCAATGACAGTATAGATATCGTAGATTACTTTGAGGCAAGCTCAAATTAGTTAGCATGATATTTCAATGTGAAAATATATTTAAAATGTAAAAAAATCGACAAAAATACACTTCCCTCATCACCACTTTCATACTGAGTACCCCCATCTAAATAACGTCAAACATAAGTCCAGGCCAAATCTCATTCTTTTTTTTTTTTAATGCACGATCTCCGGAATCATACACGATCGTTTTCATCACTGTCAGGTAAATCTTAAGTTTTATGTACCACCTTTTCTGCTGTGTAAAGTTATTGATACCTTCAACAATAAGTGTCAGCCATTTTGAACAAGAACTGCCTAAGCAGTCATGCATAAAAACACAAAATACAAGCTAAAAAGCGATCGTTTTTGCCACGATTTTTGCAGCTAGATGTTGCTAAGCAACAGGAGAGTGATCACTCATTTTGGAGTTCTTTCCCTTTAACTGTAGTCAAAGAAGCTGGCTTTACTTTGGTTCGACACCCCAGAAATTTTCCGGGTTATACAGGGTGCACATTTAGCCCTGGAAAATTTCTGGGGTAAGGCAGTCTAGTGGTTAAAGTCAATATCTATAGTCTTGTTTCCACCCAAGCCCCATGATGGTACATTGAGAGAGAGAGAGAGAGAGAGAGAGAGAGAGAGAGAGAGAGAGAGAGAGAGAGAGAGAGAGAGAGAGGGAGGGAGGTCAAATTTTTAATTTCTACATTCAGGAAGAGATATCTAGACAATCATTTAAAGTCTGTCAGTCTGCACCCCCCCCCCCCCCCCCCCCCCCCCCCCAAAAAAAAAAATCGTACATTGAGAGAGAGAGAGAGAGAGAGAGAGAGAGTCTCGTAACTCATGGAAGTCTTTCTGTGATCTGCGGTGTTTTTAGTGTTTTTGCATGACGCTCAAAGTACTGTTCTGTAATTAGGGCATCCTCCTTTAGTGAAGGCATTGCCCTTTCCATGTTTGATACACAGGGGATCCATCTTACTGCATGCCATGATCACTGTTCTGAAGCCTGGGCTACTTATCTGGCCAGATCTATCTGCTCCCTGCTGTATCGCGTCACTTGTTTCTGGAGTACAAGGCTTCTTGGATTATGACGTAAACGAAGAAGAAAACAGAGCAGAACTAGCCCGCCTTATTATTAAGTTGGCTTGTAGGCGCGAATCAGTAAATCTTGCCTCCCTGGGTTAGCCTACCAACTTAATGACCGCCGAAGGAACTGATAAGGATGAACTATGTATGGCCTCTGTGCTTGGTCAAAAGTGAGGCGCTTTGCCAGTAAGAAGCATCAACGGAGAACTTTGGCGGAAGTAGCACTTAAGTTTTGAGATGATACAAATGGCAGTTGCGATGCCGCACTGTTGGTTCAAAAAACCCGCTGTCCTGGATTTTTTAGGCGTCTGTTGGGCCGCACTGCCCGCATCACTTTGCGGCAATTATGAAAAAAATGCGGGAGTCCCGCAAGCGTGCACCCTAGAATCAACACTGGTCTTGTATAAGTAAATTTTGAGTAGCCTGCTCAAATCACTTGACACAGACTGCTGCTGTCTGTAGGATACATAACAAAAAGAAACCTTGGCATGTATCCTCAAACTATTGTTGACCCCCATACTGACACTTATCAATTTCCTTTTCATGCAGGTTTGCACCATGTTTTTATGGTATCCTCAGTTTTCTTCAGTCTCCAATTATGTGGAGAGAGCAACAATGGTCACTACTCCAGTGTTCATTGACTCAAGTCTTGTGCAGAACAGGATCAAAGGCATTACTTATCACCAATGTGAGCTCAAAGCAGTAAAGGGCTTCTTGCAAAGGTTGCAGCAGCATAATATTAATATGTTTGGCTGAACTGCATCCCCCCCTCCCCAAAATGGGAGTGATTGGATGTGGTTGTGAGATGAGGTCATGATAAACAAAATCATGAGTAATGAATGCGAGCTCTAAAACTTAAAAACAAACAAAAAGAAGGGGAACGTTTTGGCCTCCATTTTATAAGGGAAAGAAATTTAACCATTTGTAGGGAGAAGAATATATATTTTTTAAACACATGACATGACAGGGACAAAGTATCACAAAAAGGTATAAATGTTATAATTAACTTTACATAATTATTCCTAATCACTTTCCATTTTGGTTGATTTATGGAAAGTACTGTTAACACTTCAAGAGTATGGAAACAGCCAGTACTTCCCAACAAAATTCATCAAATAGTAACAACTTTTATGACAGCCTCAACAATGAATATTTTGGAAACAATTCAGACAGAATTGTAATTTTCCAAGTGGTGGAAAACCTCACAGAAAAGAAAACTGCTGTAGACAATGCAACAGTTAAAAAGTCGGATCTTATGTAACAAAAGGGAAATGATAAAGAAAGTAGCATAAACTCGGGTGAAATTTCAAAATATATTTCAACTGTGGGAAGTGGGGTAAGCTGGTGGTTGGGGCGCTGCGCTTGTCATCTGATGGCCCAAGATCAAGCCCCCAAGGAGGCGCTCATTTTAGGGAAATTTGCCCTGGAATCAACATTTGTACCGATTCCATTCCCCCTCTTGGATGAGACAAATAAACCAAGGCTTTGTGTGAGAACACAAGTAAAACATCTTGCTCACATTAAAAAAAACTAATTCTAGAAGTGTAGGTCCTGGTAGAGATGGATGAATTTTTGTTCTTTAAAAGCGCATGCACACAGGTGTTGTGTTTAGACACTTACCCCACAGTTGGAAGGAATGCGGCTACCTAAATTGAGTATAAAAACCGTTGCACATGCAAAATCTCACCATTGGTTAACCCCACAGCTTTAGATGAACAACCTAATCACCCCCCCCCCCCCCCCCCCCCCCCCCCGAAAAAAACCCAACCTGTGACATCTACTTCAAAAGTGTGATAATCATTTCATGCACATAGCAACTGCATTCCATTTTATATTTAATAACTTTAACCACTTATTCTACTAGTTTTCAATGGCATTGAGAGAGAAAAAAAATACTGTGCTCTTCAAATGGCAATTTTATTTAAAAAACAAAGGGTCTTATTACAAGATGTTACTTTGAAATGATTTATAAATTTAAAAATTCACAAGAATGATAACTTTTTCACTTCTGCAGCAGATGCTTTTACAATTATTTTTCAACAGATGCATAGAAACAGCTTGTGAAATAAAAGAAAAAACAAACAAACTTGTTTATGCACAATTAAACTTCACTCATGACTCAAATTTTAACAAGACTTCAGCCAAATGACTGGAGAGTGCTACACATATAGAAGATCCTGTGTGTGGTCAAGTCTAGTCAAAAACACTTTAATCATCCCAAGAAGGGCAATTACCTCTAAGCTAGCTCTCTAATCGGTTTGCTTATCCACTTGTGACGGAGAGTCTACATCAACCTTCATCTCTACAGACATAGGACAAGGCTTCTCTCCAAAGTGAAAAATCATTCAAAACATTTTTACATTCTGCGCAGTCTACATACTGACAAAACATATGAGCCGGGAAAAAGAATACCACCCTCCCCCCAACTAATAACTGGTTTCATCAGGCTTCTCTAGATACTGACCTTCACTCTGCTTAGCAGCCGCTGAGTTTGCCTGCTGCATCTGAGCCTGTGGGTTGAATGCATTGGGGAAGGATGCTGCAAAAGTAAATGTCAATATTACTACCATACTTCAATAATGAGAACAAGTACATTCCAAAATAAACAGAGTCAATCAGGAATCTCATCTCAATGGTAAAAGTAACCTTCAACACAGCCTGCCATGGTCACTTGCATTATCGATACACTAATTCTCTCTTACATTTAACACAAGTGCAAAGTTTGCAGTGCGATTTCTTTAACGTTGATGAAACTTCAGAAAGGCATCTTGCATTTGTAAGTAGCTCTGGTTTTGCATGTTTTTAGACATTCACTACAGCTGATATGCTGAAGTGCCAAACCTGGCCAGTCCGCCTACAATGAAAGAGTGCTGTAGGGTACTGGTTTATGATTGATCATGTCACTCTCAAAGGGTAATTTTTTTTTTATAACCTCAAAACTATACTCTTACCTACATTTTCATTTTCAATCTGCACTAAATGGAAGACCAGGATGGAATTAGCTTTCAGAATGGACCATAATAGACCTAGCCAGCAAATGAATTTCATTTCATCAGCAGGAACATTTGTAAAATCACAATTTACAAAACAAAGAAAAACAACCAAGCATAACAGCAATACGATTCCTTCCACACTCACATCACTATCAGTTGTCTGGCAGAACTACCAAGATTGCCACACTAACCTTGTAGATGTAATTGGGAAAAGAATCTTTAGGGCGTGTGCTGCATGTATTTGTATGCACATGCATGTAAATGTGTAAAACGACTGTAAATTACATGTTTGTATTGACCTTCATGCATGCCTGATATCTAAAAAGAAAAAGGGTGAGTGCTATCAGTACTGCAACAGGATAAGCACTTTCTAAGCCCTATCATTTGAACAATGGGGCCCAAATGTAGAGTTATCTCAAACAACCAAACCTATCAACAAAGAAGATAGTCTTAAGATCCAGGAAAGAAACAACTTTTCAATTCCTTTCATTTCTGTCTTAACAGATCTGAAAATGCCATTGCTCTCTATTACTGTGTAATATTAATTTTTCCCTCCCACTGATCAGAAATTGGAATAGACTCTTCATTATCATCTGTGATATTCAAATATACCACCATGTTTACTTAAACCAAAGGGAGAAAATCCAACCAAATGAAGTCCCAACCATGTGACTCAACTGGGAAATTCGGCTTGAACAATATTCTAGAAGTTGAAAAGAAAGCCGAGACACAATACAAAAGTCAAAATACTAGCAGACAACTAAAGCATCACACAGTATACTTGTAAAAACATGCAAACAAACAAAAAACATTAAATTCTGAACACGTCACCCCAAAAAGTTCACTGAAAACATCAGCTCTGTCCATGCTTTAACAGTTGATTTTCAATACAGGAAAGAAATGTGAACAGAAAACCAAATCTAAAAACCAAATGAAATAAAATTTTTGTCCACTGTGACCACAAAGACAGTGGAAATGTGGTTAGCACTGAAATCAGTACAGATTGGTTTCCACCTTTTTTGTTTTAAAAGTACTTCAAATTGTACTAAAAAATAACAGAAAAACCCAAACCCAACAGAAAAACCCCTAATAATTAGTTTTCTTCTTGTTATAAATAAATGCAGACAGAAATTTACTTTCAGAGTGAAATAGTAAGAAAGAAAGAACACATCCAGGACAGGTGCAATGGACCACAACTCGCCGTTATAACTTGAGGTCAAGTTAGAGCAAATGGAGCATTTTAATTAAACTTGTTATGTATAGTTTATTAGACATCTTTGTCTTGTAAGAAGGGCTATATTTACAAGTAGTTTTGTTTTAACATTTCTACACCGCAAGCTCAGACCAGCATATTGATTTGTCTATGACAGTTCCAGTCATAATTTGACCAACATTTAACACTAGCAGCACAATTCAGTAACTGCCCTTTATGGGATGATTATGTATGAAAGTGTATTTGACTTAACTTTACTCTCAAAATGGTCTGGGATGACCTTGCTAGCCCACTTAGTGAATCCTAGAATAATGCAAGTGATGGCTCACTTTCCCTTTCAAAGGTCAACCAATGAATGTTAAGGCCACAGCAAGAATGGAGGGTCATTCTACACATACAAGCAGAGTGAATTTTGACTGGATTAGGGGATAATTTCATCCCCCTGACCAGTCACTATCACCCATCTCTCGATCTTTAAAAAAAAAAAAAAAAAAAAGAGAAAAATTTGTGCCAATACTTCCTAACGCGTTTCGCAAACTTTTGGGCAATATGGACAGCAAGGAGGATTTTCAGAGGCTCAATGTGGTTGAATTAAACAACGACAGAGACAATGAGATAAGGATTGTGCAATATTTGCAGAAAAAACCAAAACAAACTGGGTGGAAGTTGATCACAACCCTACAGAACTGAACAGTGCAAGTATTCCTTGATGCATTCCTTTGCTACTTGATTATCACAATGTCACTGACAATTTTATTTGATTTTTGACTAACAAAGATTATGAAATAACTGGTGTCAAGACAAATTGATATGCTGCAGACTACTTGACTTCACATGAAATCAACCCATCATCTCGTTTTCATTATAGAAAGCCACCACTTGCCATGAAATGTGTGTTCTCCGCCATGAATATCACAAAGGGGCTGATCGTTTATCTGGACTTTTCCAAGTATTTGATGACTGACAAAGCCACATAGACTCATTTAAAAAAAATCTCAATGTAAGGAGAAAGGAATGACCTACTCATGACATGCTGCACATCAACGTTTATCATGCGTGTTGAAAGCAACCTGGAGCCCTGATGATGTGACTGTGATATAAAGTGCACACACGATGTACTTTAAAAGATATTTTTCCATCATCATAAACATTTGATATTGCTATAAAATCACACTCATATAAAAGTTTATTATCTAACTTTCCAGTGATGTGCACTTTACATACATAGTTCAGTTGTACATATTTACATGGAGGGTTTTTTGGTCCCACCGTGCTCCAAACCTACAATGCCCAATGTTAATTCAGCCAGCAGCACCGAATCCTTCGCAGTGTATCCAGCACTACTCGAGTTAAAAAAACACCCAAAAACAACAACAAAAAGACAACCAAAATGTTCACCCATACACCAATGTTGTCTTCTCAATGAAAAAATTGGTGTCCAATACATCAGATTTTCTATCATGACTGGACAATCTGATTCGACACCTTGAAAACTCAAGGAAATGCTACAGTCACGACACTTTCATCCTTGCCGACATTATCCTTCAGATATCTCTTCCCATGAAATTCTGAACTACCTCCTTCATTAGCAGCAGAGTTTTATTGGATCAATAAGTCGCTTCTTTACCAATATAAAAGCACTGCAACAGTTTCACAATCCATAGCTAGTTGATTCTTGCAACAATGTCAGTGATGTAAAATGAAGCCACATGGTGGAAATACTACACCCACTCCCATCAAATAAACACAGTAGAGTTGAAAAAGACTGCTGACGCCAATGGACGACCACAGAGGGAAAAGGAACAAGGGCGGATGAAACCAGACAACAGAGGGCAAAACCATGACAGCACAGGACGCCACACGGCCACACTGCAGAGCGGCAGCCCCACGTCCAGGTAGGTCAACAACACACAACACCAGACAAAAGGAAAAGACTGCGAAACAATCCTTTACCTTGACAAAGTAAACCAGACAAACCTGCGTATTGCTGGATACCGGAATACGCCTGGCTCAGAGCATCCATGCCGGAGTTGTTGGACCCAAAGCCGTTCATGTTGTTGCCAAAGCCTGAGCCCATGCCCCCGCTGCCCATGTTTCCCATGCCGCCCATGTTTCCCATGTTGCCCATATTTCCCATGCCGCCCATATTTCCCATGCCGCCCATGCCTGAGCCTCCGCCAGTGCCTTGGCCTGCAAGAGATTACAACATATTAATGTTTGTTTCATCCATTTCCCATCAATTATATCAGAAGACATTTGGAACTTCACTTAGTCACATATAAGATTTGTTTTCCTTTCTAAATTCTTTTCCTTATCTATTCTACCTATACTCCACTCATGCCTATGTCTCCGATCACTTACTGGGTCAATGCCATAAGGGTCTGAATTCATCAATCACTTTTCATGCTCTCAAATCCTCACATACCCCCTAGCACTTATTCCAAATCATTATGAATTTTTTTCTTAGTTGAAAAGGAACATTTTATAAAATGCTCCCTGAAGGTAGATCAACACAATTAACTTTTTAAAAGGTCTGATGAAAAATACTTACCCTCAGATGCAGCCGACTTCTATCTTTTTTTTTTCTTGTGTGTGTGTGTGTAAATAAGTGACAAAATAAACACACACACAAAAGGATAAACATTTGAGACTTCAGCATAAACATCTGTTCAACAAAGCCAAAACGAAAAAAGGCTAGCAAGCCAGCAACATAAGTTTTGTTTGTTATTGGTTTGTTTTAAAAATTCATTATCTTTCACACTGCCTGTAAATACTCTAACGAGTACACCAACTGCAAAGACTTAGCAAAAGAAAATTAAACAATGACTGAACATACATCAATTTCACTGCCTACAGAACATTTACAATAAACTTTTTGAAAAAGACTTGACACTAATAGTTTTGTGAGCAAGAGATCAAAGGCATCACAAGCAGTACACTTGATCAATATGATGATGATGATAACATTTATAGAGCACCTATCTCCAGCTCAACGCGCTTTACAAGAGCACTTTATTTTTACTTCACCCTCCTGTCCATTAGCCTACTTGTCTAAATACCCCCACCCCCCCAAAACTGTTTTCCCCACACAAATCACCATACCTGGGATGTTGGAAGATACATAAATCGGCATACCTGGATTGTTGGAAGCTCCACTGTTAAAGGGCATGTTTTGACCACCCAGAGCGTTCATGGCAGCTGCAAACATAATTACTGTCCATGTAATTACTTGTATAAATCTTCTGGTCACACTTTCTGCTTTTTGCCAAGGCATGGCACATGCCAAGTGACATGTTAGGTACCTTTCTCACCTGTTTTGATTTATGACTCTCACACTGACTTGATAATCAGCAAATCTTGACACACCAGCGGAATTTAAAAGTTAATATCTTTACACTGAAAAGGAATATATGTAGATGCCTTTTATGACTCACAAACCCCACCCCCCCGCAAAAAAAAAGCCAGGATACACAAGCAAACTGAACCCATGCAAATCATTCCATTCCCACTGTGCCATCTACATAGGGTCTCTGTATATAATTTTCAGTCACAACCATAAAAAATAAGGCAAGGGGGAGACAGGGGCTCCAATACAACTGATTCTACGATTTAAAAATAAGGGGCCCAAAGCCCCCTAAAATAAAAAAAGGGGGGCATTGCCCCCTCCTCCCCCCACTCTCTTTATAAAAGGGGGACAAGTAGTATTTGTTTACGGTATCCTCAGTACTCTTAGTTTCTACCATTTTTTTCTAGGAACAGAAACAAAACAAACAGATAGGTAGGTAGAAAGGATTAAAAATTCACTATTAATGTTGCAGTTAATCTGCAGTAAGCACAGGGGAGGGAGAGAGAGAGAAAAGAGAGAGAGAGAGAGGGTCAAAGTCATTTGTATTTTCAGAGTTGGGGAGATAGATCTAGATGAGACAAGAGGTAAAAGCAAATATCTTGCCTAGATGGTACACAGAGAGAGAGAGAGAGCAAGAGAGAGAGAGAGAGAGAGAGAGAGAGAGAGAGAGAGAGAGAGAGAGAGAGATTGATTTGAAAGAGAGAAAGGCCAAATTTGTATTTCCACATTCAGAGAGATAGATCTAGGTTTAGATAAGTTAAAGCCAATGTCAAAGTCTTGTTTTTATCCCCCCCCCCCCTCCCAATCGCACATTGTGAGAGAGAAGGGTGTGTGTGTGTGTCAAATTTGTATTTCCACATTCAGAGAGAGAGATCTAGATCAAGGATTTGGTCCCCCCCCCCCCCCCCCCCCCAGATCATACATTGAAAGAGAGAGAGAGTTGCCTAACTGATGGAAGTCTTTCTGAAGAGTTTCATCTTGTACAGCCTCCTGGTGATCGGCAGTGTTTTTGCATGATGCTTTAAGTGATTTTCTGTAATTAGCGCAACTTCCATTAGTGAAGGCACTGTTCTTTCCATGTTTGATACACAGCCCATAGTCTACTGCAGGCCATGATCAGTTCTCAAGCTAGGGCTACCTGTCTCACCAGATCTACCAGCTCGAACTTGCTGGGCCACGATCTCTGTACAATCACATCACTTATTTCTGGAGTGCAAGGCCTCTTGGAAGACGACATAAATGAAACGGACAACAGTGCAGGAGAAGCCCGCTATATTATGAAGAGGGCTTGTAGGTGCAAACCAGAAAAACTTGGGGTGGCGGCGGTGGCGCGCTGGGGCAGCCTACCAACGTAATGATCGCCAAGGAACTGACAAGGGCGAACTAGTTTCTATGACTGGTCAAAAGTGAGGAGCTTAGCCAGCCAGAAGCATCATCAGAGAACTTTGGCGGAAGTAACGTGTAATTTTAGAGATCATACAAATGGCAGTTGCGAAGGCGCACTGTTTGTTCAAAAACGGGCTGTCCAGGATTTTTGTGTGCATCCGTTAGGGCACACTGCCCACATCGTTTTGCCAAAAAAGCGGGAATCCCACAAGGGCGCACTCTAGAATCAACACTGAGGATGTATTTAATAAGCTCTTTCAAGACGTTTAAAAACTATCTATGAGTATTTAATAAGCTCTTTCAAGTTGTTTAAAAACTATCTATGAAATGATGACCACTGACATTACTCATTTGGCCATACTGTAGGTTGGTTGGGTTGATTTTTAAGTAACGCATGTTTGATTTCAGTTCATGTACGCAAAATGAAAATTTTACGATATGTTTAACAAATCCATTTTTGACAAAACTGCATTACTTATACCATGGAGATTGCTTCCAGGCATTAATGTCTGCTTGTATTACTGCCCTTTGGCTGTCATAGGAAAGACTAAAGGTTTTCTTCTCAGCCACCTGTAATACACATTACCAATACAGAAGGCTGGTGAACCAAGAAAAAAACGAAGGGAAAGACCGAGAATTCAACATATTCCTCATTGTGGAAATAAAGATAAGCTTTTTGAAATAGATCATTATTATGCTCCCCAAATTATTTTTCTTCTTTTGAAGAACCAAGTATTAGTTTTTTAACTTTTGATTTAAATCATAGCCCAAGAAGGTGGCTAACTGCCAAACAAGTAAACCACGAGATGTGGTTCTGGGTTTGATTTCCAATCTTGCACCTTCCTGGTGGTTAAAGATGATAAATTTACCCCCCCCCCCTCCCCAAAAAAAACCAACAACCCCATGCATATACACAGGTGGTGTGTTTAGACACCATCCCTGAAGTCTGAATGTGGCTACCTAAAGGCTGGGGTAGGGGGTGTCACAAACGCGAAATTCAATGAACCTCAGAATTCTAGCTGTGGAATAAGGATATAAAAAAATTGCCTACACACAAAAACTAATTTTGTTGAAATATACAGCTCTAGCACAAAGGTTATGTGTACACAGACAATTCCATCATCCTCATATCAAGAGTTATTGTGACGTGTCAAACTACAAAACAAAAAACTATTGACAACAAAAACAAAAAGGAAAAAAAAAGAGGAGCAAATGCAGGTCACACATTCAAAACACAGGATTTAAACATAAAAAAGAAGAGATTCTTGTAGCAAAATGATAATCTTATTAATGGATGCTTTCTTTACTAGATAGAAAATCACCTGCATCTATTCAAAACCATAAAAAAATAAACCACTCCACACTTTTTAACCTTGGAATAAAAAAGGCTACAGTACAAGAAAATGCATTGCATTCAAGCCTTCTTACAATTTAAAAAAAGCAAAATGTACAAACAGTATTAAAAAACAAACAAAAACCAACCGACAGCAAAGCAATGATTGATGGATGCCCATACACATACAGAGAGAATTAGCACTAGATACAAAACTAGACTCATTAATCAAGTCCCCTTGTGGTCTTCCATTTATTTCTAACTCAATTCTTCTAATCAATATCTTCCTTTCTTTTTTTTCCTTTTAAATTTGGTCTGGTCTTATATGTTTTAATTGTGATAAAACCTGTCCATCTTTCACTATTTGTGTCTGTTTTCACAAAAGCGAAACTCTATGCAGTTGTTTACAGAAAGATAAGACTTTACAACTGAGAAAAACACGTGGGAAGAGAGGAGGGACAGATATAGATATCCTTGTAAGTTTACCTCTGCAATTTAACCCTCTTGTTGTTGGATTCTACAGAGCTAAACTGCCTGTAGATTTTGAATTCTTTGCAGGTTTTCTACCTCCATCTGACTTACTTTACTCTTAAGACAATTGTGTGCGTGCATGACAAGTTATGAAGTTGAAATTTTGTCACAAGCTAGGCATGTCTTTGTACTTGCATTTAGGCGCAAGTTTATGTGTCTGGTCACCAGATGTCTTGTCATTGTCACCTTATTTGTCACCAATCACAGGTAAAAATATGGTATATATGATAAAACAGCAAATCCTGCATGGATTTGACAATAGTTCAAGCATATTAGTGTCGAATAAGGAAGTGATACCCAGCTGATGTGTTTACCAATAGTTATGTGCAATAGTACTTCAAGGATGTGTCACACAATGTCCCCATAGCACCTGTTGTTTTATGGCATGTCTCGAGGAGACAGAAGTTTTGTTTAACTATTTTTTCTTTTGAAAACAAGTCATATTCAATCGACATGTGACCTTTATACTGCAGTTCATATCTGCGTGTGCTACCACATGTTTGTTAAGTGTACAGAAGTGTATTATTGTACATGACTGTCACACTGTCCCCATTGTCACAGCACCGGTGTGACAAATTCGAAACAACACAGAACTTCTGTAACTCTACCAAATTTTAATGTTGGTAGTCTCTAAAGTAGTCGTAGTGGTGGCACAGGGTCACATCACATCACAAATTATGGATGTGTGTGTGGGGGCGGGGGTGTACCCATTGCTCTCACCTGTCAAACCTTGGCAGGCGGAGACCTATTTTATTTTCCTTCTTGCTATTTTCATTATTAGCATATCTGTTCGTTTCTGCCATTGCAGTTTCAAAGCAAAAGTGTGGTAATAATGAGAAAACAGTCAAAAGGCATCACGCTTTCAGGCGTCTATGCCGCTGACCGGCCGGGAGGTCAAATTTCTCCACAGTCAGTGTGTGTAGCACAGGTCAGGAATGTGCCGTGTAGCACGTTATTTTCTGGCTCACTCTTCTCCCTAACTGCAGCATTTCCTTCCTCCTCTTCCTCGTAATCGTTTAATATCGGACTAACTTAACAATTCTCGTTCAAATGTTTCTACTTCCAAGACAATAACATTCAATTTATCGTCTCGCTAATCAGATGAATTGTCTGCTACGAAAGAAAACGCCATTTTTTTCCGCCACGCTGCACCATTGAAAAGCGTTCCGGTCGCTGGCTGTTATTTCTTCCTTCCCTCCCCACTACACGCATATCAGTGGTCTAAATTTATCACTGGCATCCTCTGACACCCTCCCTGCATCGCCCCACCAATTTTCAGACACATAGTGTGAAAACCACGAGATCTGTGTGTGATGGAAAAGTACTGCCCACGTGTGCAGCACCAACTGTCGGCTGCGGTCGTATTGGAATCTAGCGGCAGCCTCCGTTACTGTCGGCTACGGCTGGATCGGGGTCAAGAGGGTTAAAGAGGATTTTACAACACACATTTCTGAAAGATTTCCCAATAGCAAAACCTTCAAACTAAATACCACACGCACTAAAGATAAAATTCCAAACGCATCTGCTGATTCACATGCAATGATGCACTACTGAACTCGAAGCATTGACAAACACGAACATTGTCAGAATATTACATTTATATTAGATTTAAAGATGTCTTGGTTATAAACGGGTTTCCAAATGTGGAATTTAAGAAAAGGACCTAGGCGTAAGCATCTTCTAAACATTTTACAAGGGAACTTGTAAAAAATTACAAGGACGCTTTTCTTCAATATCAATTTCCATGTTGAAAAAAATGGCACCTCAACATGATTACTACTTGAAAATATAGACTTATTTCTAAAAGAAAACCAAGTACCAGATTGTGCGCTGTATGTAAAGATTGCACTAACAGCACGCAAAAAACCCCAAAAGCTAATCCTGCAATCTGCTCCAATATATTGAGCAAAGTGAGACTTTTGCTTCGTTCTTTTTATTTTTTTCAGACCTAGGAGAGAGCACAGTTCACTTGGCACTCAGCCATGATCACAAATTATGTTGCAGCAAAGATAATTCAATGGTTATTGAATATTGTTAAACATTTGCTAGGTTAAGACAGGCATGTCTGCTTCACTATCTTTTTTTTCCTTTCCCCCTATCTGTGCTCTCTACAATTCCCTCCTGCTCCTCCCCCTTCCCCAAACAACACTCACATGCACAATGATGTAAACTGCACAGCATCTCATTTGCTGTGTGAACTAAAACAAATTGGATCAGCAAAATAAAATACATTCATGTCGAATGAATTCCATAAAAAAAAAAGCAGACAGGCTGGCAGGACTTTTTAAGACAAAAAAAAAAAAAGAGGGGGTGGTGGTGGTGGGGGTCAAGACACTTCATGGCACAGTCATGGCACAACAAAGCATTTGACAACTATCACAAACTCTAATGTATTTAGCTTTTTAATAGCTTGTTCATAATAAACATCCCGCAAGTCTCCTCTAAATATCTACACTGACTTCAATCATTCCACACTTCTATCGTTCAAAACGATGTAGTTAAATTAAATGAAACAAAACAAAGGCTAACTGAAAAAGCAAAGAACCAAACGAAAACCCAAAACTCTACTACTCGAGTTGGCACACCAGGTTCACAGAACTGCACAACTTTGGAAGGATGGAGAACAAAACACAAAAAAAGAGACCAGACACTTGGAAACCAAAGCAATCCAAATATGACAAAAATGAAAAACACATCCATGCTAGGCAAATGACAGGTCACCTGGATTGTTGGCCAGATTTGCTAACGCCGCAAGACCTTGCAAGTTTTGAAGGGCTGAGGAGTCCCCTAAAACAATCGCAAGAAACAAGCCACTGAATACAGGCAATTCCAACATCCACAGGAAGACTCGTTTTGATGCTGCTGTTGATCTTTTAAGTTTTTTTTTCTTTTTCAGGAGTATATGTTGTGTAATGCCATTCTTACACCACTATAACAACCCATGCTCTACACTTTACTGAACAAATCTGAAGAACAGAACTCAATCAAAATTACATTGGACGCCGATGACCACACCACTCCTATGTACTTAATTTTTTTTCTTTCACTTTTCAACCAGTCTGCAAGAATCTATATTTAGATAAGCCAAGATTCTCTTAAATCTTCCCTACTGTGTTGCAAAAACCCAACTCTATTGTGTTGTAAGAATCAATATAAACAACACTGATAAAAATATCTTATCCGAGTTTAACCAAAGGGAAAAAAAAAAATACAAGAGACAAAACCAGTAAAAAATTTCAACCACTTGCAAACAAACATGGCCAATAACACTAAAAAACCAAACAAAAGCATACTATGCCAACTTGCACGGAAAATGGTTAAAGCACACACACACCGACATTGGAGCATTTATGAAATTAACTTAAAAGGCAACTGTCCTGGATTTTTTTTCATGGATTACTATAAGTTATAACTGTCTTTCGTGCTCTTCTTGTACACAATTACATTTTCCCCCTCAGATATGAAATTCTTTAATGACATCAACAATGCAAACTATAAAAAGAAAGGAAAGCTCTACAAATTTCTAGTTATAAAGCATTCAACCATGACAGGTTCAGCGTGTAAATCCTGTAACTGGCCACTATTTTTTTCTCCCTGTTAAGGGCATGAACAATGGAGCTTGAGATAATTTTCTACAATAGCTTTTTATGACTATCAGGCTTCTGCTCTAAAACAAAAAATGAATATAAATAATTCCAAAAACCACCACATTTTTTAACACCCACACAACACAGCAAACTCAAAAACTGACCACACGAGACACGCCCATGCAAATTCTATGGAAAGTCCCAAATCAAAACACAAGAACTTGTGTTTACTTGGAAGAAACAGAGACCCTATATATATATATATATTTTGAAATGTGCACTCCAGCCAAGCTAAAACATGTTTTCAGTTTTAAAGGAAATTAAACTGTTCAGACATCCAGTACCTTGTGTCCTATACCTGGTGGAAAGGTTCACAAGACTCTGTATCCAAAATAAAGTCACTACAATGTTGAGCTGCTTCAAAGTAAACTCATGATAATTAACAGTTTTGCTCTATGAAATAATCCCCCCCCCAACTTTCCGTTAATAATAATTTACTTTATAATAGATTTTTTATTTCTATTCTGATCACAGATCATACCTTATGGCCTTCTCTTCAAAACAATACCCCAAATCAACAAAAACAACCCAGTCCAAAATTATACTCAAGTCACATACTATTTGGAATCCTCAATTACATCTGCACACTCTTTTGTAATGTCTCTGAATGCTGGGAAAACATGTGCAAGGCAGTTAGGGGGAAAAGATAGGCAGGGGAAAATGATTGCCAAGGCCACGGTCACAGTTTTATCTAACTGCAGTGTACATGGAGATGAAGGTTGGTATGATCATGAAGTGGATCAGCAAGCACTACCATGAACAACGGTAGGTAACACACTGAAGAAGAAAAAGGCAAACGTATTATAATGTATACAAAGCTACACTCAGCCAGCGCCAGGTTAGAAAAACCAGCACAGTGAACACAAAAATAGATAAATACGCCCACCACACCAGTGTCAGTGTGCTCAGATATGCACCATGCATAACTGTGATCAGGACAGCGGAAAGCTGACTGGATATTCAGTTCACAGATGTGTGCACACACCATGTCAACTCTCAGAAATGCAAGCCAGTGGTCATAGTATATGCTCACGTGCCATATCTATAAACTGCTACGGTCACAAGCTAGGTCTATACAATGCAAAGTTCACCAGCCGTGTAAATGCCGTACTGCTTGGCCACCAGTAACGGCTGCTCATTTTTGTGGAAAATCTTTATATCAAGCACACGCCATTCTTTCTCCTCGATTTAATTATGGTTTCGAAAATTCATATGTTGTAGTGAACAAAACTATCTCTGTACATTGTACTGCTTTATTCTTCACAATCATGAAAATCAATTCCTTTGAAGAGCACCTCAATGGACACAGGTTATTTGCTGATGTTTTTCATCCAAATTTTCTTTAATCATTTTAGAGTTATTACATAAAAATAACTAAACTACATCTTCTGCTTTTTCTTTTCCGCAACATCATTAACTGTTCTTGATAATCATCATTTTTTAATTGACCACACAGCAAGTTCTTTATAAACATCAGATTGCATTTCTGAGCAAGTCAACATGATGACACAAACTGAAGGAAAGACCAGCTGTTTCACTCCATGCCATACACACTGACAGAGGCAAATCAACACAGAACGTCAATTTAACGTTGCAAAGATGTTGACGGACTGAAGGGGAAATCGAGCAACAGAAAACAAGAGAATTAAAAAAAATAACAGCAACACAACAGCAACAGCAGCCACAGAAAATACTAAAAAGGTACAGCCAAAAGCGTGTGGAAGATTCTTCAGCCACACGAGAGCTACAGTTGGTACCTGCTGTGTTGCTGTTTGAACCGAACCCGCTGGCCGAGTTGCCGGTGTTATTGCCTAAAGCATTGGCATTCCCAGAGTTTAGCCCCGCCAGGGCCGTTAGCAACCCTGTGGGTCACAGCCACAACAAAGTCTTAGCATTATAACAACATATCCCAACATTTCTTAACTAAACACTCTTTACAGCACTACAGGAAATCACAGCTTAAAATACAAACAAAAAAAGGGGAAGTTGTTATCAAACATCTCAAAGACAGTTCACTTTTTACTTATGAAGGTTTTAGAGATAGTTGGGAACATTCATTTACCAAAATATATTTTTTTAACTATCTACAGTTTCTGTGCCACCCCCCCCCCCCCTCCAATTGTTCTGTAACCAATAACTTCAGCAAAACCACACAGCATAAACATGTTTAAACTTTTAAAGCCAAAATCTTGGGAACATACTTGTCCAGTGTCTTATGTTTTTTAACCAGACCTTCTTTTTCCACACTACACTGTGCAGTTACAAACAAAAATCCCCCCCCCCCACCCCCTGACCAAAACAGAACAAAAATGTGAAAATGACTGTGATGACTTCCAACTGTCCAAAAATAACCTAAATAGCTCATTTCTGCTAACCCTTTATTGCATTTGAATATTATCAATCCACTTTTGAGTACTAGATGTTCACGATACGTTATCTTCACAGTGAATATCTATGTTAATAGCATGGAGATGAGTTTCTTCTTGTCCTTATTGCAGTGTGTGTGCGTTTGTTGGGTTGTTTTTTTTTTGGGGTGGTGGTGTTGTTGCTACTTCTTTGGTTTTTTCTTTTTTTTGGAAGGGGGGTGGGGAAGAGAAGAAATACTGTGACAGCTGTCATGCTTAATATTGATTATAACTTTCAGTGAGGGTCCTCTAGAAAATAAGATATGCACGACCTACCACTTTCTTATCATTGACTGCATGATGCATGTGTATTTATCAATCTTTCTACAATGAGGCCAAATTTTCATTCATCTTTTACCTCCAGGATAAGTTTTGCATGAACATTCTGTGCTACAAGCAGCAAAATAAACAAGCTGTCTTTAGTTTCTGTTCTTGGTATCTGTAATGAATACATCATTTTCTGAGATATTTTTACCTCTGAATATAAGATATCCCCATCAATATCCCAGGATTGGCAGACTGCACTTTGGAATACCTGTCATTTTATATGGTAAACCGCAGACTTCTTAATAAATTACTTGTTTTTAAAACATCAAATAAAAATATGACTTATTTAATGAGGTGTCGCTCTGTATGACAATGCAATAAAAATGTTAACAGTAAACAATTTCCCAACAATGGTGATGATGATAATTACAGTACTACTACTTTCTGTTCACATCTTTAGGAAGCATTAAAATTCACTTCCAACATTAAGGTCACCAAAAATTATGTGAGCAGCAGTGATAATAAAAAACCCTGATAAAGCTGTAAAAACTCAAAATCTGATTAAGTTGTAAAAATAGCAACAAAAACTTCAAAACAGAGCTGACAAAACTGGTTTGAGTAAGAACAGCCATTAGTTGAAAACAAACAAGAACAAAAAAAAAAAAAAGCAAACAGATGAACAACACCAACAACAACAAAAAAAACAAACCATTGCCGAATACCAAACAATTCCTACATCATCTAAAACAGTAACCAAGTGCTTTAACCTTACACACAATTTCACTCCTTGCAAACCTGAACTGACCAACATAATAAAATGATGTGGCATCAATATTTAGAATCTTCAATTCTCAGAAAATCTTATATGTTATGCAATTAAATCATTGTGACAAACCCTGCTTTCTTTCATCTCAAACTTATACATGCATGCACATATACACACGCATTCACAAAACACAGAATA
The DNA here is from genome assembly GCA_028751875.1 of Rapana venosa. Classification (NCBI taxonomy): domain Eukaryota; kingdom Metazoa; phylum Mollusca; class Gastropoda; order Neogastropoda; family Muricidae; genus Rapana; species Rapana venosa. Next base: position 54,259,661 of record CM054145.1, read on the forward strand.
TGTATACCCATTTAGACATCCCTAAAGGAGGAATCCCAAGTTTATACAGATTACATAGAACAGTTACTCTCTTCAAGCTGTGATCAATGGCATGCTTCAATGTGCACAAATCATTCAACAGGAATGCATTTTTCTAGTCAACATGTTTACAGCATGTGCACAAATCATTCGAACAGGAATGCATTTTTCTAGTTAACATGTTTTCAGCATGAACATAAGACAGTTTGAACAGTTTGAGGTGTTACAAACTAACAACACTAAGGCTAACAATCAACTCATGCTAACTGAAAACACAACGATGGTAACACAATGCCAAGGACATCAAACATACACGATATGGAACTCTAATGGAAATCTGACATATGTGTTTTTCTACTTTCGTTTTTCTTCTCCTCTTCCTAATCACAGAGGCAGCAATTCTCCATTCATAGGCAAAGAATTTTTAGCTTCTGAACAAAATCAGAGGCTGTTACCATGTCACCTTAAACTATGTAGCTTAAATGCTAGTCATGTCCTGAAATTTAAACAAACAACAAACCTGAAATCGTGGGCTAATTTTGTCAGAAGACAGTATGTTTCAGAATTGATCAATGAAATTTAAAAAAAGACATTCTGGGATGCACAACACACTTTCATGGTCACACACACCTTAGAAATACTTGTGACCATGAATAAAATATGGCATAACACCTTTGGGTGATCAAAATGTTAACAGGTACTTTTTCCCCCCTTCTTTCTATTTCAACACATCCTTTATGATCAAAATGAAAAGCACAAGACAATACATTTATCCCGTATTTTGTGTGGTCGTAACCATGTGAACAGAAAAACATGCACAATAAAATAATCACACAAAAAGGGGAAAAAGAGAAAAGACAACAGCGAACCAAAAAAACCCCAAACAAGCTGGAAAAATTAAAATCCTGACAAGCCAGTCCAAACATCCATGTGATAAATACACACTCCTCTTTTGTTCTTTAAAAAACAACCAAAAGACGAACTCGTTAATGCCCAGGTTTGCAGCAAGAGCTATTCCTTTTATCGGTTACAAAATTCTGTGCACAGTTGGATGGATGTCTCATCACTGTACATCTCTCAAATACCATGCATACACACTACCGGCTTTTTAACCAAATTATTCCTATCAATTTCCACTAAATGCTGAATTGTGTGCAACTTGCTTCACAGCACTCAAAAAATAGCAGTGTCAGGTTGGAAACAAACCTGTTCCCAACCATTATTTTATTAAAAAAAAAAATTATTTACCATCTTTATCAGATATTTTCTTCTCTTCCTAGACTTGACACATGTTCTTCACACACTCTCAACTCCCTTTGCTTTTCCCCCAGCCCACTTTAGAATTTCTCTCTTAAAGAAAATTGCTCACCTGTAGTTCCCTGCCATACCTTATGACAATACTTTTATTCATAAAATCCAGAACACAAGTCTCTCAACCCCATTTTTCTACAACTAGAATACAGCCACTCCAAAACAGACTTGTTCATAAATTGCTTCTGTTTTTCTCCCGTTTCATGACATGAAATACATATCAAAAGGGAGGGGTTGTCATCATTACTGGCCACGAGGGTAATGCAAACAGCTTTATCCATGAGCTAGTCCCCTTTCAAGATTTCCTCACATAGTACTGTGAGTGAACTTGCGTGTGCATGTATGCCTGAGCACATGTGAATACATGAACATTTAGGTGCATACATTTGTAAGTGTATTGATCCTATTATACGAGTTGCATATCCACCACACAACTGACTGGCTTTGACTATAAAAGCCAAGGAGACCTGGGCAATTTGGGAACAGACAGAAAGGCAAAGGGCAAACCACAAAGGAGGAGATACATGTGACACTTACTGCCAAGGTTTCCCATGTTATTGAAATTGCCACCTGTGTTTCCTCCTCCCATATTTCCTGATGCTGCCTGCTGCAAGAGCTGCAATAAAATTAAAATATTTTTTTCCATTAAGTTCTCAATAAAAATGCTTCTTTGCTTCTACGAGGTTTAAACAAACACCCCAATGACAAAACAAAAAAAAAGTCAGCAAAGCAAGCTGTGAACACTCCGGTACCATAAAAGTTCCACAAGACTGGCGTCTATGATAGTGCTGGACCTAAATCAGCTAACACAGGGATACAATGGAAAGACTGCAATACCACAACTCCTACCATTCACAGTTACAGCCCAGTTTACCATGAAACTTGTGGATTTATAAAAACACCTTTACCCAGCTAACCACTCGACATGTTCAGTGTCAAGGAGTCTGAAGCAACTCTGATGAACTATTCTGTCAAAAGACACAGAAGACATGAAAAAGTCCCAACATTAAACACACTTTCAAGGGCTTGTGTAAACGGTACTTTTCTCTTGACTTTCTATTCAACTCATGGTTAACTTGGCCGAGCCCATCCCCTCAAAGGTATATGTGCTGAATACGTTTGCCCTTCTACAAAGTGCTTGCTTTTCATAGTGAGAGGAAGATGCTTTACATGCACCCTCACACAGTCTTGATTTATAGTCTTACAAGGGAATGCAGTCCATACCAATGTTAATGCCAGAAAAAAACACCACCCTAACACCTCAGCAGTGACTTAAACCTGCACCCTCAATCATTGGCTGATCCTATGTTCACCTTCTAATCAATAAACTATCCCACCCCTCCAATTCGCTACAGAAACCAATCCCTTGTCCCTTTCTAGACACTTACTGCCAAATACTGTGGCCCCATGGCTCCCATGTTGCTGAACTGCATCCACAGGTTGGAGGTCATTTGCTGCATTTTCTTCTGCTCTTTCTCCTTCTGAGTATCAGCCATCTTCACCACCAGAGGAGAAGAGCAGCCCTGAGGAACACACGCACCATGCTGCAGTTGTCACTTGTCTCAAAGGCACATACATGTATACGTTCACAAACACAAGTCTTGCTTATTTCATGATGGGGAGCTGCTTTTCTTTATGAAACATTAACTAGTCAAGAACAGAAGAAACAACAGTAACAGTGCACATGCGACGTCACTGACAATGCATTGTTCTCCCTAGCAAAATTTACAAACATGTCAAACAATAACAACGCTACAGAAGGCAAAGAAAGAAACACATAAATTTAACAAACAGAATCTGGTTTTCAAGTGCTCTTTTTCAAAACATTACAAATCAACCAAGGTACCTAACTTAGCACATAAACAAAGAGACCCCCCCCCCCCCCCCCCCCCCACTAAATCCTAACCAATGACAGAACACTTCCAAAAAGTACATCTACATCACAACACACACATTACCAAAGACCCGGTTTTGAACAAGTGACATGCTAACAAGACGAACAGGTCAAAATGAAGAACTGGTGCCGGTTTAAGGGTCGTACCTCCATTGTCTGGGAGTGATGCATACCCTTGATAGCATTCATGGCGCATTGCCTGGTGGCAAAAGTGATAAATGCACATCCTGAAAGACAAGACACCACACGTAAGCCTCCAGCCAAAACATCACAAACACACACCATCACACATACAAACTTGCACAACCACATCATTTTTTTCCCTAGTTGACACACAATAAAAACATCTTTTTTTACTAGCTCTACAACATCAACATATCCCTTTCCTCTTTTTTTCTTTTGAAACAAAGAACGGAAATGTTTACACACAGAAGTTAACATGTACTTGCAAATAGTTACAAGACAAATACTTCTGACATAATGGACAAAAATAATAGTCTGTACCTCAAAAGTTCACAATTACCGAGTCAACATACTGCTTGTCACACAATAAAACGTCGTCATAAAAATGGTCTTAGTCATAAAGAAAATGGAGAAGAACTGCATGACATACAAATCTACTTCTTACAGCTCCCACATTTTCATCAGCATGTAAGTTTAAACCACTGGACTGAAAATTTAGTATTGCTAGTGCAACGCTCATTAGAAAAAGATGATTAAAAATGTTCAAACAAGCCCTATACATCATCAATTGCTACATTCTGTAGTGTAAAATTTCAACCCTCTTTGTCAAAATAATGCTGTAGAAGAAGAAAAATTACATCATTAACACCATGTGCAAGTATACATGTGACTGCATATATGCACACGCATATGCATGGACATAAAAATCATATGATAAAATACAGGGGAGTGGGGATGGAGGATGAAAGAAATGGCAAGAGCTAGCATGTACAACATAAGGATGGAGAGAGAGGAGAGAATCTTTACCGTTTTCTGAGTAACTCAAGAACACATAATACTTAATGCGACTTTTATATAATAAAGCATGATCTTATCCTATAATTCAGCCAGCAAGACAATACTGACTTCTTTGTGTATGCAATTTCTTTTTAGACACTGTGCATACTCATGCATATACGATATTTGTTCCGATCTGAAAGGAATTTATAAAAACAAGTGTAAATGTGCTGACCACACAGTGGGGTTGAGAAAGGAAAGTATGTGCTTTTACAGGGTCATACAGACTTCTCAGGACTTCTCAAAAAGCCTTTAAAAATATTCAAAGGTGCAATTCAAACAGTATTACATTTGTCATCTACACATGCAAAGCTCTCTCTATCACTAATGGCCAGCCCAAATAATAGTAGCCATGTATGTGGATGGCTACCAAATTTAGAGAATCCAGGACTGGAATCTGGTTGGGGCTGAGGCTTTAAAATTTTTTTTAAAAAGGTTTAAGCAGCAATGATCTGACAAGATGATGTGGTCAGGAAAGAATAGTGTGCCAAAGTCAAAAGCCAGCTGCCCTATTTTTATACAAAAGTTTACGTCAAAGGAGATTAGATTTCATTCAATGAGTCTTAAGGTCAAATCCTGCAATCGCAGTGATTGTGCACGAGACCACTGTGATCGCAGTGGATAGTTGGGAATGAGAAATATTGGTTCGTCAACTAAAGTTGAAATTGTCAAAATGAACTGATAATCTTAGATTTCATTCAATGATTAAAGTGAAAAATGTTGAAAATGTTTATATTTTCTGTTTTAAACAACAGAGGTCAAGGTCACTACATTGTGTTCCATGACTAAAAACAAAAATCATATTTGAAAATGTCGATTTTTCCAGAATATATTGACATAACTTTTGGTTCATTACTGCACAATTTACAGCCAAGTAAATACTGCTGTATCGTTATCACCAAAAAATAGGAAAACTTCAAAATTGTTACGATTCTTATCACCTTTAGAAAGACTACTTTCGACAGACATGCCTTGATTTTCAAGTTTCGAAGGAGGAATGTCACAGGTTAGCATTTTGGTCATATTCAAGGTCTTGAAAAAGGGGCCTCAAAATTCAAGGTGTAAGAGAATCACGGAGTATGTGAACCCTGTCTGAGGTGTGGCACTGCAGTTTGTTTTGTGTTGGACTGTGCCTGAAAGCATGTATGTGTGAGCTCATCTATGCAGATGTTATTTGTGTAATTGGGAGTGCCCGAATGTTCAGACTCTGCATAAGAGATCTGCTGAGAACACTTACCTCTGGAGGTGCTGTTGGCATCTCTCAACACGGTGCAATCTTCGATGGTGCCAAAGGGAGCAAACAACATTCGGACATCATTCTCATTCAGCTTCTTGCTAAGCATACCCACAAACAGTTTGCGTTCTTCCACTGGAAGGAAACCACAAGAATAGGTTCAGAACACACTCTTTTTTCATTATGAAAGGAAAGATATTTCCATTTTGAAAAAAAAAAGAAGAAAAAAAAAAGCATTTGAAGCAATTATTTTTCTAAATGCCACACTCCATCCTCAAATGAGTCGCACTGTATCTGGGCCACTTTTCTGCAAGGAGCTATTTTCAGCAGGTGGGAGCAAGTTGTCAATTTTGATTGATTATAAAACTATAGCCAATTCATCTACCTTGTACTGAAGTACCAAGGCATAATTTTGTTTTCTTTTGCTTTAAACATGTGTTTAAAAACATTCAAACCCTTATTCTGACTACCTACTTTGATGCAAAACTTGTGAATTTCTCATTTTGACATTTCCTGCAGTCTATCATTTCAACTTGTATGAAACTGTCCAATGTTCAATCTGTCTTACGCATTGAATAAACTTTTTATTGCTTATTGATAACATACAACTAAAAATTGACCTCCAGTGCAATGCGACTCATTATGTGGTGGACCTTCACAAATTTGACTTTTGGGAAGGGGTTGTCTCTCCATAACTAGAAGGTACAGCTTCTAAAAACAACCATCCTAACCAACAACAAAAACAACCAACCCAAAAAACAAACCAATGAATTTCTGAGACTATGTATGAATGAGAAGTAAAACACAAAAACTATTTTTGCAAAATTTACTTATCAAACCCAGATTCATTTTTTAAAAATTTCTGATAACTACTTTCATCAAGGTAAACATTACAGCTACATGTACTCTGTAATGATGCCTAAATCTGGTGAACTAGACCCATACTATACATAGATGCATGCTTCTTTCACTTCAAGCTGCAGTTAAAACTGTGATCCAACCAGATGCAACTCTGCACTAAGTGTAACTAATCAAAACACGTTTTGAACTGCTAAAAAAACCTCTGGCCAGGAAATGAGATGAGATGTATTCATTCTATACAGGATAGGTAAACTCGTACACTAAATGGCAAAATCTGACAGTGCTTCCCCAAAACCCAAGTTATTAACAAAAAGAGGAAATTCCGATACTTTTCATGGTATTTCTCACAAAACTTTTACACCGTTATACACACAAGTTCAATTCACAATTTGGTAATCTGAAAATATTTTCTGTCATACCAATATTCTTCTTACTTTATACCCCCCCCCCCCCCACCCAAAAAACCAAACAAACCCAAACAACCACCCAACACACTACTAAATGAAAAAGTTGAAAACTAAAATATCTTTGGACATCACGTCTGAAAACCCTGCTGATCACATATCATCACAATCACTTTCAACTGCATGACTTATCGATTGGCTGGGAAATATAAAACTGTTCTATTTTATCAATTCTCACTTTTTCTTGGGGTCATCAACGTTACAATTCTTCCTGAACAAAGCTTTTCAAAATTCCTAAAATCTGAACTTAACCTTTACCCCTGCCATGTTTGATGTTCCGGAACGGCAGATAAACCATGGCCCTCACACTGCCATGGGCATTGTTCTGGAATGTCACTATCTGGAATTGGACTAAGTACTTTTTTTGTATAGGTCACAAGTTTCATAAGTCATAAGAAAATATTTTTATCTACAGTGTTCATTCATTTTCCTTTACGAAAATTACTTTTATATACATTAATTCAGAATTGAATTGACAAGATTTTTTCTTTCAACACCCATCCATTTCAGGGAGAAATTCCCAGGCAAATTGAGTTTTCCTATTAGCCAAAATCCTTGGCAGGCTAAGGGTTAAATCAGACATTCCTACAATTTCTGCTGAAAATTTCCCCAACCTCTACAAAGGGCTTTCCAAGTCTACAATATCGTAATTATGCTTAACTAAGAATAGGAAGAAAAAACACAACTTAACGTCTCACCATTGAGCTCACCATTTCGCTTTTCACTATCTGCAGGTTTCATTTGAATTGGGTGGTGCATCTGAAAGATAAAGCACAATAAAACATCACCTGCTTTTTTCAAAACCAAATTTACCACAATGCTCTTCCTTGATCAAGAGTACTCGAGACAACATTACACAGCACAGACAAGTCTGCCAACAAGTAGCAATAAAAGTCACTTCGTGATATCAAAGCTTTTTTTGTTTGTTTAGTGAAAAACAGATTATTGGCAAATTTTAATGCTTTTTAATACAATTCCAAACGACACATCATTTACTGAAGACTGGGTTTTCAACACTTAGCCAGGTTACCACTGCTCGTGTCATGACAAGATTATAGAGTTTAAGAACTCAAGGCAGTGTTCCCTTGACCGTTTTAGAAGAGTTTTAAGTTCCAAAATTTTAAAGTCAGAACAAGGTCAATAACAATCAATACTGTTATTTCTTAACTGAACCATCTCTCCCTGTGGAGATGCCAGGGGCTCTTTCAGTACAAACAGCATCCTCACCTTCAGTCAATTCTATGCTAAAAATTTCCTTTTTCTATATTTTTGTTCCTGTCTTTTTCCTCACCTTTTTATCATCTCTCCTTATTTTCCACCTTCCTAGTCCATTCTCCACCCTTTTTCCAAGCAAAACTTTAAACCCTAGTGGTGAGGTTCCCGGAATAATCCAGTAATGGCGGGTCTAAGCTATGTGGCGGATCCCGGGACGTAGGTGATCGTAATTGAAAGCTCACTTTTGCTTTCAAAGGTCAGCCAATGAATGTTAAGGCCGTTGTAGGGCCACAGAAAATGGTGAAGGTCATTCGACACACACAAGCAACGAAGAATCTGATTTGTTAAGAGTGTTTTTCTTTTTTCGGACCAGCCGAGATCGTCTTCAATAATAATGGCGGCCAGCGTTTGCACCAGAATTTCTTCAAGCGTTTTTCAAGCTTAAATTAAAAAAAAAATTTTTTTAAAACAATATTGGCAGCGAGGAGGAGTTTTAGAGGCTGGATTTGGTTGAATTAAACAATGAGAGAGACGATGATGTAAGGACAGTGGAACATTTTTGAAAAACTTGGTAAAAATTGATCGCTATCAGACTGAATCGAGCGGTGCTAGTTTTGCTGGATGGACTTCTTCGCTACTTGGCGATTTCGACGCACAGATTGTTTTACTTTAATATACCACAACGAGGCTTCGAAATTGTTGTCGAGTCAAATCGCTATGCTGCCGAGTACTTTGCATCGCATGAAATCAAGTGATCTTTGTATTTTCGCCATAGAAAGCCACCACTTTGCACATTCCGCCATGACGGTCGCAATGGCATTAATCCTTTCGCTTAACTTTTCTGAATATTTAATGACCTATAAAGCGATACAAACTATTTTTTCAAAACTAATGTCAAGTAATAGTATTTAGCTAATCATGACATTTATGCACTGCAATAACTTTGCTTTTATCGTGTTAAAATTGATCCGGGGCCCTGACGGCGCAACAGTGATCAGTAGTGCGCACTTAAATTTTTTTTTTTTTTTTACATAATCATAAACACTACAAACTATTATAAAATTACACTCATTTAAAAGCTTGTTATCTGTTCTTTCCAGTGATTTATAGCATTACACATTTAATTCAGTTTTATTATTTCAATGTCAAGGGTTGTTTGAGCCCACCCTGCTCCAAAACAATGTTAGCCAATGATAATTCAGCCAATAGAGACTGAGCCTTGCTGCTGTCTATTCAGCGCTACCAGGGTTAAAAAAACAAAACAAAAACTGTTTTCAATAAATGACATTTTACCTCTGTTGTTCTGTTCTGGCAACCAGGCAGTGAAAGTCAAACATTTGGTTGAGCACAGGATGTCCATTCTGTAGTGTTTTGCCCATATGGCATTTTTTAGGCGTATTTTTGTACTTTCAAACGTTAGGTTTTTTTCAAATTTCATTTGAAAAACTTTGTGTAAAATGGCCGAACCTATCCTTGGGCACAACGGCCAAAAACGGCCGGCGATGTGACAGTCACTTCAGTGCGTTCATACATTCGAAATTTCCGCCGATCTTGCTTCAAATCTCGTGAAAATAGAAGCAACAAGACTGCCCACGTGACTTCCGCAAGTAAATTGCAAATGGCGGCAGTTGGAGTGTGTTTGTGGCAAGTTTTGGAGGGAAAAAAAATAATCGCAATTTTTCCCAAGATGGACGCTATCTTCGAATCCAACATGTACGATCGTTTTAATGGCTTTCATGCCGAAAATATGACGCTGTGAGATGTGTATCCAGGCTCAAATATCGATGTAAGCGATCCTAGTAGTGTGTGCACGTCTGACTTTGTTGATTGAAGCGAAAAAGACGGCTTTGACAACAACGAAGTTCAAGATGTAAATCGATCGTCAAATCTAACTCGGCTGATGCGCGTTTTGAATTCTGGTAATAGAATTGAGGAAATTATTGCGGATTTCGAGTTTGGCGATGGTTCACAACTTGATATATTTTGTGAATTGCTATTTGGGACTTTTGTTACGGTAGCGGCTCGAACTGTAAAGTTAACATGCATCGCGATCGTCGGCAAACGAAATGGCGACCGTCAGAATGTTTCATGATTTTGTGCATCATTCACCAAAAAACCCACTAAAAACCCAACAGTAGGTTGAAAACCTTTCTTCTGTAATTGTTTCTGAATGTTTTACTTTTTATTTGATCAAAATCCATGCATGCATTCCAAAGCTATTGCAACACTTACTGTGACACAACAAACCAATCAACGACCTTGCGTGTTCATGCATTATAATTCTTTAAAAAAACAACAAAAAACACACAATAGCAAATAGCAGTTTCTTTCTTCATTGCTGCATTTTGCTGTTTTTATTTCATTAAAATCCATTAAAACATTGTGGAGTTATTGCATGTTAAATACACACACACACACTCACAGGCCATCAACCTCCATTTTGCTTGCCCAGCAGGAAGTGAACAAATGATTTTGCTGTGCCCAGCAAAGGGTTAAGCAGAATGGCTGGCATCCTCAGCACAGCCTGGTTTTAAAATCAGCCTTACAGAATGAAATGATTTAGGTATTGCACCATTTAATGTTCTTTCCAGATGGACAGTGTTAGATATAGGAAGATATTGGGAGATGGTTTCAAACTTGTTTACAGGAGCCACCGTTTTCAAATAAATGACATTTTGCCTCTGTTGTTCTGAATGTCAAAGTCTTTCGGATGAGACTATAAACCAGAGGCCCCGTGTGCGCACACATGCAGAACATCTTGCGCACACGTTAAATCCTGTTCAGCTTTTCAAAAGAGTAGGCCATTGTGTGCTTGTGGGAACAGATGACACAATTTACAAAACCGCATACACACAGGGACTGGATGTAAAAAAGCACATGAGTGCTTATTCCATTATCCTTGATATAAAAGAATAAATAAATAATATAAAAAAACAACAACTGAAATTGAATGAGGCAACAGCCCTGACACGGTTTTTTGTGGTTGGTAGGGCTATAGGAAATATGGACTGGGACTTGACCATCTAAGCTGAGTAGACCATGCAGGCACAAACACAAATTTGCAGGACTGCACAAAAATTGTTACATTTTTTCTTGCAAGAGATGGAAAACACGTATCCACTCATCAACAAACACTGCCTTGTGCTTCATCACCATTTTATTCTCCCAGTATACATGCTTACCTGTACACTGTATTACTTTCGACTTACCATTGGCATTGTTTTTATATTGTGAAGAGCATTCTGAGCATCTAATGCTGCTTTCCGTGTGTAGAATGTGACAAAACAGCATCCTGAAAAACAACAACCCATACATACATATATTTGCAATGATTCAGTAACATGGTTGATATACTACACCTCAGAAATCATCTTCCACAATTTCAGATTTACATATGTAAAATGTGGGCTGTTCTACATGGGTAAAGGATGTCTTCACCAAAGCAAAACTACCTAGTTTAACTTTGTAATCTTTTTTTTTTGGTGGGGGGGGGGGGGGGGGGGGGGGGGGGGGGGGGGGGGGGGGGGGGGGGGGGGGGGGGCTGAGTGTATTTGTTTCCCTAAATAGTGAGGATTTCTCCTACAGAATTCTGTCAGAGACAGCTCTCTTGTTGCAGACGGTTCTTTACATGCACCAAATTTTCCACAAGACTTGTCTGAAACAGTAAGTGCATACAAATAAAAAGACACCAAACATTTTCTTAATTTCTCTTAATTTCACACACTTTTACACTGCAAATCCTAAACAAGCAGAGCTCCACAACCTGCTATTATCTGTGAATACAGTTACTGACAACAAAGTAATTCTTCAATCCAATTTTCCCCAAAGGCCGAATGCGATTACCTTTGTGGTGGGCAAAAACAGTGGTATGTACAAAATCTCACCAGTGGTGAACCTTGAAGCTCTAGCCAAGGAATGAAAAAAAAATCTTTAACCCACAGGCCACCATTTGCATTCATGAATATGGGTTAAAAAAACACAAAACCTCACCCTTTTATAAGGATGTACTAATGGCACCTACCAGAGCAAAACATGGCCCCTGTTGAAAAGATCACAAAAAGGGTGAATGGCTTATGACCAAGTTTTGATAAAGAGCACATGATGAATTGCATAGCACCCCACAAAGAGAACAGAGAAGGTGCATTTGGAATCGACATAAAGTTTTAAGATGATGGACTGAAACCCATGTCAATGTCAACAGATTGAATTACAGCAGTGCTATCTTTTTCCCTGCAACCCTACAAGCATAAAAATGCTGAAAACTAACCTTTGCTTTGTCCTGTGTTTTTGTCGCGAAGGATGTTGAGACTGTACACTGGTCCATAATCTTCAAACATCTTGCGGAGATCGTTTTCTTCCATGTTCCTAGGAATCTGACCCACGAACATCTTGATGGAATCGGGGTCAGGTTCTGTCTGGGAGGTGACTTGACTTGAGGGGTTCATGTTGCTTGTGTTGCTGCAACAGAACAATCAACAATCGGTAAAAGTCTTTACCTTAAAACAAGCAAAAACACAAGATAAAAAGTCTGTAATCAAATGCCCTTCAATGCTACACACATGGACCATATCATTGTCACATGGCCATCAAAAATGGCCGCAGTTTTGTTAGTTTCCACATAGCAGTTCCAAACTTTACCTCTTTAGTGTTGTAAAATTACAATGTTAGATCCATAGAGAAATGGGTATCCAGATCTATCAAAATTGTGACACAACAGGAATGGAAGGAGGAGCATTTGGGGTGGAGGTGGAGTAGGGTGCAATAGCAGCCATGTTGATGTTTGATATTGTCTGTACTTAATGCAGTTAAGTATTTTTAGAGCACTTAAGTACCCCTACCCCTTTCGTTGGTTTGGAAACACATTGCTTAAAATTAATAAAAAGCACGGTTTGGACCATCAAGACTTCATATGGGATGCCTTGGACTTTATTTCTAAAAATTTAACTAAAGGGAATGTTAGTCATAAAAACAGAATGTTAAAGGCCTCTACACTCGAGCATTAAATGAGACACTTAGCAGTTCACTTAAAAGGGTTTTACTTGCTTGCTATTAGTATCAAATAAATTATACTTAACTTTGATCCCCCACCCCCCTACAATTTACTACATACAGAAAATTGCTCCTTTAGGTGAAGGGATGTCTTTGGAATTTGTTCAGCATCTTTATACATTTGGTGAGAAAAAAATAATTTTTTAAAGTTATTTATATATTTAAAACCTTTTTGTTTTAAATTGATGTTTTATTGCTTGAAGTGGGTGATTGTGCATGTGTTGCAGATTTACTTCCCATGGTATTTTTGATTGAAAATGCCTCCATGGATTTGCCCCCTGGAGTTATCAGTTATCCCCCCCCCCCCCCCCTCCTTCAGCTAAGACTATAAACTGAGGTCCTGTGAATGAATGAACACAATAAAACCTGTTCCGCTTTTTGGAAGAGTAGGCCATTTGTTGGGAACAGACAAAAATTACAAAACACACATGTATGGGGACAGGATGTCAATAAAGCACACGAGTGCTTATTCCACTATCTTTGAAATAAAAGAATTTTAAAAATAAAATAAGGATTACATTTACAGTGTATATTTACTATAAAAAAAGTATAAGGCTTCTGTGAGCAGTTTTGCTCTCACTAGCATGTTTTTCATTGGAGTTTGCTGATCTAGATCTGACCAACATTGCAACAATACACAAAAGGATGTTCCCCGACTGGCTAAAGAGTAAAGCTTCATACTTCTTGCAATATTTACTTGGGGAAAAAAAGGCGGGGGGGGGGGGGGGGGGGGGGGGGGGGGGGGGGGGGGGGGGGGAGGGTGATACTTCAAATAGGACTCATTTAAAAAAAAAAATACATGAATAACCTCAGCACTTCACAATGAGCTGACTGAGTACCAAAATAACTTTTGCAAAACCAATAATTTTTCTCCCTGTTACTTGGCTAGCACTCTGAGGTTCACCATTTGATATTGTGATCTTGCCTATCATGTGACTGTTTTCCCCCACCAGTATTCATGATAGCCATGTTAGTTGCACATGGGACCTCATTTTAAAGTCTCACCAGGAGGACTTAAAATTGCCATTAATTTTGTCTGGTGGAGTGGTGTTGGTACTGTGTTAATTCCAGAGGACAAATACTCTTGAACAGGTGCCTTGGTTGTGGCTCAAACCCAGGTCGTCCACAAGTGCAAAGCTATCACAGATCACATGGCTATCCCACCCCCTGTGGAAGAACATTAATTTGAGAACTTCTAGTCTTTAGTTTACATGAATTGCATGTGAATACACTACTTTGTACAATTCAAACATCAAAAGACTTAAATTCAGGACTGATTTTCCATAAAGGTATGATTTTATTTTCAGTTGGCCTTGGCTAAATAATTCTACAATTTCTAGCCAAATCTGAGAACATGACCACACATTACAATTATTTCCAAATCGGACATTTAGTTAACTTAGGCCTATTCAATTTCAAGATTCCAAACTGCTTTCCAACTGTAAATTACAATGATGAAGTTTACACAGCAAGAGCAGGATATTGTACTAAGCTGTAGCAGTGGTGGATCATAATGGATAGATTGCTTCAACTTCACACAGACTACAAAAAACAGCATTTTAAATTTCTCTAGGCTTTTAAGTTTTCAATTAAAAAAAAGTATATAACCTATCATTTAGCCATTTAAAAAAAGGTCTTCAGCTGTAAATTGTCAATGAATGTCAAAGAGTTTAAAAAAAATGTTTTTGAAGGCACCATATTTACAAGTGATTTCCTCCCCCACCCTTCAAATAAACCTGGGAAGACGTTCACCGCTTTTCCATTAGGTCTAACCTAGGCCCCATTTTAAATTCATGGAAAATTTATATCCCCACTAAACCTTTTTTATGGAAAAAAACCCCTTCATGTTAAACTAGGCCTACAAAAATATTTCCTTTTACTGTAACCCACGCTACGGCCACCATTGTAAGCTAGGCTTTGGCCTATGGCATGCTCATAGTCATATTGCGTACCAATCTAAGTCGTCACAAAGGTCAGCTACGGCGAATGAACGTGAGGCACTATGCAGACAAAATCGTTAGCCAGTGTAAAATTTCAAACATCGAAAAACGATAAATCACTACAAAGCCTCAGCACTAAAGCTATCTCTATATTTCAGTGCGAACTGTACCACTAGAATCTCAGACAGATTAACAAAATAATATATTTCCCCAGACTGACCGGCGCAAATTCGCGATCACTACAGCGCAGCCAGTGAAGGAACGCCATGACAAACGGCATGGTCCCCGCACGCGAAATTTTTAGTGGCCAGAAAAATTCAGTTTTGATCATTCCTTACAATCCATCCACACTAAAACATGTCTAAATGCCTGTACTTCAAACTTAAATGTATATTTCTATCAGAACCAAGAAAAATGTATACCTTTTCCACGTGAAACACACACACAGGACACCACAAACACAAAACAGTTTGCACAAAATGGCGGACGGTGTGACTCGTTTATCCCACAAAGCAATGCGACCAACGCTTTGCCGGTGGAGAAACACGTGGTGCGGCCGGTGCAAAAGATTGGAGCCACGACAGCGCACATGACGAAAGCCGAAACGAAATGGGAACAATGTTATAATTAAAAGGAAAAAACAACAACAAACAAACAAAAACAACCAAGGCGTAGTTCTACAATTTTAAGTCAAAACAAAAATGCATGTTTAAAAAAAATCATTATAGTTATCATAAATATCATTGATCACAAGAAAAGTGTCATGCTTACTTTGTTTTACTTTTTATTTGACTTTAACCTCCCTCCCAAAAAAAAAACACACACGCACACAAAATCCTTAACTGGCGAACTGCTGGCCCTCAAGTTTGGTCTCTCTCTGTCTCTCTGGAAACTATTCTTTCAAGCTTATGTACAATCTTCAATAGATTACGCTTCAACCCTGTGGGATTCCGCTAGTGGAAACACTATGAAACCATTTTTAAGTCTGTATAAACGAGCTCTTAAACTGGTCCTTCTGAAGAAGACAACCTTGCTAGAAGTGGATTATACTCAGTTAAATATTCTTCCCCTACACCAAAGATTAATATTTAACAAAGCCTTCATGATGTGTAAGATAATGACCGGAACTGTTCCCTCATCCTTAAAAGGTAAGTTCCCAATGAATCATTCCAGAAATACTGAAAAGCGAGGGTCCCAATCCCAAGAATAGATTTGTTCAAATCTAGATAGCTTACTTTACTCGGGCCCTGTGCTGTGGAGCCCCCTTCCTGACTCATTTAGACATCACCAATCATTAACAATCTTTAAAAGTCATTATTTCATCCACTTGATGCATAAAAAATAATCACACTTGATCTGTTGGAAACAAAATAAATAATTATATCCTCCCCCCCCCTCTCTCTCTCTCTTCTCTCTCTCTCTCTCTCTCTCTCTCTCTCTCTCTCTCTCTCTCTCTCTCTCTCTCTCTCTTATTAGGAGTAACTATTGATGACAATTTATCTTGGTCAGAGCACATCAAAAAAGTATCTAAAAGCATTGCTTTAAAAATATTTCAACTACGGAAAATAAAACACTTTCTGTCTTTGCACGCAAGAAAATATTTTTTTATTCATATATTCAGTCAAACATAGATTATGCTTCAACACTTTGGGATATGGCAAACAAAAACTTAACTACATTTTTTTACCAGAGTCCACAAACGTGCTGTTAAACTTGTATTAGATAAGTCATTCTCGTTAACAGATGCTGACTATAGAGACAACAACTTCCTTCCATTACAATCTAAACTACTGTTCAACAAAGGAATTCTGATGCATAAAATTTTTCATGGCATTGTCCCACCATCACTAAGAAACATGTTTACAGTTAATGAATTTAGACACTCACACACTGTTGATCTTCCTTTGCCTAGAATTACTTTATTCAAAACTAGTCTTTCGTATTCTGGAAGCTGGTTCTGGAATAGATTTCCTGTCTTTTTAGAAACAGAAACAAACCATAAAAGAACATTGTATCATGACTTTTTAATGAAAAGTACAAACCTGGCATCATTTTCTCCCCAAATGTATTAATCAACAATATCTACTTAGTGGCATACAATTAAGTGGTATGCTTTGTTTAATTTTGTTTTTCTGTTCGGTGGTATGTCAGTTTTCAAACTGCTAGTTTTTCTATTCATTTGGGTGACATGTGTGGAGAGGATTTGTTACCAGTACATTCCATCCAAATTTTGTTACATAGTTGTGCATTAGAGTTATTTTCACATAACAATGCAATCTATGTTTGTTTGTTTGTTTGCTTGTTTGTTTTTGAAAAATCTCCTCCCTGCCTCTGTCTGTCTGTCTGTCTGTCTGTCTGTCTCTGTCTGTCTGTCTGTCTGTCTGTCTGTCTGTCTGTCTGTCTGTCTCTCTCTCTCTCTCTCTCTCTCTCTCTCTCTCTCTCTCTCTCTCTCTCTCTCTCTCTCCATGCGTGTATGTGTATTCATTTGCAATCTTTGCTCTTTTTTTGGGGGGGGGGGGGGGGGGGGGGGGGGGCAATCGTCTTTCTCTTCTTTTTTTTCTTCTTTTTTCTTTTTCTTCTTCTTTTTTTCATGTTGAGGGCTGGAGGAAAAAAAGTCTTTGTAACTTATTCTATTACCCTCCTAAAATAGAATTGCGTTTGCGTCTCTCTCTCTCTCTCTCTCTCTCTCTCTCTCTCTCTCTCTCTCTCTC
Organism: Rapana venosa; assembly: GCA_028751875.1. Classification (NCBI taxonomy): domain Eukaryota; kingdom Metazoa; phylum Mollusca; class Gastropoda; order Neogastropoda; family Muricidae; genus Rapana; species Rapana venosa. The sequence continues at coordinate 54,277,378 of CM054145.1, forward strand.
TCTTCTCTCTCCTCTCTCTCTCTCTCTCTGAGTGTGAATGCTTTACTTATATCTGGCTAGTGTGTTATTGCAACTGACTTCTAGAAATAATTTCCACTATCCTACTTCTTTTTCTATCTATCATAACTCTAGGATGATTTTAACATGTACAATGATAAATCACAGCGAGTGCTAATGGTGATAGTGTTAATGAATTGAAAATTGTATGCAATATCATATGGATTCAAAATGTACCCTGTACTCCCCTCCCCCCCTCTCTCTTTCCCCTTTATTGTTTTTCTTATAGATTTAATTGTCATGTTTACAGTTTGTATCCTGTTGAATGCTTTATTCAGATATAATATTTCAATTTTATTGCATAAGTTGACTGCATTTGAGATTAAGTGAATGTTTTATTTCAATATCTTTTTTTGAGTGTATCAATTATGTATAGCTTAATTTCAATGTGTCGATGTCCTTTTCTATGACTATTATATGATATTCATAAAGATTAATTTTGATTTTGGCATTGATGCATGGTGTGCGTGCGTGCGTGCGTGCGTGCGTGCGTGCGTGCGTGTGTGTGTGTGTGCGTGTGTGTGTGTGCATGTACGTGTACATGTATGTGTGTATGGGGGTGTAAATTGCTTTTGCATAATCTCCTAAGTCTGCTGATATTATAAATTATTTGTTTTTGTGTAGTTTACTATTGCTGCTACTTTCCCATAAAAATGTACAATGGATTTGTGGTCGTTTTTTTCTTTAGCCAAAATGAGACTATTTACATGGCTTGTTCTCCTTTATATTATGGAGGGGTTTTGTTGTTGTTTTGTTTTGTTTTTGTTTATTTTGGGTTGCTTGGCTTGTTTTTTGGGGGGGGGTGTGGGGGGTGTGTGTGTGTAAGTGGGTGGGTAGGGGGGGGGGGGGGTATTCGGTTGTTTCCTCTCCCTTGTTGTTGTTGCTGCTTTTATTTTGCTCTTGGTTTCTTTGCTAGTTTTTTGGTTGTTTCTGTGATTTTTTTGTTTTGCTCTGTTCTACTTTCTTTTATTATTTGCTGTTGCTTTTGTCTCTCTCTCTCTTTCGGTGATTTTTGTGTTTTGTGTGTGTGGATATCCCCCTCCCCCCCCACCCCACCCACCCTGCACGTCTACTGTGTGAGTGTATTGGTATTGGGTTTATTTTATGTTATCATATCTCTCTCTCTCTCTCTCTCTCTCTCTCTCTCTCTCTCTCTCTCTCTCTCTCTCTCTATATATATATATATATATATATATATCCCTATGGGCGGACACTGGATGTAAAAAAGCACATAGGTGCTTATTCATTATCCTCGAAATAAAAGAATTTGTCATTGTCATTGTCATTGTCATTGTCTTCTCTCTCTCTCTCTCTCTCTCTCTCTCTCTCTCTCTCTCTCTCTCTCTCTCTCTCTCTCTCTCTCTCTCTCTCTCTGTATAATTGTGAATGTTTTACTTGTATATGGCTATTGTGTTATTGAAAAATGACTTTTAGGTGGTTTGTTCTCCTTTAATTTTATGGAGGTTCTGCTTTGTTTGGTTCTGTTTTGGTTTGGGGTTGTTGTTGTTGTTGTTTGTTGTTGTTGTTGTTGAGGGGGAACTACTCGGTGTCACCTCTCCCCTTGTTGTTGTTGCCGCTTTTGTTTTGCTCTTGGTTCTTGCTATTTTTTCGGTTGTTTCTGTGTTTTCTGTTTTGCTTTCTTCCTTACTTGTTAGTACTTTTTTTTTCTTTCTCTTCAGTGATTTTTGTGTAGATTTTCCCCCCGTACACTGTGTAAGTGTATTGCTATAGGCTTTATTTTATTTTATTATCATATATATCCTTAAGGGCGGGGACTGGATGTAAAAAAGCACATGGGTGCTTATTCATTATCCTCGAAATAAAAGAATTTGTCATTGTCATTGTCATTGTCATTCTCTCTCTCTCTCTCTCTCTCTCTCTCTCTCTCTCTCTCTCTCTCTCTCTCTCTCTCTCTCTCTCTCTCTCTCTCTGGGACAAATAGCTTTATGGTTAGAGTGATGTATTCCTGGTCTGCTGACCTGGGTCAAAATCTCGTTCAAGAGGAATTTTCCTCTGGAGTTAACATCAGTGCCGACTCCACTCTCCCCAAAAGTCCTTCGGATGAAACTATAAACCGAGGTCCCGTGTGTGAACGCGCGAAGAACATCTTGAGCACACGGTAAAATCATTCCGCTTTTTGAAAGAATAGGCCATTGCGTGCCGGTGGGAATGGATGACAAAATTTACAAAATTGCATACACACAGGGTAAAAAAGGTTAAAAGGTAAAGGAGTCCCATAACCTATAAGGTCGTAGGGGGAGCGAGGCGTCAGAGACCTCACTTCTCTAGGGCCAACATATTGAGGGCGGCGCCCATCTCCTCTCCCTCGCTGCTTTACCTTCCCTGACCCTAAAGAGGGCAGGTACCCATTTACAGCTGGGTGAACTGGGAGAACTGTACTGAAGCCAAGGCGCGCATACGGTCACCCATCCAACTGGTAACCACGCTCGACGCTGCTTAACTTGGCTGGGGGAAAGCGAGTGCTCCGACCACTGAGCTATCCCGTCCCCATACACACAGGGACAGGATGAAAAAAAAAAAGCACAAGAGTGCTTATTCCATTATCCTCGAAATAAAAGAATAAATAAATAAATAAATAAATCTCTTTTAAATAAAGATTTGTCGGCCTTTAGATCTAGTATACTGCTGGATGAACCTTGCACAAACTTGTGGCAGAAAAAGCGACACACATGCTGAGAAAATTAAACTGAAAAAATCATAATGACGAAAATGACGCTGATACAAATGCAGGCTGCCCATAACAGGTCATTAGGCTTAAAAAGAAAGAAATATGAACAGCTCTGTCCTCGGAAGCCACTGACTCCTTCATACAAATTAAAGCTTTGTATACGAAACTCAATGTCTTAATAAAATGGACATGAAAAGGGCATTGGCAAACACAACAAAACAAAAACAAAAAACACAAAAAACCCCACCCTCTAGCCCGGAAATAACCAGAGCAGTTTACCATGTATATTATTATAATTATATTGGTCACCGCAACTAGTGTCTATGTTGCCAGTTCACTACCACCTGTTGTTTTTGTTGTGGGATTTTTGTGCTTATGTTTCTTTGTTTCATTGTCGAAGGCCTCTTTTGAGCGCTTTTGGATGTGTTTTACCTCTAACAAATATACTTTGGGTTTGGTTTGGTTTGTTTGTTGGTTGGTTGGTTGGTTCTTTCTTTTTACTGAATCTTTTCCCGTTTCATCCTCTAGTTTGTTGTTGTTGTTGTTGTTGTTGTTGTTGTAACTGACTTTATTTTAGTGGTTTTTTTGGTTGTTGTTTGTTTGGTGTTGTTAGTTGATTGGGATTTTTTGTTTTGGTTTTTAGTATGAGTGGTTTTTGCATTTAAGCCTTTTGTTTGTTTATTTTTTCCCTTTTGTCCCTTTTTTTCTCCCCCCCCCCCCCCCCCCCCCCCCCCCAGCTTTTGAGTGTTGTTGATTTTATTTTAGTGTTTTCCCCCCCTTTATTTTGATTTTTATGTATGTGTGTGTGTGCCCTTGCATGCTTGCTTGCTTACTTGCTTGCTTGTGTGTGTATGTGTGTGTGTGTGTGTGTGTGTGTGTTTTGCGCTTATGTGTTTGATTTTGTTTGAGAGGTAGGGTGGGGTGGGGGTGGGGGTGGTTCTGTTTTTCCTGGGTAGCCGCTCTTTAGAGAGCAAAGCCATAGGATCTGGCTCACAATACTGAGCCTATTATCAAAACTGGTAGACAGGAGCCTTACCAATGATCGTCTTGTGTTGGTAAAAAAAAAAAAAATCTTGTTGCCTTCACATACAGGTTTCAGCAGGGGACGGGATAGCTCAGTGGTCAGAGCACTCGCTTGTCCCCAGCCAAGTTAAGCAGCGTCGATCGTGGTTACCAGTTGGATGGGTGACCGTTTGCCCGCCTTGGCTTCAGCACAGTCCCTCAATATGCTGTCCCCTAGAGAAGTGAGGTCTCTGACGCCTTGCTCCTCTACGACCTTCTAGGTTATGGGACATCTTTACCTTTACCTTTAAGGGTTTCAGCACCGACAGTACTGATGTCTTTTCTGTCTTTACAACAGGATTTTTGGCACGGTTTGGATTTGATCTGGAATAACACCCCCCTCCCCTCTCCCGTCTCCCTTCGCCACAACTACTTATGACACTTTAAAATCCAGCCTCAAGACATATTTCCTACCTAGGATTTTTTCCTCGCTGTTTCATAGCGTAATCTGTCCCTGCCTTCAAACAGCCGAATTGCCCATTATCCTGCCAAAATATAATTAGTACCTTCATGTGTGTGTGCGTGTGTGTGTGTGTGTGTGTGTGTGTGTGTGTGTGTGTGTGTGTGTGTGTGTGTGTGTGTGTGTGTGTGGTGTGTGCAACTTTGAATCTGTTAAAACTATCTGAAATTAGTTGAATGTCTAAGAATTGGCCGACTGCAAGCGCTTTGATTTGTTTATATAGCGCTATATGAATTCCATATATTATTATTACTGTTATTATTATTTATTATTATAATAATAATCATCATCATTATTAGTATTATCGTCGTCATATTCGTCATCGTCATCGCCGTCGCCGTCGCCGTCATCGTCGTCGTCGACATCATCATCATCATCATCATCATCATCATCATCATCATCATCATCATCATCATCATCATCATTTCTTTATCCATTGTTGATGACGGGTCCAGGTAAATGAGGCTCTTAATAGTCCCTAGTTTTTATGCTGGGTACCTATAATAACAGTGTAGAAACGTGGAGTGGTGATTTTCTATCACTTAGAGCTGTTTCTTTCTTTCTTTTTGTTTGTTCGATTGAGGACGTTACAAACAGATTCATATTTCCTAGCTCCAAGGCTGCCATGTTCATCCAAAGAGCCTGCTTCCTATGATTGCTTTTATATATGACGTTCAATTACTTAATGAGACATGCATTAGTGATGTATTATTTGTCAAGTTAACAAAAATATGATGTTATTACCATTAAGTTTGCGTATTGTTTTTGCTCATGAAGTTTCTAGAATGTTCTACCGTGTTCTTCGGAGTTCCCGAAGTTTCCGTAATATCATGGAGGGTTTCTGAAAATTCTGGAATCTTCCAGTCTTTACCAGGGGCTAGTAGGGGTGGCCTGGTGTTATGCATGATGATCGGTGACAATGAGAATGATATGATGGTGCTTGGTTGGTCTTCAGTTTACGTCTGTTCACAGAAAAGGGACATTAGACACTGACATGATGCTGCTGCTGCTGCTATGGAAGTGCAGGTGTTTTAAGACTAACCTGACAGGGTTGTTACTCTGCGCTTACTGGCATAAGATATCCCGGCGTCAACCGGGCCTGAGAGATACAGACACCTGCAGTGTTGGGTAATTTCAGCTACACATTCAAACTCGCATCCGCAAAGTGGAGTGGCCTGTGTGTGTGTGTGTGTGTGTGTGTGTGTGTGTGTGTTGCGTGCGTGCGTGCGTGTGTGCGTGCGTGCGTGCGAGCGAGCGTTCGTGCGTGCGTGCGTGTGCGAGTGCATGCGTGTGTATGCGTGAGTGCGTACGTGCGTACGTGCGTGCGTGCACACATGCGTTTGCGTGCGTGTGCGTGCACATATCCGTATATGCACTCGCGCTTGTTCGTATGGATACACGAGCTTCCAAATCAGTGACTACATGTGACACAGGCTGTGGATGGCCACAGGATAGCACTCCGGGAGCCGCTGAGCTTACTCCCTCCCTGCATGGCTCCGATCAATACCTGAAGCAGCACTGGAGAGGCTAGCCAGCACCCTCCCTGCACTGACTGCTACAGCCGTATCTCTGCAGCAGCAGCGCTTCAACCAATGCGGCAGAGTAGATGCCTTGAACTAGTCGAGCCACCGCGTCTGTTCTCTAGACGAGGCAAGGCGGCGCTGGAGATCAATATCCTGCAACTGGGGTGCTTCACCAGTGGTCAGAGTAGTTGGATGTTCGCCATCTAAAGCTCAAGGTTCACCACCACGAGTATTCGAGGATGTGTCTCCTAGAGACACGTCTCTCAAAATCGAGGTCGAATCGGTCGTTCCCAAAAACCTCGCAACCCTATCCGAGGCGTGCTCCCAACGCAACGCAACATAAATCCTGGCCAATGTTAAAAGATACAGTCGCTTTCATTATAATCATAACGTAGGAATGGATGGCAAACTTTGAGTCTACCAAAACTCAGGCATCACACAAGGTCGTAGTTGAGGGTGGTGCAGAGTGGGCTGCTTAATGAAGGTTTTACGCCAAATCCTCACCAAACCTGTCTGGGGGTAGGGAGAAAACTAAACCATCAACATCAAAACCCCGCCCAACTTTAAACAAACACCCTTATAAATAGCATACTTGTTGCCACTGTGTGTCATGTGATCAACAAGAAAGTTGTTCCAGGCAAAATTCTGTAGGGACAAAGGCCACTTTCAAACAATGGATACAATACACATGCAGGCAGGAAAATATTTTAAAATAAAACATGTAAAAAGGGGGTGGGGTGGGTGGCGCTGCTCTTGTGGCAACACGCTCTTCCCAGGTTTGGTTAATATAATCATATTAGACTCCAGGGGCGCTATGGGATTTAGGGACTGTGCCATCAACCCACCACCACACCTACTGCTCGGGAAAGCAGCTTGGACTGCACGCAGAGACATCTGCCCTAGCTGTAAGTAGCATACAATACAACACCATGCCGCACAACGCCATACAATACCACACAATGCAATACAATACCACACAATACAATACAATGCCATACAATACAATACAATACAATACAATACGATACAGATGACCTCACTAAGAGGGATTCCAACACATGAACATAGCCCACACCCACTCGAAGCCTGCAGAGCAGTGTGTCATGTTTAGTTAGGCAAGGTAATATCTATCTATCTATCTATCTATCTATCTATCTATCTATCTGTGTGTGTGTGTGTGTGTGTGTGTGTGTGAGAGTGAGGATGAGAGAGAGAGAGAGAGAGAGAGAGAGAGAGAGAGAGAGAGAGTGAGAGAGAGAGAGAGAGAGAGAGAGAGAGAGAGAGAGAGAGACAGACAGACAGACAGACAGACAGACAGAAATGATGTGCACATAGTCAACCAGAGCCTGCGACAGAAGGATATTAGACACTCGACAGGCACCGGCAGACAGGCACTGGAGAGAGAGAGAGAAAAAAAAGTCTTCCCCCCCCCCAAAATCAATAAATCCTTGTGACTTCGCGCAAGTCAGAACTGTTGCTCAGTTTCGGTCGGTGCGCTGTCTTCCCCAGATTTAAACACGCACGCACGCACACACGCTCGAAAGCACACACACGCACGCGCGCGCACACCACCACCACCACCACTACACACCACACAACACACACACAAATTAATCAGACCTAGAATCTCAACTACCCGACTCTCTCTCTCTCTCTCTCTCTCTCTCACACACACACACACACACACTTACACACACACACAATACACACACACACACACCACACGCACACACACACACACACAAGGGAACAAAGAAAAAAAAAGGAGAAGAAACAAAAGAAATAATATTCCTGAAAAAAGAGAAAAAAAGGGAGAGAAAAAAAAGAGATAGTGGTATGATATCAGTAGGTGGGCTCCCTATTGATGAGGAGTTCCACAGTTTTCAGTTGAACTCCTCTTGTTAACGTCATTGTCAAGCGAAAAAATCTATTGTCTGAACCAGTGAGAGAGAGAGAGAGAGAGAGAGAGAGAGGAGAGAGAGAGAGAGAGAGAGAGAGAGAGAAGAGAGAATCAATATTTCCAAAGGTTAGATTTACATACTTCTCATCATCCGACCCTTGCCCTTAACAGAGATTTAAAATAATACAAACTCAAGGCAGAACACACACACACACACACACACACACACACACACTACACACACACACACACACACCACACACACACACACACACACACACACACACACACCCCACACACGCATGCACGCACGCTCGCACGTACACACACACATAGAGAGAGAGAGAGAGAGAGAGAGAGAGAGAGAGAGAGAGAGAGAGAGAGAGAGAGAGAGAGAGAGAGAGAGAGAGAGAGTATTTCGATGGTGTTCACACACACACACACACACACAGGTATTTTGATGGTAATGATTTGTTTGTTCAAATGTGACATTTCTACTACCCCCAGACTGACAGACAGAAGTCGACAAAAAAGCAATGGAGACAGCAGAGAAAAAAGAAGACCCGAGGCACAGACAATAAATAATCAGAGAGACAGAGGCTCGGTTAGCTGTTGTTTACCGCGCACATGACACTGTTATTGAGGACTACGGGAAGAGATTTTGGCAAAGAGAGTGTTGTTGGGCGTTCCGCAGCTCAGTATTCTCGCACTCACCCACAAGAATACACCGTCTGTCTCACTCATTCATCACATAATGATTATGGGAATCAACGTGAGATTGTAAGCCAAGTCTGGATGAGAAGTTTGCGTGTGTGGTTTTTATGCGCCCCCCCCCCCCCCCCCCCCCCCCCCTCACCCACCCCCTCACAGCGCCTCAAGTAAATTATAAGCGGCTATATTCCGGCTACATATGGTTTATTTCTCTTTTCATGGAAAGTACAGGTTGTTATGCTAACATCTTGACACCCTCTTGTGGGGATGCCGGGGGCCTATCGCTGTTGTGATCTGAGTGGAGAGTAACTGAAGGCGAGGGTTCAAATCTCCCACTTCCTCCCGTGGGGAAGCGGGGAGCCTGTCATTATAAACAGCATCCCCACCTTCTGGAAATTCTGTGTTAGGAATTCCTTCTTTTCTACACCTCTCTTTGTTTCTGCCTTGTTCCTTTCCTTCCTGTCACCTCCTTCTTGTCTATTTTCTGCCTTCTTGATCCGTTCTTCTGCTTTTTTTCTTCTTAGAAAGACTTATTTATTTATTTATTTATATCACTTTAAATCACGTCAGATTTCTCTGCGTGAAATTCGGTCTGCTCTCCCCGGGGAGAGCGCGTCGCCACAGAGCAGCGCCACCCATTTTTTCCTTTTTTTTCCCTGTCTACAACTGCATTTGTTTCCCTATCAGAGTGGCTTTTTTCTACAGAATTTTGCCAGGGACAACTCTCTTGTTGCCGTGGGTTCTTTAACGTGCGCTAAATAATTTTTGTGTAACACACGGGACCTCGGTTTATCGTCTCATTCGAAAGACTAGCGCCCAGACCACCACTCAAGGTCTAGTGGATGGGGAAAACTTTCGGGTCCAAACGGGATTTGAACCACCACCCACTTCCGACCCGGACTTTTCGCTTTCTAGACAGGCGCGTTACCTCTAGACCACCGATCCACCAGACTTAAAAGATAACAGTTCTCTCACACGCCGAAGTCGGATGCGCTGGGCCTGAAATGTCAGGGGCTTCACGGAAGCGCGACTCATTTTCTGCTCATATGACAGACAACAGTAGACGCTGTCTGAGGGTTCTAACAACAACAAAGAAGATCTTGTCATGGATGAAGACACTATCCACATCACAGCTCAAAGTATGGCAGTATTTGAGTGCAGGCCTTGACACTTTACTTTCATCAATTTTTTCAGAGATGAGGTTTTACAGTTATCCAGAAAACACTATAATTATTCTCTTGATTTAAGGGGAAAAAAATCAGTAAGTATAGGTTTTCTGAATAATACTTTAGATAAATAAAAAGTGGACGCTGAAAGCTGAAGTGAGACCTAAGCTTGTAGACCACACTCCACCTTTAAGATTGCTCACCCTTTTCTTTTTATTTCGTATTTATAACACTCAAGGAAACATTTACTGCTAGACCAGCTCCCCCCCCCCCCCCCCCCCCAACAACAACAACAACAAACCACACACACACACAAAACCCAAAACAAAACAAAACAACACCAACAACAAAACAAAACCACCTTTGTCAATGAAAGACTAGCTCCTGCCCATCACTCATGCGATCTTGCTCAAATTTGGTAGATCTGATTTTTACACCCCTCAAAAATCAGCTTTGGTTTGATTGTATTTTAGTCCCAGTGAAGCTATCCAATTTAGAGACTGTACCATCAACCAAGGTCACCCCAGTAAAAATTCAGCAAGCTCTGTTACATCTGCTGGACTTCTGACCTCAATATGCATGCGCAGGTTCCTCAGCGTAGGAACACAAGCCACCCTCAGACGATGATCGTCTGCGACTCACATGACCACCTTACATCGATCTATTTCCTAAGCCCCCGACCACAAGATTCACGCAATACATTTTT
>CM054145.1:54295151-54302651 GCA_028751875.1 Rapana venosa
TTTGTCTTTTCTTTCTGATGTTATTAGGCGTTCCTTAGCTTAACATTCTCGGGGTCACTCAGATTCTGTACTCTAGCCTTACTCGTCACACCTGGAAATCGCTGTGAGTCCGTTAGGTACACGGCAGAAGAGAAGGTTGCGTGTATAACTTCGTCATTGAGGCAGCAAATACACATAGAATTTTTTTTTTTGGGGGGGAGTGGTGTGGGTGGGGTGGCCTCTTCTTTAATGGAGAGTACAGGTTGTTATGCTAAGATGCTATGCTGTGTTAGAGCTTGTCACGGTTGAAGACAATCTCAACACAGCATTTCAAAACATAACACTGTTTTGGCACTTCGCTTACATCAGGAACTGACAAAAGCTTTTTGGCATGAGCCAGATTTCGGTTCTGTTCTGTTTTGTCTTTTTTGTTTTGTTTTGGTTCCTGCCTGTCTCTCTCTCTCTCTCTCTCTCTCTCTTCTCTGCTTTTTGTTTGTTTGTTTGTATCTCTCTTCTCTCTCTCTCTCTCTCTCTCTCTCTCTCTCTCTCTCTCTCTCTCTCTCTCTCTCTCTCTCTCTCCATTCCCTTTCTTTCTCTCTCTTCTTTCTATTCCTCCACCATCTTTCTCCCTATTTCTTGCGTTTCTCTCTGTCTTTCTTTGTGCCTCTCTTTTTTCTATCTTTCTCTCCTTGTTTTTATCTGTCTTTCTCTTCTCCTATTGTTTTAAATTGTATGCTGCCATGGAGACAAAACATGCAGGCATGCTTCTGTTACACGCACACAACTATAAACTGTTATATATGTACACACGCACTGAGAGAGAGAGAGAGAGAGAGAGAGAGAGAGAGAGAGAGAGAGAGAGAGAGAGAGAGAGATATTACAGATGTTTGTCATCTTGCTGAATCTTCATTCCTTCAATCAATATGGAAAATTCTCCTCTGAACCCCCCCTTCCCCCTCTCCCAAACCCAACACAGCATATGGGCGCTTTGAAGCACACTTACTGTGTATATAAACAGGAAGCCGGATGTCTGCTCTGTAAGCACAATCGTTGTCAAACTTTGGCTAGGAATAATTTGAGGAAGTTCAGATCACTGAGATTAGGCAAATCATTTTGAGAAATCAAACACATTCTGTGCTGGCAAATGACTTCTCCCTTATCTCCTTGAGGAGTCGGTTGGGGGCATTGCACTGATTTTTTCAGGGAGTATATCACGACCACCAATTAAGAACAAACACCATTTTGTTCCTGGCTAGAGCTGGGAGGTTCACCAATGATTTTATTTTTCGTATGCGACAGTTTTTACCCACCATGAAGGTAGCTGCACTCCAACTTCGAGAATAAAGTGTAAAGCCGACACCAATATGATTGCGAATCTTTGTAAATTTTTTAATATTTGTTCATTCTTACTGGCATAAATGGCCTACTCTTCTCAAAAGCAGGACGTTCTGCCTGTGTTTGCAGACGGGGTCTCGGTTTATAGTCTCATCCTAAGGACTTTCAGGGGAGTAGAGTCAGTACTGATGTGAACTCTGGATGGAAAATCCCATTGAACAGGTGCCTCAGTGGTGACTGGAACCCGGGCTGTCAAATCACCAGCACTTTGCTCTAACCACTAGGCTTTCCCTCCCTACTTTGAGAAAAAACGAATCAAGCAGAAGCCATCCTTCTAAAGGTGGCAGGGTGCATGCTGCAGCTGGGCATGTTTTTGTCACCCACACCTCCAGCCATAGCAAGCTTACTCTTTCTAGAAAAAGTCGGTGGGATTTTAATTTAACCTAGGTGCAAGATGTTCTGCGAGCGTTCACACTCAGGACCTCCGTTTATGTTTAAATTTCTCTTAACAGGCCAAAGACAATAGCAGCACAGAGGCGCTTTGATGCACACTTGCTGTGTATATATACAGGAAAGGGGATGTTTAAACTATAATTGTAATCATGATTAACCCTTGGCAGCCATTGAGGTAAGTGCACCGTCTTCTGCAAATACTTTGAGATTTCCAAAACATTGCCTTCCAGAAATAGCTTGGGAATGATTTGAAAGCAGCTGGTATATATTGGAAAAGTTTGGTTATATTATATGGGCAGCAGGTATGCAACATTTTTTTCCCTCACACGTGAAAAGACCATCAGCCTGTTGTAGAATAGTAGGCCTGCTGTGGCTGGTGAGAGGGATGACAGGAACATACCCAGCATGCACAAAACTACCTGGAAAGGAATGAGGTTTGCCAGGTTCAACTTGTCCCCGACTCACTGCCTGCAAATTCTTTCCAGAAATGCTATACATACTGACAATCCCATCAATAATGATTTGTAACAAGCGTCTTTTTCCTTGTCACAAAACTTACCCTTGTCACTATCTGTAACTTTCATTTTCCTGAACATTTTATTTGTAACTAGCATTCTATAACATATGGTGATGTGAAACTATTTTAGTTTAATTTCCTTAATTGTCTTTATCTGTGAGATGTTAAGTGGTTTCTCCCAGATCACTATGATTAAATTCGTTGTAATAAGTACTAGATCCTTTACCAGCTTTTGTCATTATTTCTAGAGCATTGGTTCTTTCATTACTTAAGTTGCCACCTATTTTTATACTTTTTTTTTCTTCTCTCACATAGTCTTGAATTGATTGGAAACAGCTAATATAGTGCAAAAAGTTAATGCTAGTACCTAACTTGGTTGATACGCTTTTCATTGTAAAAAAAAGGTTCATCTAATAACTGTTGCTTATCTTTTGGATCCTCTTATCTGCAACATTTTTATATGAATGAAAAATGTCTTTCGAAAATTATGTTGATTTTACTTTTTAAAAAGTGTTCTACCCATCAAATCTAGAGCATCTATCTCAGGGCATAATGAATGCAGAATCAATCTCTGCTTTTGATTTTGTATAAACTTTTTTTCCATAAAAGTTTCAGTGATTGTATATAGGCCGCACTATTTGATAGACCTATTCTACATTACAAAAATATTTTGCATAAAATATAATCTTCTTATTTTATCAGGTTTCTTATCCCATCAAAGTTCATAGCATAGTTTCTGTAACTGGACAGCTTGGACATCAGGAGGATTTAGCAGTAAAACCCATAAGTATGCTAACTTTGAGAGTACTTGTGATTTAAGCACTGCTACTCTACCCAAAGGTATAGTTAGTCTTTTTGACAATATCTTAAAATGTTTTTATTTCAAAGAGTTTATCAGTTATATCTGCTTCTGTCATTGTTTGAGCAACTGTTAGTAAACCAGATTCCAAGGATTTCATACTCTTTTGGATTTCATTTTCACTTTTTTGTGTGTGGTAAGTGTGTTCTTACCGATTTTTTTTGCTGCTTAGCCAAACATAGGTCTTTTTTTTTCCAAGTTCAGCTTTAACCCAGACAGCACCTCAAAGGTTTCAAAGCTTTGAAAAAAGGCCTTCATATAAATGGTGGTCATCCTGGAGAGTGAATGAATTATTATCAGCAAACTGACACAAAATCTGTAGTTGGGTATCTGCTATTTTCATGCTTTAAACCTTCGAGAGCAGTGATTCAGCACACCCAGTATGCAAAGTCTCTGGGGGCATGTCACTGACAAAGACCTGAGAAAGCAAAGGGTAACTGAGTAACAACCAAATAAAAGAAGTCTGAGATTGGAAGAGGGGAAGGAAGCACGTGCAGTGTGCAGCATTGAAGAGCACAGCCTCTAATCAATCAATAAGCTGAGCACAGGCCTGTCTACACTGAGCGGGTAGGAAAGAGGGAATGGGGTTCAAGGAGACAGAGAGCGATGACCTGAGAGAGGGGAGGGAAGGGGGGAAGGAGGAAAGGGGAAAGGAGACAGAAAAAGAGGGCAGGAGGGGGTGAAGAAATCGACCAAAGATGATGGAAGGAGGTTGGAGGGTTGTTGCCTCTGAAATAGGTTACATATGTCAGTGGACTGGAGAGATTTACATGCATGAGGACAGAAAAAGTCTGAATTAAGATTTCAGCTCTAACCCTGGGAGAGGGATGGGTTCACAAGGTTCAACTTGCCCACCACACACTGCCTGAAAAATTCAGTGCAGTGCAGTGACCCCATGACTGTTCAATGAGTTCAGGGAGAAGTCAAGTCTATTCCAAGACAATTTACCCCATCTAAATGCATCTGCATTTATCGACCACTCTGTCCACCTACACCTTATTTCTTCCAGCAAAACAAGCCCTGATCTGACTGACAACATATTTTATTTTTATTTCTTAAATAAATGATATACAATCTTTATCTATGTTCAAAACCTTGTGCAGACAGCTTCTATACCCCTATCTAGTAACAAAGAAGGTAATTTTTACCCAGAGAAAAAAAAAGCAAAGCATGTGTGTGTTTTGTGTGTGTGTGTGAGAGAGAGAGAGAGAGAGAGAGAGAGAGAGGATGTCTGGGAGTGGAAAGTGTGAAAGAAAGCTCTTGGTGGTCTAAGCAGTGGAGAGTACTTCTGTTGTAATGGGCAGCTGGGTGCTGCCTAGACACAGAAAAGGGAGGGGGGGGGGGGGTGAGGGAGAGAGCGAGAGGGAGAGATATAGAGATTAGAAAGAAGTTACAGGTGTGTTTGTGTATGCCTGGGTGTGCTTGCGTGGTGTGTGTTATGTGTGTGTATGTGTTGTCTGTGTGTGTGCATGGGCATGCATGTGTGTGTACATGTGCATGCGTTGAAACATGCATGCAGACATAATTTATTATATAGCAAGTCACAATAAACCCACACCACTCTGACTGATGGATATCTAGCAGAAATTTAATGTAAAAAAGCATAACTAAAAACATCTAATAAAAACTTTTTAAAAATCTTCATCTTATCCAGTGCAGATGTTTTTCAACAGCATATTGACTAGATACAGTCAATATCCACAAACTCTTGGAGGAGGAAGAAGGAAGAAGAGGGAAGAGGGAAGAAGAGGGAGGAAGACAGGAAGTTACGTAAAGGCTAGAATGACTTCTCAAGGAGTTAAAGAAGTCATGCACATCAAGTCTGATCCTGTGTCCCGTCTGTTTGTGCTGTGTAAAAAGACAATTGTAGTTCTATAGTAATGCGATCAAAGATCCAGGTACATGGTGCATGTATGATGTTCAGTTATGATTGTGTTCATTGATATTGTGTAAAGTCCTCCATATCCCTAAAGGGATGACAGGAAATAAAAGAATTTTACTGTTTAGATTTGAAAGAAAATGCAAAGACTTGCCTGCACCCCCTTCCCCTTCCCCTACCCGGTAGTGTAGCAGACTGTTGGGGGCACCACTGAAGATTTGGCATGCATCACTCTTTGATTATCCCCAAAGTCCGGATGCTATTGCCTTAATTGCATGTTAATGGTCATTTATGCAAAATCTTACCATTGGTGAATCTCAAAGGTCTAGCAGTATGTAAACCTAAGCAAAAGCACGTGTGCACACATGTTAAAACCCATTCCCCTTTTGGAAGAATAGGCCATCATGTGCTGGTGGGAACTACTGACAAAACTGACAAAACCACAAGCACACTGGTGTGGTGTTTAGATATCAACCCCAAGGTGGAAATGGGAGTGCCTTCATGGATGGTAAAACCATCACATACGCAAAATCCCACCATTGGTTAAGCTGGGAACTCTAGCCCAGGATCGAAAAAACAAAGAAACAAGCAAAAATAAAGTAAAGAAAACAAGTCAGAGATTGGAAGAGGCAAAGGAAGCACGTGCAGTGTGCAGCATTGAAGAGCACAGCCTGTAATCAATCAATAAGCTGAGCACAGGCCTGTCTACACTGAGCGGGTAGGAAAGAGGGAAGGGGGTTCAAGGAGACAGAGAGCGATGACCTGAGATGGGGGGAGGGGGGGGGGGGGGGTGAGAGGGGGGAAGGCGGAGACGGAAGGGGAGGGGAAGGAGTGAAGAAATCAGGGATAGAAGATTTCAGGGGAGGGGGGTGGGGTGGGGTGAGTGGGGTTACTTCTAAAAATGCATTGCACATGTTTGGGGGTGTGAGCAGTGAGGAGTGTCACACCTATGGCCACAGGAAGATAATTTTAGCCATCAGCTCTGATTCTTGGAGACTGATGGGATGAGCTCTGCCAGGTTACTGTCCATAACACTTTCACAGAAAACAGTAACCTCACTGACTTCTCCAGGAGTTACCGAGGAAGTCAGGCCACGTCAAGTCTGATCCCACCACAATCTTCCTAACCTAGCTTAAGTGGGTTGTGAGGTCTGTTTTCAGTGTTCACATTCCAAAAGAAAATGTAGTCCCAGGCAAAACATTTGCCTTGTCTTGTTTTCCTCTAATGTGTTTGCTAATCTCAACATTTTGTCTCTGCGAGTGTCTATTCTTAGATGGAGAGGGATGGGCTCTGCCAGGTTCAACTTGCAGACGACATACTGCCTGAAAAAATTCAGGGCAGTGCCCTAACGACTCCTGGAGAAGTTAAACGAGAAGTTAAGTCAAGAAGTCAGTTGTGTCTTAGAGTTTTTGTGATTGAATGGTGGGCGTACTTGTTCATTAATTTTATCTGTCCCAGTGTCAGATCGTCGATCTACCCCTTATTTCTACACGGTTATGTAACAAAGACATAAGCTTATTTCTTCATATCTACTTAATTTTAATGAGTATTATATCACCTCCCATATGTCCTTCAAACGATCTATTTCTTTCTAATCGTTACTGTTGTTGTTCTTACATTTATGTTCATTATATCTCCTTACAAGTGTTCTTAAAAAGCATCTATTTCTTTCTAATCGTTACTGTTGTTGTTCTTACATTTTATGCTCATTATATCTCCTTACAAGTGTTCTTAAAATCATCTATTTCTTTCTAATCATTACTGTTGCTCTTGCATTTATGCTCATTCCTTTAATCAAATTGTTTTTTCTTCAAAATTTGCTTGAAGAGTTTGTATCTCACTGCTTCGTACAAATGAGGTGATTTTAATATACGCATAAGAGAGAGAGAGAGAGAGAGAGAGAGAGAGAGAGAGAGAGAGAGAGAGAGAGAGAGAGAGAGAGAGAGAGAGACAGACAGACAGACAGACAGACAGACAGACAGACAAAGAGAGAGACAGATATTGTGCATTTTCACATTAACACTTTCTTTCCTTATCAATTTATAAGCTCATCAACTGGAACACAGTAACTTGGTACCTTGGTCAGAACACAATGTAAACGTAAATGGCCATGGTCAGAACACAATGTAAACTTAAATGGCCTTGGTCAGAACACAATGTAAACTTAAATGGCCATGGTCAGAACACAAAGTAAACGTAAATGGCCATGGTCAGAACACAATGTAAACGTAAATGGCCTTGGTCAGAACACAATGTAAACGTAAATGGCCATGGTCAGAACACAATGTAAACGTAAATGGCCTTGGTCAGAACACAATGTAAACGTAAATGGCCTTGGTCAGAACACAATGTAAACGTAAATGGCCATGCTCAGAACACAATGTAAACGTAAATGGCCATGGTCAGAACACAATGTAAACATAAATAGCCTTGGTCAGAACACAATGTAAACGTAAATGGCCATGGTCAGAACACAAT
>CM054145.1:54307651-54315151 GCA_028751875.1 Rapana venosa
AGGAGGAGGAGGACACAGAGGAAAGAATAGTGAGAGCGCAGTGTCATTTCTAAATCGCGTCGCCAGTGTCGCAATTCTGTCTCAAGATATTCTGACACCCCCCCCCCCCTTTCCTTTTCATATCCAGCAGAATAACTCCTATTCCCAAACTCTTGAGAATATCCTGCTATTTTTCTGTTGGATCTTATAAATTTAGAAGAAAGAACATATTTGTTGTATGTCTTGTGTAGTCCAGACTAATGATACATTTTCCTATTATGTTATGGGATCAAACAAGAAACATGGGGATCTTTGGAAAATGGAGAACTTACTACTGTGATCTTTAGGGAGTGCAGTGCTGCTTAGTATGGCATTAAGAGTTCTAAACCTGTAACATCATCTAGGTCGAATTTGGCAACATCCAACTGACACTGTTATTGAAATAAAACCGTTCTCATTTATTCAGCTTCTTGGAAGAAAATGTAAAGCACATGAATTTTTGGTCTTGTTTTACCCTGCAAAAGCACACATGCACGTCACTCAACTTGTCATGTTTTGCTCCACAAAAGTGACAAGTGCATGTTGCACAATTTGTCTTGTTTCCTCTACAAAAGTGACAAGTGCATGTCACTCAATTTGTCATGTTTTGCTCTACAAAGCACAAGAGCATGTCACTTAATTAATTTTGTCTTTTTTAAAACTCTACAAAGCACAAGTGCTTGTCACTTAATTTGTCTTGTTTTGATCTATAAAAGTGACAAATGCATGTTGCACGACTTGTATGTTTGGCTCTCCCAAAATGACAAGTGCTTGTCGCTCAATTTGTTATGTTTTGCTCTGCAAAAGCACAAGTATATGTTGCCCAACTGGTTACGTTTTTCTGTACAAAAGTGACAAGTGTATGTTGCACAAGTGTATTTTTTCTATCACTACATAATTACGGCGTATTAGTGAAATTTGAAAGTCCTTCCACCGATGCAAAGCCAAACTTGTCATTCGTCATTCTTTCATGCTGGACTACGCAATTTCTTTTGTTGGTCTGCCCATCATCTACCATCCCTTAAAACGATACAAAATCCGCAGCTGGGACTAGTTTTCAGAAAAAAAAAATCGGGCACATCCCCCTCTTTGCGATTTCTCCACTGGCTGCCTATGCCACGAAGTGTTATATAAGATCAGTAACTCTGTTACAAAGTTCCACAAAACTGCACCCTCCTACCGCTGTGAATGTTTTAAACCCTGTCCCACTCCTTCCGTTCCCCCGCTCTGTGCAGATCCCTTGTGCCTACGTTCCCTAGATTCAACCTTCCTTTGGCCGGGCCGCCCTTTTCTATTTCGGGTCCATCGCCTGGAATGGCCCCCTCTTCTCTTCGCCAGAAGCCTAGCTATGCCCTTTTTAAAACCCACCCTCAAGGGGAATTTTTTAATTTAAAAACCAAAGTTTTCCCCCCCTTGTTTCATATCAGAACTATCCCCCCTTTCCTAACCCTGTTATCCCCTGAAAAAAGTATATGAACTGTGGTGTGTGTGGTGTGGGTGTTTTTTTTGAAAAACTTTGACTATTGCAATTTTATTTCATAGATTTGGTGTGCAGCGTACCATGTTTGTAATATCTGTTTGAACTATTGATTATTTGTCATTGGTTGTATGACTGTGTAAGATTAGGTCGAATGCATGCGCTTTGATTTGTCTTTGCAAGATATAGTGCTATATAAGTTCCATTTATTATTATTATTATTATTATTATTATTATTATGTTTTGATCCACAAAAACACAAGTGCATGTCGCACAACGTATCATGTTTCTCAATGTGTCTTGTTTTGCTCAAGAAAAGCACAAAGTGCATGTTGCACAACTTGCCTTGTTTTCGCTCTCAGAAGCAGGCCTATCTCGTTAGCTGTCCATGATTGCGTCTGGTGGGTCTAGTTTTGGAGTTCGTCTGACCTACTTGTGGCCCTGTTTGTTCTTTCCTGTCTATCTGTCGACCCCCTCTCAGCCCTTTATTTGTCTGTCTCAGAGAAATCATACACAAAGGAGCCCTGCAGCCTAGTGGTTGGAGACTGGAACTCTTGATCGGACCGTCACTGAGGGCGAAGGTTCGAATCTCCACTAAGTTGTATGTCGGAAGGGGATTTTTCTCTTGGAGTTGGTTGGCATCAGTACTGAATCCACACCCCCGAAAAGTCTTTTCACCGATCAAGATCCCGTGTACAAACGAACACATGCAGAGCATCATGTGCACAGGTTAAAACCTGTTCTGCCTGTCGTAAGAGTAGGCCATTTCGTGCCATTAAGAACGGATGAAAAATTTTAAAAAAAGAAAAACTGCATGCACACTGGTGTCGTGCATAGACATCATTCCTGAAATTGGAATGCGGCTACCTTAATGGTGGGCTAAAAAGGTTGCATATGCAAACATCGCACCATTGGTAAACATCAAAGCTCTAGCCAAGGAACACTATAAATAACTAAATAACTAAATAAATAAATAAATAAATGAATGAATAAATAAATAGATCAATGAATAAATGTATGAAGGAATGAATAATCAAACCTAGCCAGGAAACACAGCGCAACTGATCCAGAATAAATCAAACCAGCCAAGAAACCAAACAACTTAACAGCGCCGTATCGTAACTTGACTTCTTCACTAACTTCTTCAGGAGTCGTTGGGGCCACTGCACTACATTTTTCAGGCAGTGTGTCGTGGGTAAGTCGAACCTGACGGAGCCCCCCACCCCCCACTCCAGGAGGCAGGCTATATATGCCGGGCACATGACGTCCGTGTGGTCCCTGCGACTAGCAGTAACCGGTTTATCTGGCTACGAACGATGGATGGCTTTGTAACGTGTGCACACATGCTAGGAGGCCTCGCTGTATAGTCTCATCTGAAGGACGGACTTTCCAGGCAGGTGGAGTCAGTTCCAATGATTCCTCCAGGGGGGTGGGGGTGGGGGAAGAATCCCCTTAAACGAATACCCCAACAGGGATTCAAACTCGCGCCCTTAGCAAGGGTTAGATCTTGAGAGTACTACTCTAACCGCTGAGCTTGTTTCATCGTTTCTGTAACACTCTTTAACTCGTTAAGTGTAGACATTGAAGTTTCAGTGGTGTGTGTGTGTGTGTGTGTGTGTGTGTGTGTGTGTGTGTGTGTGAGAGAGAGAGAGAGAGAGAGAGAGAGGAGAGAGAGAGAGAGAGAGAGAGAGTGTGTGTGTGTGTGTGTGAATATGTATGTGTGTATGTATTGTCCACGTGGTATATATCGTGTTTTGTGTTCGGCTATTATTGGTTGTTTTGAAAACGATGTTTATGCGTGTTGGGTTAAATCATATTTTGTTTTATTTTAACATTCTTTAAGTGTAGCTGTATGTTGTTATGACTTTGTATGTATCTATTACTACAGTTCCGTCGGTATATATGCCCAGTATTGCTACATTTTGTTACGTACAGCGGTTATTGCTTAAAAGAGGACAGTACGCGACCTAAAATATCCATCATCATCATCATCATCATCATCATCATCATCATCATCATCATCATCATCCAGTCCTCTGATCTGCACAAACAACATAATAGCTGCTATTCCGATCTGTTGCCGACAACCAGAAACGGGAAGGGGGAAAAAGAGGCAACTGAAGAAGAGTCGCTATCAGACGACAGAAGGAGACACCACGACACACACACACACAC
The DNA here is from genome assembly GCA_028751875.1 of Rapana venosa. Taxonomy (NCBI): domain Eukaryota; kingdom Metazoa; phylum Mollusca; class Gastropoda; order Neogastropoda; family Muricidae; genus Rapana; species Rapana venosa. Next base: position 54,311,322 of record CM054145.1, read on the forward strand.
ACACACACACACACACACACACACACACACACACACACACACACACACACACACACACACCCCCACGCGCGCGCACACACACGCACACGCGCACGCACACACACACACACGCACGCAGGCACGCACGCAGGCAGGCACAGGCAGGAGACTGCAGCCTCAGAAACAGAGCAAGAGCAATAACACCTAATCGATAGCTGGTACGCACCCTGCAGTGCACACAGAAACGAACAACACAAAAAACAAACAAACAAAAAAACACAATCATAGAAAGTGATGATGAAGTGAGAGGAAGGGGAGTTTAGGAAGACAGACTGCAAGGGGTAGGGATGGGGGGATGTGAAAGAAAGGAGTTACAAGAAGGTTAGAAGGAGGTTGGAAGGAAGCTGGAAGAAAACGGGAGAAGGAGGGAGATGCTAGGATTTCTGACATGCGTCATGTTTGTCGCCTTGGTTGCAACAGGAGTCTGGCAGAGCCCTTCGTGCTGTCACCAAATCAGTCGCCGATTCTTGAAATGTGAGGATGGTAACATTCCAGAAACTCTGTTCGTGTATCTGAATCTGAATCGACCGCAGAGTCTCTCTCTCTCTCTCTCTCTCTCTCTCTCTCTCTCTCTCTTCTCTCTCTCTCTCTCTCTCTCCTCTCTCTCCCCTTCTCTCTCTCTCTCTCTCTCTCTCTCTCTTTATTCTGGCGTCAATACTTTGGACAAAAACGTGAATGTTTCTTCAATATATATTGTTTTTAAAAATTAATATGTCTTCTGGTGCGATTTTGCAAACTCTGCCAGGTCTTGTATTTGGCCTGGTCTTCTTGTAGTTGGGCGTGCCTTAGCATAACACAGGTCACCCAGAATATGCAATAGCCCCTAATGGGTAGCTGGTACGCACCCTGTGGTGTAGACAGAAACGAAAAAAAAAGTCCTTGCAAAGTGTTGATGAGATGAGAGGAATGGAAACTTAGGAAGACAGACTGCAAGAGATTGGGGTGGGGGTGAAGGGTTGGGGTGGGTGTGGGGTGGGGGGTGAATCTGGGAACTTGGGAATTACTGAAAACCCGTAAGCACACACTGAATTGAACAGTTTGTGTGTGTGTGGTGTTGTGTGTGTTGTGTGTGTGTGTGTGTGTGTGTGTGTGTAAACGTTTTTCATTTCAGGTACTCGCCATCCAGTACAATACTCCAAACTTTCAGAGTAGGGCCCTCAGCTTACTTTTCTTCATCCACTTGCATTTCCGTGTGTGAATATTCATCCAACGCCGAATACCTACTGAGGATAAAAATGGAAAAATAGAGCTTTTTGACACCATGCCTCATCACTTTTCTGTCGCCCATTCAAATGGTCCCTTCTGACTTTCTCCCTCTCTGGAAGCGTAAAAGGGTTTTTTAACTTGTAGCAAATTTCTGTATGCTTTGCAACAGATCTTGGTTTATATTTAGAGTGTTACGGAAGACATTTTTTGGGGAAAGAGTTTGGAAATTAGTCCCTTTGTTGATTCCCAGGAACCGTCCTCTTGAATGACCCTAAACAGCTGTACCTGGTTTGTCCCGATCCCACACACGTCTAAATTCAGGGTTTATCATTTTCCACCAAGCCCCGAACGTAGCAGGAATGCATCAGGGGGGTTGTTTTTCTGAAAGAGTAGCCTCCCTAGGTTCACCTTGCCGATACCCACTTCCCACGCCGTAGTCGATGGCAAAGTGAAGTAAAAAAAGTTGTCAAAGAAATCTTTTATCACAAGCCCCCCCCCCCCCCCACCCCCCCCTGCCCTATCCTCCTCCCCCATTTTTTTGTTTCATCAAAATGCATTTCCTGTTGGGTGAAGTGAGGAATTTAAGAAATTTTTCAGTTGCGAGTCTTAACACACATACACACACACGCACGCACGCACGCACGCACACACACACACACACACACACACACACACACACACACAAAAACACTTGCTTATTCAATGTACCATCTGGAAATAAAATTTTGACTTTGACTTTGACTTCGACAAACACACACACACTCACGCACACACACACACACACACACACACACAAAACCACACACACACACACACCACACACACCCACACAACACACACACACAACACACACACACACACAACCACAAAACACGCACACAACACAACACACACACACACACACAACACACAAAATTATCCTATGGTCAAGAGGTTTTTTTTTCAGTGCGCCTAAGTATTTACTTAAAAAGTTACAAAGTATAGACTGCAAAGCATACAGACGGCTCTTGGTGTGCCTTATCACGCCTCACCCTGGGAACAATAACGAAGTCGCATATTGCCTTTAGATGATTACCGTCAACTGGCATGTGCAAAATATTTGCTTAGAAACAAAACGACAGAAAACTTTATTTCAGAAGAATAAAAGTGAAATCAGAGTTTAATTTTCCTAAAAGAGCGAAATATATATCCTCTTTAATGCCCATAAGTACATATGTGTCTGATCTGGTAAAAAAAACCCGAAGTCAATCAACACAGCCCTGGACACAAGAACAATCTTACCCTTTCCCCTCGGGGATGAAAATAAAGCACATTTTTATATAGAGGTGTCTAATGAAAAACAAGAATGACAACCGAATATAATGGTTGCTGATTCCCATCCCCTCCATCCCTAGATATTTTGAAACCCTTTTTAAATTTATCATGGTCACGCCTAGATAATCCCGAAACAGGTTCTGCTTTTGTATACCCAAACGTTAAAAATTTGGAAAATCATTATATTGGTAACATCACTCGATATTTACAGCAGAATGTAGCAATACTAATGGTCTTATTATATCTTTGATTTTCCGTTGGGTATATTTCAAATTCTTCTTTGCTTGATTTTAATCGCATTGTAGCTTAAAATCGCCCTGTTTCAGAAAACTTGAAAATCATATTAGGATTAAGCATGTCAAACATCCTTTAACTTAAAGGGCATAAAGTGTGAATTTGTTGGTCCTCACACACTGGGTTCTTTCCAAATGGGGGATAAGCTGCCAAAAAAAAGGGGCAAAACATGGACGGATGCAATAGAATGCATGTGCCTTTATCCTTACAAGAAGGTTTTGCTTACTAGAACAAAAATCATGGAGAAAGGGGCAAATGATGTAATCACAAAATGAGAGACTTTTAACTAGAACTGCAATCATACCGATAATCTAACAGTGGGGGAAACCCTTTAGAAGTTAGTAAAAATTGTTTACGTCAAAGGAAATTAATACTTTTCTATAAATGAATAAATGCATTGATAACCAAATTCAGCAAAAATGGTAAATTCCTTGTGGTGAGAATATCACAATACTCATATTTTTAACTGCCAAGTTAAACCTTTATCCCCTTTTGAAAAATCCCTCACCAGCAATTCAGTAATTTAAACTGGCTTTGAAATTGTGAAAGGTCTTGTCACATCCCATAGGGCATTAGTTATAGTTACATTAACGTAATGACTTTTTTTGTTGTTGTTTTGTTGTTGTTTTTTTTGGTTGTTTTTTTTCTTGTTTTTTAAAAATTCCTGTTCTTGGGCCCAATTTTCGAGTTTTTTTAACACCAATCCACCCCCCGGTTTTTTTGTTGTTTTTTTTTTTAGTTTTTTTTTTTAGGGGGAGGGAGGGGGGGGGGGGCGTCTAAACACAAAGTGAACAGAACGTAAAATTGAAGTCAAACCAACCAACACACACAAAACACACCCACACACACACCCCCAATGAAACCTCCTAAACCAGTCTTGTAACAGCCTGATGCCTGCCTTCTGCAACATGAATGCTCCCCTCCCCCCCACCCCCCCCCACCCCCCCCCTCCCCTCCCCCCCTCTATCTCAAATCCT
>CM054145.1:54320151-54335151 GCA_028751875.1 Rapana venosa
GAAAGTACACACTGGACCATAAGTTTGCGCCTATATGTGTTTCTTTTCAAATACTTCGCCATACATGTAGCCATACTCTGAGTTCAGAGGACTTTTTCTTTGGATCCTGGAAAGGAGAGTGCAGGTTGCTCTGCTAAGAGCTTGTCATGGCTGAAGACAATCCCAACTTACCAGTTTACAACATAACACCATGTTAATGCAGGCCTTAGAACTTAGCTGACATTAATAACGGACACAGCTTTTGGCTATGAGGGAAAGAATGACAGTACAAAATAGAGCAGGTAAAGAGAGATAGAGAAGGGACAGATGGACTACAACAACAACAACAAACCAATACCAAAATGTCACTTAAACAAAACAAAAAAAACCCGAGGCAGAGCAAAGATGGTATATCAAAGAAGGAAAATAAGAAACAGAAAATCCTATCTATATACAATCTTGTGGACAACAGAAAGCTTCATGTCACATCTTGCCTTAAGCATTAATCCTTTCCACAGTCAGACATGCAGACTGACAGACAAAACAGAACAAAGACAGAGACACATAATACCAGACAGACAGCAGACACACATACAGACAGACAAGAAGACAAAACAAATCCAGACAATGCAAGACATAACCAGAGAGGGGGAGACTCCTATCCATACTGTGTGTGTATATGGCGGACAGCAGAAAGGTTACATGTCACAGCATTGTGCTCTAAGCCCCTCTGTCTTCCTGACATCCCCACCTTTGCTTTGCCTGTTATACTGGAGCCTGCAGACAACCACAGGCATGGGAACACCCTGTGAGGGAAGGAGAGAGAGAAGTAGGGGAGATGTCAGGGGGTGGGGAGTAGGGAGAAGTCACTAGAAGAGGGAAGAAGGGCAAGAGGGAGAGGAGATAGATAGAAAGATTGATAGAGAGATAGAGAGATAGAGATATAGAGAAAGATAGCAATAGATAGAAAGATTGATGGAGAGATAGTGATAGATAGATAGAGATAGCGATATAGAGAAAGATAGAAATAGATAGATAGATAAATAAACAGATAGATAGATAGAGAGACAGATAGAGAGAGATGTTTAAGGAGAAGGAAGCATCTTGTTGTTGTTGCTGCTGTTTTTGTTGTTGATGCACATCAACGCCCTGGCAGTCACCCAGAAAATGCACTCTGACTCACTCCTCCTACCTGGGCATCCATGACAAGAGTGAATAGTACACACTGGACCAGAAGTTTGCGCCTACATGTATGTCTCTTTTCAAATACTTCGCCACACATGCAGCCATACTCTGAGTTCAGAGGACTTTTTAAAAATATATTTTAGATCCTTGTAAGGAGAGTGCAGGTTGTTCTGCTAAGAGCTTGTCATGGCTGAAGACAATCCTAACTTACCAGTTTACAACATAACACCATGTTAATGCAGGCCTTAGAACTTAGCTGACATCAATAACGGACACAGCTTTTGGCTATGAGGGAAAGAATGACAGTACAAAATAGAGCAGGTAAAGAGAGATAGAGAAGGGACAGATGGACTACAACAACAACAACAAACCAATACCAAAATGTCACTTAAACAAACAAAAAAACCCGAAGCAGAGCAAAGATGGTATATCAAAGAAGGAAAATAAGAAACAGAAAATCCTATCTATATACAATCTTGTGGACAACAGAAAGCTTCATGTCACATCTTGCCTTAAGCCTTAACCCTTTCCACAGTCAGACATGCAGACTGACAGACAAAACAGAACAAAGACAGAGACACATAATACCAGACAGACAGACAGACATACAGGCAGACAGACAGACAAGAAGACAAAACAAATCCTGATAATCCTAGACATAACCAGAGAGGGGGAGACTCCTATCCATACTGTGTGTGTGTATATGGCGGACAGCAGAAAGGTTACATGTCACAGCGTTGTGCTCTAAGCCCCTCTGTCTTCCTGACACCCCCACCTTTGCTTTGCCTGTTATACTGGAGCCTGCAGACAACCACAGGCATGGGAACACCCTTTGAGGGAAGGGGAGAGAGATAATTATGATGGTGGGAGAAGAAGTTGCTAGGAGACAGAGAGAGAGAGAGAGAGAGAGAGAAAAGAGAGAGAGAGAGAGTATGCATGACAGGGTAAAATGATATACATCTTTACCCCATCATAAATGTCAGATTCTGATGGGGCAGATACGTTTTATATATTTTTTGCCCATCATAAATGAATGAATGAATAAATGAATGACGGATAAAATTATGTACAACATCTTTACCCTCATTGTCAGATATATATATATATATATAACACCCATCATGAATGAATGAATGAAGCAATGACTGATGTTTAATACACAGCCCAAAGATGAAGAATCAAGACCAAACCTGGTCTTACTATCTGTCCGTGTGTGTATGTGTGTTCATGTGTGTGTGCGTGCATGTGTGTGTATGTATGTATGTATGTATGTATGTATGTATGTATGTATGTATGTATGTATGTATGTATGTATGTATGTATGTATGTGTGTTGTGTTTGTGAGTGTGTGTGATAATAGATAGATAGATAGATAGATAGATAGATAGATAGATAGATAGATAGAGAGAGAAGAGAGAGAGGAGAGAGAGAGAGAGAGAGAGAGAGAGAGAGAGAGAGAGAGAGAGATGTTGTGAAGGGAGAGGGAAGAATATGAGCATGGGATGTAGTGGACAGAGCCAAAGAGGGAGCGATAGAGGGGACAGACAGACAGACAGACAGACAGACAGAACTTGGGGGCAGTCAATCAAAGACACACAAAAAAGACACAGACAACCACATCCATAATCAGTGGACAGGACAGCCTAGAGGTTAGAGCATTGGCTTGTGATTTGATGACTGGGGTTGAACCACTACCGAGGCACTCATTCGATGGGATTTTCCTTCTGGAGTTGACATCGGTACCAACTCCACTCCCGCCAAAAGTCCTTGGGGTGGGACTTTGAACCAAGTTGAGTGAACGCATGCAGATCATCTTGCGCACGCGTTAAAGCCTGCTCTATCTGTAAAAGAACAGACACTGCAGGCTGGCAGGAAGGGATGACACAACTAAAAAGAACACATGTACACTGATATCAGGTTTAGACATCCTCCTCCAAGTCGAAATGTGGCCCACCTCCCTAATGGTGGTGGTGGGGGTGGGCGGGGGGAGGGGGGGGGGGGGAGCAAAGTCTACCATGGGTGGACCTCAAAGCTGTAGCCTAGGAACCAAAACAGAAAACACCCCCCAACCCCAAACCCTTTTCTAACACCATGTCCAAAACAACAGTTACACGTCACAGTGATTTTGCCTGATGCTTTTCTCCTTTCCATAGAAATACAGACAGACATACATACAGACATGTTATACAGAAATATAGACAAAAGAGACAGAAGAAGTAATATAATCCTGAAACAGCTCAAGGAGGCAGCAAAGCACACATACTCACAGACAGCAGAAAGGTCACACCTCACACCACTGAGCCCTGATCCCCTCTCCTTCACCTCCCTGACCTTTACACACAGGGCACACAATACAAGACCACAAGCGGGTGACAAGACTCATAGAGAGGGGGGGGGGGGGGGTTGGGTGGGGTGGGAGGGGGTGAGGGGAGGGAGGTGAGGGATGAGGGGAAAAAGCTTAGGGAGAGAGTAAAGGATGGAGACACACACACACACACACACACACACACACACACACACACACACACACACACACACACACAACACACACACAACACACCACACACACACACCATCAAACACTAAGAGTGAACAGACGTTAAATTGAAGACACAACACACACACACACACAACACCACACACACACCACCACACACACACACACACACACACACACCACACACACACAACACACACACACCACAACAACAACAACAAGAATCAGATAATCCCACAAACAGCTCAAGGAGGCAGCAAAGCACACATATCCAGACATACAGTGTCTCTCACAGACAGCAGAAAGGTCACACCTCACACCACTGTGTCCCGATCCCCTCTCCTTCACCTCCCTGACCTTTACACGCAGGGCACACAATACAAGACCACGAGCAGACGACTACTCTGGGGAGAGGGGGGAGATAGAGAGAGGTGAGGAGAGAGGCCGTGAAGGAAGAGGGAAAGCCAAGATGCAGGAAGAGGGGGGAAAAGAAAAAGTATGGGGATACAGGATAGAGTGTTCTGAATGAAGAGTATCGTTTGTTTTTTTCAGTGAGGAAATGCACTGCTGAAGTCGAGGATTGACCTTGAGATTTGCTGGCATGGGAAGCTGGCTGGCAGATTGATTTACCAGACTGGTGGGCTTTGTTTGGTGGCTGGTGACACTCACTCTCTCTCTCTCTCTCTCTCTCTCTCTCTCTCTCATCTCTCTCTCTCTCTCCCCTCCTCTCTCCTCTCTCTCTATATAATATAATATAATATATACAACACACACACACACATATATCATGATCCCCGAAGTCAGAATACAGCTACCTTCATTGTGGGCAATAAAGTCACATATGCAAAGTTTCACATTGGTGAACCTTGAAGCTCTAGCTGAGGGAAATATATATATATATATATATATATATATTATAAAATATATATATATATATATATATATATATAGTAATTTTTAATTTATTTTATTTTATTTTTATTTTATCGTTATTATTTTTCTGTTCTTTGGCCAGAGCACCTGGGTTCACCACTGGTAAGACTTTTTCATCTGTGACCGCTTTTGCCCAGCATTTAAGTAGGCACATTCCAACTTAAGGGATGACAGTTTTGTTTAAACATCAAGCTGCAGTGGTTAGAGCGTCCCTCTCGTTATCTGACGTTAGCCAGATTATAGGTTCGAGTCTTCTCAGGTGTCACACTGTTTGAGTGGATTTTTATTATTTACCCTGCAGTTACAGTTGCAACCGACTCTAGTCTTTCGAAAATTCCTTTGGATGAGACTAAACACGAAGGCCTCATGTGTGAACGCATCAAGCCATCTTATCCACATGGTACAAGCCTATAATCTTTCATACAAGAACAGGTCAGCTAGGGAAGGAATGGGCTTCACCTGGCTCAACTTGCTCACGAGAAACTACATGCCTAAAATAAATCAGTGCATTGCAGTACACTTCCCCACACCGACTCCTCAAGAAGTTGCGGGAGAAGTCAAAGTGGAATGAAGTCAGCACTGGTCTCCTGAATGAATGGGAGCTAACTCTGTGTCTTGGGCCGGAACAACAACACAATGGGCCAACAATGGCTTCCACAGCTTGCAGGAATGAGTTGCAGATGTTCTCTCGCTTTTTCCTCGCCTAGTTCGTTCGTTTTCTCTGTCTGTTTGTCTTTCTGTCTGTTTGCCTGTCTGGTTTTTTTTTTGCTTGTCTGTCTGTTTGCCTGTCTGTCTGAAACCTCTCAAGGGTATCTCCGTTTTGTCAGTCTCATGTTCTCATTCACACTATAGATACACTTTTATATGATCAAATACATTTTCATACAGGTACAGAGTATATTTTTAAGGATTTACATGCACTCTGAAACGGTTATACAAATAATTACCGTGGTATACAAAACAATACAGTACAATAAAATAGAACAAACCTCTCTCCTCTCTCTCTCCTCTCCTCTCGTCTCTCTCCTCTCTCACTCTCTCCTATCTCTCCCTCATCCTCTCTTATTGCCACAATTCACTTTGGGTTCTCGCCAGATTTTTGCTTTTGCCAGCCACTTAACCAGCTGTGCAATCAGCTCAACCCTGTGCCCCCTCCCCCTTCTTTCCCCCCCCCCCCCCCCCCCCATCCGTCTATCTGTCTGTGTCTCTATTCTGTCTCCTTCGTGAACATCAGTGCCAACTCCACTGCCCCCCCCCCCCCCCCCCCCACAAAGTCCTTTGGGATGAGACTTTAAACTGAGGCCCTTTGTGCAAACACCGCAGAATAGGACCTCTTACGACACGTTAAAACTATTCCGTATTTGGGAAGAGTAGGCCATTGTGTGCGGGTTGTAACGGATGACAAAAATTAATTTTATAAAACTGCATGCAGATGTAAAAAATTACACAAGTGCTTATTCCAGCATACTGAAAATAAAAGAATCTCTCTCTCTCTCTCTCTACTCTCTCTCTCTCTCTCATCTCTCTCCTCTCACTCTCTCTCATCTCTCTCTCTCTCTCTCTCTCTCTACTCTCTCTCTCTCTCTCTCTCTCTCTCTCTCTCTCTCGCTCGCCCCCCCCCTCTCTCCCGGGACGGGATAGCCTAGTGGTTAAAACATTGCGCTCGCAATCTGATGACCCGGGTTCGATTCCCGTTCTAGGCGGATATTTTCCCCTGGAATTAACATCAGTGCAGTTTCCACTCTCTCCAAAAGTCCTTCGGATGAGACTATAAAGCGAGGTCCCGTGTGCGAGCACACGCAGAACATCTTGCGCACACGTTAAATCCTGTTCCGCTTTTCGTAAGAGTAGGCCATTGTGTGCCGGTGGGAACAGATGACATAATTTACAAAACCACATACACACGGGGACTTGATGTAAAACTGCACATAAGTGCTTATTCCATTATCCTCGATATAAAAGAATAGATTAAAAAAAAATCTCTCCCCACCAAATCTCCTTCTCTCTCCCTCTCCCGTACTCTCTGTCTCTGTCTGTCTGTCTCCCTCCCTCTCCCCTTCCACCCTCTCTTTCTCTCCCCTCTCTCTCTAACACACACTCTCTCTCCCCCCCCTCCCTCTCAGAGTAGTCGTACAGTTCTTTGCCAATGCAGTGACATGCTGCCGAGGTGGAATTGTACCAGGAGTGATGTAAGTAAGCCTAGAGTTCTGTAATGAAGGCTCCCCGAGGTGTGTGTGTGTGTGTGTGTGTGTTGTGTGTGTGTGTGTGTGTGTGTGTGTGTGTGTGGTGATCGAGAGAGAAAAGAAAAGAGAGGGAGGAGAGAGAGAGAGAGAGGGGGAGAGAGGGAAAGCGTGTGTGTGTGTGTATGTGTGATCGAGAGAGAGAGAGAGAGAGAGAGAGAGAGAGAGAGAGAAAAGAGAGAGAGAGAGAGAGAGGAGAGAGAGAGAGAAGAGAGAAAGGAGGGTGTGGAAGAGAGAGAGAAAGAGAGAGAGAGAGAGAGAGGAGAGGGGGAAAAGAGAGGAAGGAGTGTGTGTGTGTGTAATCGGAGGAGTGTGGAGACAATGGACAATGGGCAAATGACAAATTCTTTTAAAATTCGAGGAGAAGAATAAGCACACATGTGCTTTTTACATCCAGTCCCCGCCGATAGGGATACATCTTAATAATAATAAACCAATACTTATACAGTCTCACAATAAAAACAAGGGGAAATAACCCTTTCAAACAGCTCCCCCCAACAACAGGAGAGAGAGAGAGAGAGAGAGAGAGAGAGAGAGAGAGAGAGAGAGAGAGAGAGAGAGAGAGAGAGACAGAAGGAAAGAGTGTGTGTGTGTGTGGGGTGTGCGTGTGTGCGTGAGTGCGTGTGGTGTAATTATACACAAATATTACAGCATGCATCCATCAGTGCATGCTCGCAAAGACAGTGTGTAACTTCAACAAGGTTGTGTTCCTGCAATTCATGAGCACAGCGCTCCCCCCCCCCCCCCCCCCCCCCCCCCCCCACCACACCACACACACACATGCTCCTTCCTATGATTTACACTGTCAGAACTGACAATGACAACACAAACACCAAACAGACTGTCTCGCATATTACAACTCCTAAGCCTTATGTCTCGATTCGCGCCTGTCCTTGTATAATGACGTCAAGTCTAAATGACATCCTGCAATGACGCATAGTTTGACGTCAGAAACACCCTCCCCCCCCCCCCTTTTGTCTTCAGAATAACAAAGTGAACTCGTTGATTCAGGTGACACTAGATTATTTTTAAAATTATTTTCTTTTCACGTTTTTGTTGTGTCTTTTGGGCGGTACTTTTGTGCACTGTTAAGTGCAAAGAGTCGTTGAGTACAATCATTCGAGTTTAGTAGTAGTCGTAGTCGTAGTAGTAGTAGTAGTAGTAGTCGTCGTCGTCGTAGTAGTAGTAGTAGATCTAGTAGTAGTAGTAGTAGTAGCAGCAGAAGTAGTAGTCGTAGTAGTAGTAGTAGTAGTAACAGAAGTAGTAGCAGACGTAGTCGTGTAGTAGTAGCAGAAGTAGTAGCAGAAGTAGTATTAGTAGCATCAGTAGCAGCAGCAGTAGTAGTAGTAGCAGAAAGTAGTAGTAGCAGCAGTAGAAGTAGTAGTAGTAGCAGCAGTAGCAGCAGCAGCGGCAGTAGTAGCAGTAGTAGAAGTAGTAGTAGTAGCAGCAGCAGCAGCAGTGGTAGCAGCAGTAGTAGAAGTAGCAGTAGTAGAAGTAGTAGTAGTAGTATTCAAGTACAATAGTAGTAGTAGTTTTCCAGTACAGTGTGTGGAGGTTATGTTGATTTATTGCTGGTGAGCTGAATATATTTCATTATTATTCATAGATCAGAAAGAGCCACAAAGATCCTGCAGTAGAGATCTACATCGTTTTCTAATATATATATATATATCGGGCAAAAACGCAGATCTAGTCCTGAAAGCTTTCGAGAATATTGTATTATCTTGTATGTAGCTTGTTGCATTGCATTATATTCTTCTGTATGGTGTTGAAACTGTTTCATACTAAAATTAATGCGTGTTACGTTTCAGGGTATTGACTTGTATTGAACTTCCATTGCACCACAGTATTGCATTGCATTGTATTTACTGTATTGTACTTTTAGTTACAGCAGATTCGTGTGCATGAAACTAGTGGAGTCGGCACTGGTAGTAACTCCAGGGCGGGTGGAGTGGGGGGTGGGTGGGTGGGGTGTCGTTTCAGTAGTGGCCCGAACCTGGGTTTGAACGCAAGCCGTCAGATCCTAAGCGCAACGCGCAACGCTTTAACGACCAGGCTAACCCGCGCGCGCGCGAATAATAATAATTATGGAATTTTTATAGCGCTGAATCTTGCAAAGCAAACAAATTAAAACACTAGCACTCCAAACATTCACACGCATGCAACCGTTCGCAAACAAAAATTAACATCGTAATGTATGTGTGTGTGTGTGCACGCCCGCGCGCGTGCGTGTGCGCGCGTGTATGCCCGCGCGTGCGTGCGTGCGCGCGCGTGCGTGCGTGCATTTGTATGCGCCCATGCACGCGGGAACACACGCGCGCGCGTGAGTATATATATATATATATATATATATGTCTTTATCTATCTGTCAGTCTTGCTGTGTACACATCAGACGGCCCGAAAAAACAAAACCAAACAAAACCCAAACCAAACAAAACAAAACAAAACCAACGCTTCCTGTTCGCCATTGTGACGAAGCTGGTAGAGTGGAGGGACAAACCAGACGAAGAACGACAAAGAGTGTAAAAATAACAACACAACCATCGCCCTCCAGACGACAGTCGGCCATCTTTTGCCTAGGAAGAAGACCCAATTAATAGGATTGGGCGCCACCTTGTTTGTTTGTGACGTTCTGGGCCTAATGGAGCATCACACACAGCGTCAGCGTCTGGACTGCGTTCTAGTGCAGGATCTCTCTTCTCTCCCTCTTCTCCCCCCCCCCCCCTCTCTCTCTCTCCCCCCCCCCCCCCCTCCACTTTCTTCTTCTATCTTCTTGTTGTTGTTCTTGTGCTTGTTGTTGTTGTTTGTTGTTGTTGTTCTTCTTCTTCTTCTTCTTCTTCTTCTTCTTCTTCTTCTTCTTCTTCTCTTCCTCCTCCTACTCTTTCATCATCATCATCACATCATCATCATCATCATCATCATCATCATCAACATCTTCTTCTTCTTCTTCGTCGTCGTCGTCATCGAACGCTCATATAGCAACTATCGTTGTCTGTATTATGAGCGAAAATGCGTCACGCTGTCGTTTAAGCACCTGACAAGTCAGGCCCCGCACATCCGACTTAGGGCACAAGAGAGAATTGTTATTTTGTTGTCTTTCTGGAAACCCCCCCCCCACGAGAATTGACCAAGAAAGCGGAAAATAGACAAGAAGGAGGAGGTGATAGGAAGAAAAGGAACAAGGCAGAAACAAAGAGAGGGATAGAAAAGAGGAAATTTCTAGCACAGAATGTGGGGATGCTATTTATACTGACAGGTCCCCGGCATCCCCACGGGGAACTTTATCTTTCTAAAGGCTTGGATTATCGTTTTTATTTAGATGTCTATTTATCTGTAGGTCTGTCTGTCTGTCTCTGTCTCTCTCTCTCTGAATGCAAAGCAATCGCCATCATTTCTTTGTCTCTTGTCTTTTTCTGTCTCTCTTTCTGAGTCTTTCTCTGTTTCTCTCTTTCTGAGTCTCTGTGCGCCTATTCAAGTGTGTCTCTATTATTTTTTTAACTCTTTTTGCGTCTCTGTCTCACTCTATCTCTCTTAGTCTCTGTCTGTCTGCCCCCCCCCCCTCTCTCTCTTCTCTCTCTCTCTCTCTCTCTCTCTCTCTCTCGCCTGGTGGTTAGAGTGGTGTATTCGTGATCTGCTGACCCGGGTTCAATTCTCGTTCAAGAGGATTTTCCCCCTGGAGTTAACATCAGTGTCGACTCCATTCTCCCAAAAAAGTCTTTCGGATGAGACTATGAACCGAAGTCCCGTGTGCGAACGCACGCAGAACATCTTGCGCATACGTTAAAACCCGTTCCGATTTTCCGGAAGAGTAGGCCATTGTGTGCCGATGGGAACGGATGACAAAATTTACGAAACTGCATACACACGGGGACTGGATGTAAAAAAAGCATATGAATGCTTATTCTATTATCCTCGAAATAAAAGAATAGATGAATAAATTTTTAAAAATTCTCTCACACACATACATTGCGCGCGCGCGCACACTCACACACACATACACACACACGCACGCACGCACGCCACAAAGCAACACACCACAGACTCCTGCACATAGACATACGCACACACACACGCACGCACACAGAAGGAAGGATATGTCACAAAGTTGGAGTCAGGTTAACTCAACAAAAAGCGGATATCCAAAGCCGTATTTTCCTTGACAGGTGATTTTCTTACCAGCCATTCTATTTTTGTTAGTTCGTGTGCATGCACCCACGCACACAAATACACACAACACAGACACACACCTACAACACAGACAGACACGCACACATACACACATACACAGACGCACACACACACGCAACACACACACAACCACACACACACACACACACACACACACACACACACACACACACACACACACACACACACCACCTCTCTCCTCTCCTACTCACTCTCTCTCTCTCTCTCTCTCTCTCTCTCACTGGTGATCCCATTTTTGTTAGTTCGTGTGCATGCATGCACGCACGCACGCACGCACAGACAGATGAACACGCACACATACAACACAGGCAGACAGATATACACACACTCAAACGACACTCACACCATTACTAACCCCCTCCCACCTACTCCTCCCCCCTCCACACACGTGAGCCAGCAAAACTAATGTTTATTTGACATTGCGCCTTTGAAAAGGTAACTAAACTTGTATTTAACACACACACACAGAGTGTGTGCCATCACAAATAGCAATCACACCATATGTTGCACCCCTTCATTAGCGCCACCAGAGCAAACGTCCTTTTTGTTGTCAGTTGTTAATTTGATATTGTTGATCATTAGTGAGTCAACTTGTCATTATTTAAAGAGTCATGATTTTTTTTTGAGGGGCTGGAGTGAAAGGTGTGAGTGAAGTGTGTTGAGTTTGCTGAAGCCAGAATTTGTGCTCTGTATGAATGTTTTGTTGTTGTTATTGCTGTATGGTTATCATCATCATGATTATTATCATCCTCATAATCATTATTATCATCTTCATTCTTAGTAGAATTAGTGGTAGCAGCAGCAGCGGGGACGGGATAGCTCAGTGGTCGGAGCACTCGCTTTCCCCCAGCCAAGTTAAGCAGCGTCGAGCGTGGTTACCAGTTGGATGGGTGACCGTTTGCGCGCCTTGGCTTCAGTACAGTTCCCCCAGCTGTAAATGGGTACCTGCCCTCTTTAGGGTCAGGGAAGGTAAAGCAGCGAGGGAGAGGAGATGGGCGCCGCCCTCAATATGCTGGCCTTAGAGAAGTGAGGTCTCTGACGCCTCGCTCCCCTACGACCTTATAGATTATGGGACTCATTTACCCTTTACCTAGCAGCAGCAGCAGCATATCGTTTGAAGAATCATTTATTCCAGTTGAGAATTATGATGGTTCAAGAAGCAAGACATAAAGCCATCACTATTGTCATCATTATATCATTTAAAGAATCGAGTATTTAATTCGACATGACATTTCTATTTGAGTCAACATGTTATTTACATAATCAGCTATAAAGTTTGATAATGATCTCATTAGTAGGCCTAAATCACCCTATTCTTTACAATAAAATCATTTCACTGTGTATGAATCAGTACGAATGTCGAACCCCAATAGAAAACTAAACTCTCTTGGAATGGAGCTTTGAATCCACTATAAAATCTACCTAGCAAGTTAGCCAACAGGAGTGCAGTTCAAAGCTTGGTCATTAATCTTGTTGATGTACCAAAATAAAGATGTTTAATCATCATCTCTGTACAACATCCCGGGTACATGGCACGACTAAACAATGAAGAGGTGATCCCTACAGAGAGGCTCCATAAATTCTACAGTTCACCCCGTGAGCCAAGTATGTGCAAGGCAGACAGATGTTTAAACCGCCACCCAACGAAACAGTGTCGCACAATTCGCAGGTGTGTGGGGATATAGGAAGACCACGTTGCGACAGGACTGATCGCATGGGAGGTAATCCAATTACCGCCCCGGTCACATTGATGGAAGCTAATAAATTGCCAAGGTCTACATCAAAATATCATGATGTAAAATGGTATGTTAAAATTGCCTTTAACCATGACAAGCTTTTAACACAACAGCTTGTACTCTCCATTACTGAATTAAAAAAAAATTGAAGTTGGAGTGCAGACGCTTATGTAGTGAGGTACTTGAAAAGAGTCATACATACAAACTTCTCATCCAGTGTGTACTTACAATCTCACAGTGATTCCCAGGTGGGATGAGTGAGTCAGTGAGCATTTTGGGTGCACCTAGGGTGTTGTTAAGCTGGGGAACGTGTACAAACAAACAAACCCAACTAGTCAACAGTAGTGCAGGGTTTCTTCCAGTTGGTGACCTTACGGCAGCTCTTTATTGATGGCATCTTCCTGCAGACTTTAACTAGCTGAAGAGTATTGACAGAGCGAACCAACTCTGTGTGTGTGCGTGCGTGTGTGTGTGTGTGTGGTGTGTGTGTGAGAGAGAGAGAGAGAGAGAGAGAGAGAGAGAGAGAGAGAGAGAGAGGAGAGAGAGAGAGAGAGAGTGAGAGAGAGAGAGAGAGAGAGAACTGTAGTTACTGTAGTGGATCAACAATTTTCGGCGTGACAGTTTTTCTATCCTATCCACTACCCCTCTCACCTCTTCTGACTCCCCTCCCCCTCCCCACTTACGCCCCCCTACCCCCTCCGAATCCCAACGCCCCGCTCTCTTAATTAGCTATCTGGTATCAGGTGTTCCAGAAGAGTTGATGAGCGCTGCCATTAAACACTGCATCTAATGACCAAACAGCAAAGACTGCCTGTCCCTTCCCCGTCCCTTTTATCTAACTTACCTCCAATCAGTGTCGTGCCTTTGCCTAATTAATTAGAATTGACGATGATTTTTCGCTTCCTGTGTGTGTGTGTGTGTGTGCGCGTGTGCGCGCGTGTGTGGTAGTCTGTAAATAGAACCACGCCTTGTTCGGCGTTTGTGTTGTTGTTGGTCAAATAGAGTCTATTTTGAACGGGTATAAAGTCGCTGGAATGAGGAAGATCTTGTTTGGAATCTCTATGTTTGGCTAAATAGAATCTTTTTTGAAGGGATGTAAAGTTGCTGGGTTGAGCAAGATCTTGTTTAGAATCACTTCACCTTCGCCTTCACCTATCCTGTAGTCCCATAGTGGGGGCACCAATGAAGATTTTGCAACCAGCTTCCTCCACTCCCCGCGGTCCTCTGCTTTCCGTAGCAAATCATAACACTCAAGGCCAGTCCACTCTCTGATGTTGTCTTCCCATCGTTTTCTCTGTCTGACTCTTGGCCAGTCCAGATGGTCGTGTGACGTGCCTGTACCACCTTAGTTTGCGTTTTTTCACTGAAGTCAAAAACTCTTCATATGGTCCATAGTGTTTTAAATTCTGGTGTTCACTTAATCCTTGAATCACTAGTATAGGTTTGTCTATGTAACAGAATCCATTTTGAACGGATGTCAAGTGGCTTCACTAAGGAAGATCATGTTTTAAATCACTAGGTTTATTTTCAAATTTGTGCTTCTAAAGGTGCATTGACAGGAGCATCAGTTGGAGGAAATAAAACAATCTAAATCCAGAGCTCCCAGGTTCGCCAATGGTGAGATTCTTGCGTATGCTACCGTTTTTGCTTGGCATGTAGGTAGCCACATTCCGACTTCGGGGATGATGTCTTAAGCGCAACACCAGTGTGCATGCTGGGGTTTTTTTGGGGGGGGGGGGAGGGGAGGAGGAAGGGGTGTTTTTTTGTGGGTGTGCCACTCTTACCCCATGGCATATGTATGCATTGATGTTTAGCTATTTTAAGGACAATGGAGAAAGGGATTACAGAAAAAAGGTATGGTAAATGATCAGACTGGATCGGATCGATGGGGGAGAGAGAGAGAGAGAGGAGAGAGAGAGAGAAGGAAGAGAGAGAGATGAGAGATGAGAGGAGAGAGTGAGGAGAGAGAGCGCCAGCCAGCCAGGCAGACACACACACAGATCCTTCAGATGAGACTGTAAACCGCGGCCCCGTGTGCGAACGCACCCAGAACGTCCTGTTCCGCTTTTCGTAAGAGTAGGCCATTGTGTGCCGGTGGGAACAGATGACAAAATTGACAAAACCGCATACACACGGGGACTAGATGTAAAAAAGCACATAAGTGCTTATTCCATTATCCTCGATATAAAAGAATAACATGAAAATAAAATGAAAAATGAAA
>CM054145.1:54340151-54342651 GCA_028751875.1 Rapana venosa
CCCAGACATGGTGGAAAGAAACTGTAATTCTGTTGACCAAAGTGTCGAGAACGTCTGTAGCGAGTGGTTTTGTGTGTGTGTGTGTGTGTGTGTGTGTGTGTGTGTGTGTGTTTGGGGTGTTAAAGACTTTGGTGGTAGTGTTCATGCGTTGGGTTCACAGAACTTGTACGTAGGATCATTTCCAGCCCTGACTTGAGAGAGAACACTGTCATTGTGTTTGCCAAAGTTTGGACAACATCTGTACTGACTGCTTTTTTGGGGGGTGTTTATAAAAACTGGGGACGGGATAGCTCAGTGGTCGGAGGACTCGCTTTCCCCCAGCCAAGTTAAGCAGCGTCGAGCATGGTTACCAGTTGGATGGGTGACCGTTTGCGCGCCTTGGCTTCAGTACAGTTCCCCCAGTTCACCAGCGGTAAATGGGTACCTGCCCTCTTTAGGGTCAGGGAAGGTAAAGCAGCGAGGGAGAGGAGATGGGCGCCGCCCTCAATATGCTGGCCCTAGAGAAGTGAGGTCTCTGACGCCTCGCTCCCCTACGACCTTATAGGTTATGGGACTCCTTTACCTTTTTTTTACCTTATAAATAATAATAATAATAATGTATGGAATTTATATAGCGCTGAATCTTGTAAAGCAACAAATCAAAGCGCTCAGATGACTTTTAAAAAAAATTAATATCGAGGATAATGGAATAAGCAATCATGTGCTTTTTTACATCCAGTCCCCGTGTGTATGCGGTTTTGTAAATTTTGTCATCTGTTCCCACCGGCGCACAATGGCCTACTCTTTCGAAAAGCGGAACAGGATTTAACGTGTGCGCAAGATGTTCTGCATGCGTTCGCACACGGGGCCTCGGTTTATAGTCTCATCCGAAGGACTTATAAAAACTATTGGGGTGTGAATTTGTTGGGTTCGCAGTACTTGTACTTATAGTTTTACCTCTGATATGGTAAAAAAAAACACCCAATAAAAATCCTGTAAAACTGGAATTTTTTTTGCGAGCTTCTTAAACTGAAAACAGGATGTATGCAAATATTATGTTTCTACTGAGTTACGATATCGCACACGCGCGCGCAGTGTGTGTGCAAGTGTGTGTGCAAGTGTGTGTGTATGTGTGGAAAGTTTTAGGGAAAAACAGAGTTACTTTGTTTGAGTAGCATGCGGAAGCAGAATATCAAAGATGATGGCGATATGACGTCGTAACTTCACTTCCTCCTTACTTTATCGCGGAGTTGTCAAGCACTACTGCAATGAGTTTTTCACTTCTCTGTTAACTTCTTGTGGAGTTGTTAAGCACTGAACTGAGTCTTGCACTTCCCTGTTAACTTCTGGCGGAGTTGTGAAGCACTGCATTGAGCTTTTCACTTCCATCTTCACTTCTTGCGGAGTTGTGTAGCACTGCAGTTGAGCTTTTCACTTCCATCTTCACTTCCCTGTTAAGCACAGCAGTGAGTTTTTCACTTCCATGTTAAGCACTGCAGTGAGTTTTCACTTCCCTGTTAAGCACTGCAGTGAGTTTTTCACTTCCCTGTTAAGCACTGCAGTGAGTTTTCACTTCCCTGTTAAGCACTGCAGTGAGTTTTCACTTCCCTGTTAAGCACTGCAGTGAGTTTTTCACTTCCCTCTTCATTTCCCTGCTAAGCACTGCAGTGAGTTTTTCTCCTAAATTCTTGCGGAGCTGTTAAACACTGCAGTACATTTTTGAAGCATTGTGGTCATGGTTAAGTTGAGCCTGGTGGAGCCCATCCCTCTCCAGGTATCTGGGTGCATGCTGGGTACGTTCTTGTCATCCATCCCGCCAGCCATAGCTGGCCTACTCTTCTACATAGGACGGTTGGGGTTATAACGTGTGCACAAGATGTTCTGCATGCGTTCCTACACAAGATCTCGATTTATGGTCTCATCTGAAGGAATTTCAGGGAAGTGGAGTCAGTATCAATATTTTATTTTTCTTCGTCGAACGCTTGGACACGTACTGTTGCTGTCTGTCATATGAGGAAAAACGCGTTGCGAGGCCGTTTTAAGGCCCCTGACAAGTCAGGCCCAGCGTATCCGACTAACTGCAGGGGATAAAAATCGAACAGACAAATCTGCAGGGATTCGAACCGTGCCCTGAGTTACGGTCAGAACACAATCACATTGTTCTAACCACTATGCTATTTAGCCCCTTTTGCTTAAAAAGGAATGAGGGCAGCGTTATCCGTAAAAAACCCCGTTCAGTTTGTTAAGAACGCAATAAAATGTGTGTATATGTGTGTGTGTGTGTGAGTGTGTGTGTGTGTATATCTATCTATCTATCTATCTATCTATCTATCTATCTATCTATCTATCTATCTATCTATCTATCTATCTATCTATCTATCTATCTATCTATCTATCTATCTATCTATCTATCTCTCTCTCCCCTCTCTCTCTTCTTCTCTATATATATATATATATATATATATATATATATTACAACAGACAAAAAGTTATCTATCAAAGACATATTAAACAGAGACAA
>CM054145.1:54363534-54373534 GCA_028751875.1 Rapana venosa
AGACTGAAGAATGATGCCCTAATGGCACTCACAGGACAGACAGGAACCGAGGAAAACAAGTACAAAAACAACAGCACAACACACAACACACACACACACCACACACACACACACACACACACCACACACACACACACAACACACACACACACACACCACACACACATATTTACTTACTTACTTCTTACTGCTTGCCTATTTACACACACACACACACACACACACACACACACACACACACACACACACACCACACACCCCACACACCCTCCCCCACCCGCCCACCACTACCCCTCTCCCCGGCCCACCTGTACCGCCCCCCCCCCCCCCCACCTTCCACACACACACACACACATACTTTCTCCACCAAACAAGATTAACAGAAAAAAGCTCATCATTGACAGAAATAGACGATTCGTGATACAACGCAATAATACCATCCACCACGCCAACGGCAAATGACCAATATGGAAAACAGTTATTCTGAGAAAAAGGACACACAATACCTGAGCTGTTTATTCCGAATATCTTAGCCGCTTATTCCGAACATCTGAGCCGTTTATTCCGAATATCTGAGCCGTTTATTCCGAATATCTTAGCCACTTATTCCGAACAGCTGAGCCGTTTATTCCGAATATCTGAGCCGTTTATTCCGAATATCTGAGCCGTTTATTCCGAATATCTGAGCCGCTTATGCCGTCTTCTGCAACCTGATAACTATCTGGCCAACTTAACAGATCCCTGCCTACCACAGCACCAGACTTTACTTTCACGCATAGCATACATCAACAGGCTTAGAAGAGAAGAGAAGGGAAGAGAAGGGAAGAGAAGAGAAGAGAAGGGAAGAGAAGAGAAAGAGAAGGGAAGGAAGGGAAGAGAAGAGAAGAGAAGAGAAGAGAAGTGAAAGAGAGGAGAAGAGAAGAGGAAGAGTACACAAGAGAAGAGAAGAGAAGAGAAGGTAAGTGAAGAGAAGAGAAGAGAAGAGAGGAGAAGAGAAGAGAAGAGAAGGGAAGAGAAAGTGAAGAGAAGAGAGGAGGCGAGAGGAGAAGAGAAGAGAGGAGAAGAGAAGAGAAGAGAAGAGAGGAGAAGAGAGAGAAGAGAAGAGAAGAGAAGAGAGGAGAAGAGAAGAGAGGAGAAGAGAAGAGAGGAAAAGAGAAGAGAACAGAAGAGAAGAGAAGAGAAGGGAAGAGAAGAGAAGAGTAGAGAAGAGAGGAGAAGAGAAGAGAACAGAAGAGAAGAGAAGAGAAGGGAAGAAAAGAGAAGAGTACACAAGAGAAGAGAAGAGAAGAGAAGGTAAGTGAAGAGAAGAGAAGAGAAGAGAGGAGAAGAGAAGAGAAGAGAAGGGAAGAGAAGTGAAGAGAAGAGAGGAGGCGAGAGGAGAAGAGAAGAGAGGAGAAGAGAAGAGAAGAGAAGAGAGGAGAAGGAGAAGAGAAGAGAAGAGAGGAGAAGAGAAGAGAGGAGAAGAGAAGAGAACAGAAGAGAAGAGAACAGAAGAGAACAGAAGAGAAGAGAACAGAAGAGAACAGAAGAGAAGAGAAGAGAAGAGCACAGAGAGAAAAGAAAAGAACAGAACAGAAGAGAACAGAAGAGCACAGAAGAGAAGAGAAGAGAAGAGAAAAGAACAGAAGAGAAGAGAAGAGAGAGAAGAGAAGAGAAGAGAAGAGAAGAGAAGAGAAAAGAACAGAATAGAAGAGAACAGAAGAAAAGAGAAAAGAACATAAGAGAAGAGAAGAGAAGAGAACATAAGAGAAGAGAAGAGAAGAGAAGAGAAGAGAAGAGAAGAGAGAGAAGTGAAGAGAAGAGAGGAGCACAGAAGAGAAGAGAAGAGAAGAGAAAAGAACAGAGGAGAAGAGAAGAGAAGAGAAGAGAAGAGAAGAGAAGAGAAGAGAAGAGAGGAGCACAGAAGAGAAGAGAAGAGAAGAGAAAAGAACAGAGGAGAAGAGAAGAGAACAGAAGAGCACAGAAGAGAAGTGAAGAGAATAGAAGAGAAAAGAAGAAGAGAAGAGAAGAGAAGAGAGAGAGAGAAGAGAAGAGAAGAGAAGAGAAAACAAAACAGAAGAGAACAGAAGAGAAAAGAACAGAAGAGAACAGAAGAGAAGAGAGAGAGAGAGGAGAAGAGAGGAGAAGAGAAGAGAAGAGAACAAACAAGAAGAGAACAGAAGAGAAAAGAACAGAAGAGAACAGAAGAGAAGAGAAGAGAAGAGAGGAGAAGAGAAGAGAAGAGAACAGAAGAGAAGAGAAGAGAAGAGAACAGCGCCTTGAGGTAACCATGATAGGAGGGAGCGCCGCAGGGCCACTAAAGGTAGACAACTCGTGAGATATTGTTGCCTGCAGAGATGGAAGGTGAGATGGGAGGTTTAGGGATGATGTGAGGAAGGGGAGGAAAGTCAAGAACATAAAGAAAACGAACAGGAAGTGGCCCCCCCCCCAAAAAAAGAGGCAGAAGAAGAAAAAAGAAGAAGAAGAAGAATTGCGAAGAAGAAGAAGAATTGCGAAGAAGACGATTTGCAAAGAATGCGAAGAAGAAGAATGCGAAGAAGAATGAATGCGAAGAAGAAGAATTGCGAAGAAGAAAACTTGCGAAGAAAAAGAATTGCGATGAAAAAGAAGAAGACTTGGAGAAGAAGAAGAAGGAGAGCGAGAGAGAGAGAGAGAGAGAGAGAGAGAGAGAGAGAGAGAGAGAGAGAGAGAGAGAGAGAGAAGAAACAACCAAACAAAAATTGGAGAGAGATGAGAGGAGAGAGAGATGAGAGAGGAGAGATGAGAGAGAGAGAGAGAGAGACAGACAGACAGACAGACAGACAGACAGACAGACAGACAGGCAAGAAACAACAAAACCAAAAAAACCACATCCACACACACACACACACACATACGCACACACACACACACACACATACGCACACACACACACACATACTTGGTGGACGTCATTATGGCTTTGGTGTGTGACGTTCCTCTTTGTTCTTTGTTGCGAATCTATTTTTGACTGTATTATTTTCTTTTTGTTGGTAGGTCTTTTTGACAAATCTGGTTTATGCTGGTAGCAAGTTTTTTGTTTAATGGCATCAGCATAAGAAAAAAGTGTGTCCTGTATGTTTGTTTGCGTGCAGGCATCGACACTAACCTGTTTTGGAACTTTTTGCACCTTTTCTGACTGTCTGCTCTTGAACTGTTTTTTCAAGTGAGGAAATCGGCACATAAAGTTGAAATTATTCCACCCAGTTCTTGTATTTTGTCAGTAAGGGCTGCCATCGTGGAATTTCCTTGAAGAGCGGCAGGAGGACTGGTAGATCTAGACCTGAGAGATTCCTCTGTTCGCGCTAGATCTAGATTCTCGCAACCGTCTGTTTGGCCTTCATTTCCACAGGCGTTGTCGATGCCCCTGGTCAGGCTGCTTTTCCTGTCCATACTGTTGGTGGTGGACCTCCTCTTGCACACATTCTTCACAGGTGCTGCTTGTGTAGATTTATGGACGCCTCCCATACTTCTTGTTCTCGTCATGTTTGCGTATTCCGCATAAAGTCTGGCAGTTAACAATTAGCTCCAGGCGGTCTCCGCCATCTTAATGACGTCCACCAAGTAGATGACATAAAACCTTCTGTTGACCAAGAATCTGTACAGCACAGGAACAAACAACACCGGGTGAACAAACAACACCAGGACCTGCCGGTTTGTGTTATCATTCAAGATTCAGTTATGAATGGTGTGGACAGGAGAAGACTTGGTCGATCATTTGGAATAAAGGGCCCTTCCCGAACAAATTTTAAACACCACAGACAAAAAACCGGGAAAACTGTGCACGCACCTGTTCCGACTGAGTAAACCCCCCCAATTTGCCTTTCCTGAATCATTGGGGAATTTAAAGGGTCTGAAGAAGACGGGATGTGCAAAGGGGCCAGTAAACCCTTTTCTTGGTCAGGGGTTGCCCAAAAAATCCCCCAAAGATCCCAAAAACCAAAGGTGATCATCAGAAAGCAGCACCAATGAATTTCAACGGGGAACAAAAAAACGGAATCTTTTCAAACCCCCCTTCATCTCTCCGTTTCTGTACAAAAATCTCGGATATCCATTTTTATCCCATGAAAAATTTTGAACCCCCAGTGTTGTTTTTCTTAAGGAATACAAACCCCCAAAAAACCCAAAAAAGGAGCCCCCTTTTTTCTCCCTTTAAAAAATTCGCGGGCACATTCGCAACTTTTTCCCGGGGAAAAACCACTTTAACGACCCATCAAACGTAAAAAGACCGTACTCCCTGCAAAAGGGGACGGCCCCCCCTCGTTCCGCCTCAACCCCACCCCGGAAAGGGGAAATTTTTAAACCCGATGGCAAAAACCTTTACGAACAGTTGAAATAACTATTGCTGACTAACTAAAATGTTCCACAATTTCAATCAAGGTTTTAACAATTTATGTTTTTAGTGTAATATCCACCCAATTTCCCAAAGTTTCTTTTTTTAAGGGCCGTCATGTTTTTTTATAAACCGCAAAAACGGGTTTTCAAAAATTAATTACTTGTCTGTTTAACAGAGAAAAAACCCGTTAAAATTTGGGAGTTTTTTAGTTTTAAATTTTTTCTGGACACTTTCCCCCCCCCCCCTTTCCCCCCTGTGTGTTTTTTTGGGAAATTTTTTTTATTACTTTTTAAATTGGTTTTTTATTTCTGGAAATCAGTCAAGCTGACCCTTTTTTCTTTTTTTTTTCCCCCCCTTTGGCAGAAATTTTAAATTTAAATTTTTAAAGTGAGTTTCTCCAGAAAATCTTATTCAATCTGCAGTATTTAAATCCCCATTCAAAAGAGTTCTATATATTTTTTTTTACGGTTTTTTATGGGAAAAAATTTGGGAAAGGGGGTGGGGGGGAGTTGTTTCATTACTTTTTTAACGGGTTTTTTTTGGTGGGGTTTTTTTTTTTTAAATTTGGGGTTAAAAAAAAAAAAAAAAAATTTACTTTTTTTCCCCCCCCCTTTTCCTTTATCCTATTTTAAATACAATGGCCCTCTAAAAAAAAGCAGGGGGTTAAACATGCAGTGGAATGCAAGATCTATTTCCAAAAACCGGGCGAAAATTTGATCCCCCCTTTCAAAAAAATGTTTAATGGGCCCTTTTTTACAATCTCTAAATGTTAACAAAAAAAAAATCCCCCAGTTTTCCAGGGTATTTTTTATCCACCTATACATCAGAAAGTTGGGGGTTTCAAAACAAAAAATTTGTGCAGCTTTTTTACAAAACAAAAAGGAATGGGTACAGCCTAAAACCCTCCAACCAAAAACCTGGTAACATCCCAGACAAAATTCTGTGCAGCATTTTTAAGTTTAATATCACTTAATCTTAAATTTTTTTAGTCTTAAAAATTTACAAAAAGGACCTAACAATTTTAACAAAATTTGGGGATTCAAAATCCCCAAAGATAACGAAAAAAGGGCCCTTTTTGGGGGGAGTTTTTCAATGCACATGCCCCTTTTTTGGGACAAAGTTTTGGCTTTTCATTTTCCCACAATAGGTTTTTGGGAAAACGGGGGTTAAATTCTTGTCTAGGGTTTATTGAATGACGGCAGCTTTTACTAAAAATTCCTGTTTGTCTCAATTTCCAAAAGCGTCAGCAATAATCAAAACTTTATGTCCCCAATACTTTTTTCCCTGAATGCGTTTGGTAAAGCTAAAGATAACTCGGGCAGTGATCATTTACCTATCTTTAAAACTTTAAAAAACCCAATTTTTTGCCCAAGGGGAAATTTAAAAGGGAACAAATTTCCCAAAAATATAATTAAAAGCGTGCTGACGGGGAAAATTTTAAAAAACCATTTTTTTGGGTTTCCTAAAATACAGGGAATTAGGTCTCACGACATAGAACCCAAATGAAAATACTAGAAATAACAAATTAAACTAAAGCTGCAACATTCAAATTCCCTTTAATGTCAATAAAAAACCTTTTAAAAACATTTAGGAAATGTCGGGTGGCGCAACATGTGAGGAAGTTTGTACATAAAAAACATTTAATGCATAAAGTTTTTCCTAAAAAAAACAAATCACCTAGAACATGGGTGAGCAGGGAAAAAAAGGGCCAAAAAAAAACGGGAACAAAAGGTCCCTTGCACAAGCAAAAAAAAAAGGATTGGGGCCCTCATTTTGTAGAAGGGAAATAAACAAAAACATAAAGAATTTCCCCAAAAATATGAAAAAATTTAATGAAATGACAAAGGCAAAAAACTTACCAAAATGCCCAAAATTTTTTTCTAGGAAAAAAAAGAAATTTCCATTTGGGGCAGAAAAGGGGGTTTTAGGCGTTTTTCTATGATGTTTTTCAAATACCATGCTTTAAGGGGGGGCTAAACAGCTAAAAACAGAGCATTTAGAAACAAAAAGGGAAATCAAAAATGAATATGTAGACCCAATGCCTGATACCACCCCTTTATATCAATGGGTCCAATTAAAATCCAGGGGAAATAAAAAATGCTTTTTTTTGTCACTTCCTAATAAAAAAAACAAACCCCTTGGAGTGTGCGGGTTTTCCAATGATTTGCAAACACTTTCCAGAAAAATTTTTTATTTTAACTTCTTTTTAAACCCTTTTTTTTAACTTTCTGGGTCCCCGGGTTTTCATTCCCCGTAAAAATGGAAACATCCCTTGTGGGACCCAAAACCACAAGGGAAGGAAAGCCGAAGAAAAGTTTTTGCCAGTTCAGGCCCCCTAAACATTGACCTCACTACTGGAAAGCCCCTTTGGGGAGAGTTGGTTTTTTTGGGAATTAAAAATTTTCTATTGTCAGAAAAAAAAACATTATTGCAAAAAAACCAAGCGGGGTTTCACGAGGTAGATCTCTATGGTTTAAACCCATTAAACTTACAACCCGTGGAAAAACAACAATTTTTCCGTAGAAAAAAATGTTTTTGCAACGTTTTTTTTTTACATAAAATAAAGCCATGATCAATTTGGCATGCAAAAATTATTAAGTAAGTTAAAAAACAAATTTGGGGCTTTTGGTAAAAATTTATCTTACATCAAAAGCTTTTTGCAATAGAAACTTTCAGGAAAAAAAGGGAAAAGGGAATAAAATTTTTCGATCCTAGAAAAACTTGATTTTTGGGTTTACCCCAAGGCCCCGTTTTTAGCACCAGTTTTATTTAATACCTTTTACATGATCTTCCCCAAAATTTTTTCCCCGAACGTTTTCCCCAGTTCAATATGCAGGGCGACCTATGCATGTGGATGAATGTTTTTCCATGAAACAAAACACACGAAAAGGGTTTTTTAAAAAATTTTTATTAAAAACTGTAAACCCAAAAAACCTTGATAATTTAAATAATAATAATTGAAAATGGCCTAAAATTATCCACAGAAAAAAAGCATATGTGCTTTTTAACAACGGTTTTCATTTCCCAAAAAAACTTAAACCCGTGTTCAAAAATTTAAAACGAGACAATTTTTAAAATAACAAATTAGTAAAATTTTTAGGGGTTTTTCTTTTTCAAAGTTTTAATTTTGGAAAGCCCACATTGAATAAAATCTTAATAAAAAGGAAAAAAAATGTTTTTAAAAATGGTTAAAAAAATTTTACGAAAACTTTTTGGGGACAAGACATGGGCAATTTTTTCAAACATCTGTTTCCCCTCTAATTTGAATTTTAAATTAATTTATAAAGGACAAGAAGTTTTAATTTTTGTGCCCCCTAAGTACTTATTAAAAAAACCTTTAAAGTGTAGACTGGGAAAGGGTACAGGAAATTTCTCTAGGTGTGCCAAATTCCCTGCCCGGCACTTGGGTAAAATATAACCCAAAATGGAATATTACCCCTTGATTAGTAACCCACAACTTTTGGGGAATTTGGGTTTTTCCCAAAATTTTATTTTGAGAAGCCCAAAACCTGAAAACTTTTCTTCAGAAAAAATGAAAATGAGGTTGAAACAGATTTTCCCCCAAAAAACCCCACCCCCATAAAACCCCTTTTAAATTTCAAAAAAAAAGGTACCTTAAAATCAGATCTTTAAAGAGCGTTTTTGAATTTTAAAATCGATTTGATCACAAAGAGCATTTTTTAGCTTTTCCCCGTTTGGGAAAAAGGGAAGGGGAAACTAAAATTTTATTAGATTAAAAATTAAAAAATGAAAAGAATGAGAACCAAATACCCTGGCAAATTTAAAGTTTTAAATTTAAAATATAGAAAAATAATTTCTCCATTATCTTAAAATTTATACAGATGGCTTTTTTCTTTTAGACAACAACAAGGGAGGTTTAGAAATTTGTCAAAACCCAAAATAAAAAATAAAAAGTCCCTAAAAATGTTGGGGAAAAACGAAACGGGTTTTTTAAAAGCTGAATGAAACGCTATTTCTCATGGCTTTGAATTTTATTTTAGATCCCTCAAAACGGGTTTTTTTTTTCCTTTTTTTTTTTTGTGTGGATTTTAAAATCATTTTATAAAAGCCTTAAAGTCAAAAACTTATAAGCCCAAACTCCTAAACTTTTAATAAAAATCAAATTTCTTTATAAATCCCTTCCCGTGCTTACGAGGAATTCATTTTCCCTTTTTCTGGATTTTCCTTTCACAATAGGGTTATTTTTAATTTATGGGTGATCGGGCTGGGGGAAGAAAAGGGGGCACGTAATGCAAGGGGTCTTTCAGTAAATGCTGTCCCTCTATCCATTCAGAGGGTTTTCAGTTGTTAGAAGAAACTTCCTTAAACAAATTCATAGAAAAACATCGGCAAATCAAGCGGCTTTCACATTCAGCTCCGAGTGGGAAGAACGTAATTGAATGCATTGATCACTTAGAGATTTATACAAATGCTGTCAAAGAAAGACAACTCAAGGCATTGTTTTTTCAGGATAAGATTAAATGCATTCACAACAAAATTCAGCAAGGATGTTAAATGCTTATGTGGTGAATATATTTCAAATACACATATCATACTTGAATGTGAGAATTTAAAAACTTATCTCCCTGCCTTTTCTGAGAATACCATTGACGAAGTTTTGAACAATGTAAAGCTAACGTTTGACATTGCTAAAGGTTTATTGCTAAGTCCTATAGGGCATTTATTGTAGTTGTAGTTCTGTTTGAATTTCTTTTCCTTTTTTCCTTCTTTTTCTATTGTTTTTAAAATGTTGTTCTTGATCTGTTTATGTTAAGACTACTACTTGTGTATTTCCCTTGTTATTACTCTTTATTACACACACACACACACACACACGCACACACACACACACACACACACACACACACACACACACACACACACACACACACACACACACACTTAATGTGAATAGACGTTAAATTGAAGAACAAACACACACACACACACACACACACACACACACACACACACACACACACAACACACACACACACACTCGCACGCAACACACAGAGTAGATCTATCTATCTATCTATCTCTTTCACTCAGTCTCCTATTTTAGGGCCGTCTGGTATCACTTAAAGTGGAAAGACGTTAAAATTGAAGACTTACTTACACACACATACACACACACACACACACACACACACACACACACACACACACACACACACACACACACAACACACAATGACACACAGAGGTGTCACCGGCTCTGAAATATTTGTCCATGCTTTATCACTTCAGCCAGGAGAATCTGGCACAGAGGATTGGAAGAGAGGGAGGGGGGGGGGGGGGGGGGGGGGGGGGGGGGGGGGGGGGGGGGGGGAGGGAGGAGGAGAATAAGTGTAAGTAAGTCCAGAAATCCAATAAATTGTCAAACTCTTGACCAAAGCATAAACCGAACTTTTGTTTTAGATGTCTGCGGTGTGTGTGTGTGTGTGTGTGTGTGTGTGTGTGTGTGTGTGTACGCGCGCGCGCGTACGTAAGGAAAGATGTTTATGCCCTCGATACCATAGTTCGTCTATCAGATGAGATTATAACTAAACGCCTGCACGTTATCTTACACACACACACACACACACACACACACACACACACACACACACACACACACACACACACACACACACACACACACAC
>CM054145.1:54388534-54393534 GCA_028751875.1 Rapana venosa
GGAGGGAGGAGAGACAGAGAAGAGGGAGGAGAGAATGAAAGAGTGAGAAAGAGACAGAGACAGAGAGATGTGAGAGAACAGAAACTGAGAGATGAGAGGAGACACAGACAGTACAGTCAGAAAGACAAACAGACAGACAGAGACAGAGAGAAGGAGAAAGAGATAGACAAGGACAGTGACACAGAAACACAGAGACATAGAGAATGACAGACAATGACACTGAAAGACAGACAATTAAGCTCCTATCCTCTCGTTCACTAAACACCGAAACTTCTTACAACACCTACACATAAAACCCCCCACTTTCCCAGCTCTACTCCACTTGATCTACAGCTGCAAAAAAAAAAAAAAAAAGCAAACAAAAATACCCAGAAAAGCCTGAACGATCGCAAACCTTCCTAAAACGAACACTCACTCTTTCCTGCCTGTCTGCCTGCCTGCCTGCCTGCCTGCCAGCAATTAATAGCAATCCGATCATGACCTTTCTTCTTCTTCTTCCTCCAGACAATAATATGTTTCCATGCTCTCTCTCTCTCTCTCTCTCTCTCTCTCCTCTCTCTCCACTCTCTCTCTCTCTCCTCCTCTCTCTCTCTCTCCTCTCTCTCTCTCTCTCTCTCTCTCTCTCTCAGTCTCCTCAGAAAGGAAGAACAGAAGACGTACAAATAGCAGGCTCGGAGGCCTGGCATTATGCAATGCCGTCAGCTTCTGCAATCAATATCAGTAGCCAGAGCTAGCAATAGAAACATATCTCTCAGGTTGTTTTTCTTTGTCGTTTTTGTCGTTGTTGTTTGTTTCTTCTTCTTCTTTCTTCTTTGTTCTTCTTGTTCTTCTTGTTTCTTCTTCTTCTTCGCTTCTTCTTCTTCTTCTTCTTCTTTCTTCTTCTTCTTCTTTCTTCTTCTTCAAACAAGTGAGGAAGCGTTCAACCTACTGTAACTTGGTGAAAACGTTCAAATAGAGCATTCATTTGTTTCGCTCTGTTAAAATGAACGAGTTCTTTCCGCTTCTACTGATGATATCACTTCTGCTCCCCCCGTGGGAATGCCGGGGGCCTGTCAGTATAAAGAGCATCTCCATCTTCTGGAAGTTTTTGTGCTAGGAATTTCCTCTTTTCTATCCCTCTTTTTTTTCTTCTCTACCTTGCTCCTTTTCTTCCTGTCACCTCCTTTTTGTCTATTTTCTGCATTCTTGTTTCATTCTGCTGCGTTTGTTTTGTTTTGTTTGTTTTTGTTTAATGTCCATTCACTACTTGGTGATAAGGACACATCCGCATTCAAACCAACTTCTCTCTCTCTCTTTGCTGCGTCTTTCTCCAGAGAGACTTTAAAAAGAGAACAATTCTCTTTCAAGCCGAAGTCGGATGCGCTAGGCTTGACTCGTCAGGCGTTTAAAGCTAGCGCAACGCCCTTTCTCTCATCTGACAGACAGTAGATTCTAATTCAACGTTAACATGATTATTTCACGAAACATTGGGTCGAGTTGAACGCACACGAATATTTCCCGACTCGGCTCAATTTTCTGTTTTGTTTTGTATTTATTTAGTGACAGCAAGCGGCAGCATCGATTCAGAGAGCGGAAGCATCACTATGTATGGTAAAGAGTGAGCCGCGCTACCAACCTCGCGCCATAGCAGGCAGGCAGGCAGGCTGGCAGGCTGGCAGAAGAACAGATGCAGCAGCATCCATCTGCCAGGGCTTTGAAAACATGAGACAAAGAGGGGAGGAAGAATGATGATGACATTTCGTTGTCATTCTATTTTGGCGTTCCCCGGCTTAACATTCCTCCAGTGTATGCGTGTGTATGGTGTGTGTGTGTGTGTTGTGTGTGTGTGTGTTGTGTGTGTTGTGTGTGTGTGTGTTGTGTGTGTGTGTTGTGTGGTGTGTGTGTGTGTGTGTTCGCGTGTGTGCGTCATTTGTCAGTGGCAGCGATTAATAGCATCAACTAAGGATAATATTATGTAGAAGCGTCACTGTTTACGGGAAAGAATCAAAACAGCACACAAAGAGAGAGAGAGAGAGAGAGAGAGAGAAGAGAGGAGAGAGAGGAGAGAGAGAGAGAGAGAGAGAGAGGAGAAGAGAGAGAGAGAGAGAGAAGAGAGAGAGAGAGAGAGAGAGAGAGAGAGAGAGAGAGAGAGAGAGAGAGAGAGAGAGAGAGAGAGAGAGAGAGAGAGAGAGAGATGCTGCTAACTTATCCCTCGCAGACGTATCTATTTTAGGGCATGCAAAAAGAGTAATGACGATGATGATGATGATGATGATGATGGTGATAATTGTGGTGATAATGATAGTAGTGATATTGATGATATAATGATGATGATGGTGGTGGTGGTGGTGATGGTCGTGATGATGATGATGGTGATCATGATGGTGGCAATGATAACGATGTAATGATCATGATGTAATGATGATGATTATAATGGTGATGATGATGCAAAGGTGACTATTAAAAAAAAAGTTATGATAATGACAATAATGATGACGATGGTGCAATGATGATGACGATAATGATGTAATGATTATGATGATGTAATAATGATGAAGTTAATGATAATGATAATGTCTCTGCAAGATATAGCGCTATATAACTTCCATTTATTATTTATTATTATTATTAATGATGAAGAAGTTAATGATGATGATGTAATAATGATGAAGTTAATGATGACGATGTAATGATGATGAAGTTAATGATGATGATGAAACAGAGATCACCTATGGGGAGTGGAGGTATAGGAGAGGAATACATGTGGGGGTGGTGATGGGAAGGAGGAGGAGGAGCAGGAGGAGGAGGAGGCGCAGGAGGAGGAGGAAAAGGCTGTGAAGAAACGAAGTTGTCCTTTCCTGTCAGTCTGTCTGCAGGTCTCTCTGTATCTCTCTCTCTTTCTCTCTCTCTGGTTCTCTCTATCTCCCTGTATCTCTATCTCTCTGTCTCTGGCTCTGTGTCAGTCTCTCTCTGGCTGGCTGTCTCTGTCTGTCCATCAGTCAGTCCATGCCAGTCGATCCGTCAGTTTGTCTGTCTGATTCTGTCCGTGTGTGTTCTGTGTGTGTGTGTGTGTGTGTGTGTGTGTGTGTGTGTGTGTGTGTGTGTGTGTGTGTGTGTGTGTGTGTGCTTTTTACCATAGTTATGTGAAGGTTGTCACGTACATGCATTACAAAGAGTTAGACAACTTCATAACTGTTCTTACCCACACAAAAATAATTCAAAAAGTAATTCATATTAATTTGTATTCTGTCAAATCTCTCTCTCTCTCTCTCTCTCTTCTCTCTCATCTCTCTCTCTCTCTCTCTCTCTTTCTCTCTCTCTCTCTCCCTTTCAAAACACAATACAACGCACACACACAAAACACACAAACACAAATACACACACTCACACACATACACACTCTCACACACACACACACGGCGCGCGCGCGCGCGCGCGCACACACACACACACACACACACACACACACACACACACACACACACACACACACAACACACACACACACAAACACAACGCACACACACAACACACACACACACACACACGCGCGCACCACACACACACACATACACACAGAAACAAAAAATCGCTGTCAAATGATATGTGAGCCCCAAAAATAATAATGCCTCTGGATTATTTGGTATTAAAATAGCCACTTGATGTAGAAACCATAGATTGGAAGAAGTGGGGAGGGGGGGTGGGGAGGGTGGTGGTGGTGGCAAGAAAAGATGTTTGTTCGCACAAACGTGTGCTTGCGCGCACGTGCGCGCGTGTGTATGTATGTGCGTGTGTGCGAGTGTATGTGTGGGTGTATGTGTGTGACTTAAAAAAAAATTATTATCGAGGATAATGGAATAAGTACTCGGGTGCTCTTTTAAATTTAGTCCCCGTGTGTATGCAGTTTCGTAAATTTTTTTTATCCGTTCCCACGGGCACACAATGGCCTTCTCTTCCGAAAAGCGGAGCGGGTTTTAACGTGTTCTCAAGACGTTCTGCGTGCGTTCGCACACGGGACCTTGGTTTATAGTCTCATTCGAAGGTGCGCATGTATGTGTGTGTATGTATGTATGTATGTATGTATGTATGTATGTATGTATGTATGTATGTATGTATGTTGATTTATTTTTTATTTTTTTATTTTTTTATATCGAGGATAATGGATTAAGCACTCATGTGCTTTTTTTTTACATCCAGTCCCCGTGTGTGTGCGGGTTTGTAAATTTTGTCATGTGTTTCCACCGGCACACAATGGCCTACTCTTCCGAAAAGCGGAACAGGATTTAACGTGTACGCAAGGTGTTCTGTATGCGTTCGAACACGGGGCCTCGGTTTATAGTCTCATCTGAAGGACTTTTGTATGTATGTATGTATGTATGTATGTATGTATGTATGTATGCATGTATGTATGTATGCATGTATGTATGTATTCATGTATGTGTATGTATGTATGCATGTATGGATGTATGTATGTATGTATGTATGTATGTATGTATGTATGTATGTATGAATGTACATATACACGTATGTGTGTCTGCGCGCTTGCCCGTGTGCGTGCGCTTGCGTGTATTTATTTATTTATTCTTTTATTTCGAGGATAATGGAATAAGCACTCGTGTGCTTTTTTAAAATCCAGTCCCCGTGTGTATGCAGTTTTGTCAATTTTGTCATCCGTTCCCACCGGCATACAATGGCCTATGGCCTACTCTTCCGGAAAGCGGAACGGGTTTTAACGTGTGCGCAAGGTGTTCTGCGTGCGTTCGCATACGGGGCCTCGGTTTATAGTCTCATCCGGACTTTTGGGGAGAGTGGAGTCTGCACTGATGTTAACTCCAGAGGAAAAATCCTCTTGAACGGGAATCGAACCCGGGTCAACAGATCACGAAAACATCGCTGTAACCACCAGGCTATCCCGTCCCCGAGCGTGTGCGTACATGTACGCGTATGTACACGTACGCATGCATACATGGACACACACACACACACACTCTTGCGTGGGAACAGCGAGGAAAAGAGAGAGA
>CM054145.1:54396034-54426034 GCA_028751875.1 Rapana venosa
TCGTTCGTTTTTCTTAGAGCACTTAATACACCAACGTAGTATAGTAGGGCACAGACTTATAAAAAGTCATCTTTTGTAAGAAAGTAGGGCTTTGCAATCACAAAGTCTCATCTCTCAAACCATATTCCTTTAAATCAAACAACGACAACAACAACAACAAAAGTCATGGTCAGGTTTCACAGATTCTTGTGGTTCCTTCCCTCTCCTTTCTTTACTTGTAAAATGGGTCAGTATCACACGGATGGATTAGACATTTGTACATAGGACAAACAAGTGGCTTAAGCTGGTTTGTTCAGGCACGATATCAGTGCATTTTTGTCATGATATGCAATTAAAACCTGTATATATTTTTGTGTGTGTGAGGTGTTTTTTTGTGAGTATATAATAGGATTGACAGTACGGACTTGGAGTATTCGTGCTCTAAGATTTTAGAGCACACGATAGGTATTACATTAAACTTTCAATGTGGAAATTTTATGTAAATGCCTAAAAATAACAACACAAACAAACAAAGAAACAAACAAACAAACACCCTGCCCCCCCTCTCTCCCCAAAGTAATCACCCAAAAACAAAAGCAAAAAGAAAGAAAATCAGAAGCCGAAAATAACTGACCTTTCTCCCTCTCTGTGTGTCTCTTCATGTTGTTGTACTTCATTGATTACTTGTTAGGTGTGTTTGGTTGTTTGTTTTTTCATAATGTATCCCTGATAAAGGCTGGGACAGGATGTAAAAAAAAAGCGCATGAGTGCTCATTCGTTAACCTCGAAAATTAATAATAAAAAAGAATTTGAATTGACCTCTGTGTGTCTGTGTCTGTCTGTCTGTCTCTCCCTCTCTCTCTCTCCCTTCCAACCCTCTCTCTCCTTCCCTCTCTCCCCTACCCCCCTCTCTCTCCTCCCCTCCCCTCCCCTCCTTTGTCTCACACCCACACACCCACACACACACACACACACACACACACACACACACACACACACACACACACACACACACACCCCAACACACACACACACACACACACACACACACATACACACAACAAAACACCACACACACACACACACCACACACACACACACACACACACACAACACACACACACACACACACACACACACCACACACACACACACACACACACACACACACACACACACACCACGCCAACCAAAGACAAAAGGGCACTCACTCAGTGTCGCAGCCGGTGGTCTCCCCTAGGCCGGTGAAGGTGGTGGCGGTGCAGTCGATGTTGTTGCCCCCGCTGGTGGTGGGGAGGAGGGGGTGGTGGTTGTGGTGGCGGTGGTTGCTGCCCCCGCGGTGGTTGCGGTTGTGTCGACGGTTGGGTTTCTGGGTGCCCCTAAAGGTGTGACAGAGCAAGAGAGGGAGAGGGAATTGTAGACAGTGTGGACTGTTGGTGAGAGGTTGTTATCAGACTGTAGGAAGAAGAAGAAGATGAAGATGAAGAGGAAGAGGAAGGAAGAGGAGGTGGAAAAGGAGGAGGAGGAGAAAAATTGCGAAGAAGAAGAAGAAGGAGAATTGCGAGGAATTGCGAAGAAGAAGAAGGAGAATTGCGAAGAAGAAGAAGAATTGCGGAGAAGAAGAATTGCTAAGAAGAAGAATTGCGAAGGAGAAGAATGCAAAGAAGAATGCAAAAAAGAAGAATGCAAAGAAGAAGAATTGCGAAGAAGAATGCAAAGAAGAATGCAAAGAAGGAAAGGAAGCAGAAGAAGAATGCAAAGAAGAAGAATGCAAAGAAGAAGAAGAATTGCGAAGAAGAAGAATTGCGAAGAAAAAGAATTGCGAAGAAGAAGAAGAATTGCGAGGAAGAAGATTGAAAAAGAAGAAGAAGAAGAATGCAAAGAAGACAAAGTAGAAAAGACAAAAGAGATGGAGAAGAAGACGAAGAAGAAGAAGTAGAAGGAGGAGAAGGAGAGGAGGAGGAGAAGGAGGAGAAGGAGGAGGAGGAGGAGGTAAAGCATAACACAGTACAGTACAATACAACACAGTACGTTGCAACAAGCAGAAACACCACAAAACACTATAGCACAACACAACACAGCACAGCACAGCAGAGTACGACACAACAGAACACACAGTATTAAAACACACTGTTACTTCAAAGTAAAACAAACAAACAAACGAACGAACGAAAGCCTCTTAACAAACAAGCAAACAGACAAACAAACAAACGCTCTACATATAAAAGCATGACAATGGAAAAAAACAACAAACCAAAACCGCACAGCAACAAAACATAATGATAAATGTTCTGCCAAAAATTCGCTGTTTCAGTCACATTTATTATAAATTCGCCCACATACACAAAAGCATGCATGTCTTCTCACAGCGGCAAATGCACTGGGGCATAAGGGCTTACACACACACACACACACACACACACACACACACACACACACACACACACACACACACACACACACCACACACACACACACACACACACACACACACGCACACACAAATCTGTCTTATTTTTTCTCTTTCAAATTCTCACCCTACGCTCCTTTTGGATATCACCGCTCCCAACTCACATTCCTCCTCCCTCTGCTCCCCGTCTTCTCCCCACTCTCTCTTTCTCTCTCTCTCTCTCTCTCTCTCTCTCTCTCTCTCTCTTATATTTATAATTTATTACCTCTCTTAATCTATTTCCCCAATAAATAACATCTCTCTCTCTCTCTCTCTTCTCTCTCTCTCTCTCTCTCTCTCTCTCTCTCTCTCTCTTCTCCCTCCCTTCTCTCTCTCTCTCTCTCTCTCTTCTCTCTCTCTCTCTCTCTTCTCTCTCTCTCTCTCTCTCTCTCTCTGTGTGGGATGAAAAGGATGGTATGGTGATACTATATGTAAAAATGAAAACTGTTGGTCTGGAAACGCTGTCAAGAGGCCAACGGAACTCACCAGTTTATGCCGTGTTATCTGATCGCAAAAGTTACAGAGGATGCTTGTTCACAAGAGACAGTTTTGTTTTTGCCGATACACACAGACAAACACACACAGACACACACAGACACAGACACACACACAGACACACACAGACACACACACAGACCACACACAGACAGACACACACACACACTAGTTACAGAGGATAAAAAGACAATTTTGTTTTTTATAACCCCACACATCAATACACACACATCGCGCGCGTGCACATACACACACACATACTGTACCATTTTGAAATAAAAGTTTGACTTTGACTTTCACACACATACAACACACACTACACTTCACCACACATACCACAACACGCACACACACACCACACCCACACGCACGCTCACACACACAAACACCCACACGCACGCTCACACACACACACACACTACACCACACCACACCAAAAACCCACACACACAACACTCACACACACACACCATACAACCCCCTCCTCACCCCCCCCCCCCCCCACACACACACACACACTACACCACACCACACCACACAATACAAAACACACACAACACACACACAAACACACACACAACACACACACACACACACACCATACAACCCCCCCTCCACACACACACACACCACACCACACAACACACCATACAAACACCCACACCCACACACACACACACACACACACACACACACACACACAACACACACACACACACACACACACTACAAACCACACCACACCACACCACACCACACAATACTAAACACACACACCACACTACACCCTCCCCCCCCCCCACCCCACACACACCCACCCACACACCACACACACACACTCAACACGTAGATACGGGGAATGTTTGAAGACAAAGACACTTTGTTTTTCTCTGAACTTCTCTTTCATTTTATATCATATTTTGAGATTTTTAGGTGGAGTGGAAGGGTGGGGGTGGGGGTAATTACAGAGAAAGGATAGGTAGGGGGGGGGGGGGGGGGGGGGGGGTGGAGGGGGAGGAGGAGGGGTGGAGGGCTGTGATGAAAGATGAGAGAAGAAGGGAGTTAGTGTGCGTGTGTGTGTATGTGTATGTGTGTGTATATGTGTGTATTCGTATGTGTGTGTGTGTGTGTGTGTGTGTGTGTGTGTGTGTGTGTGTTGTGTGTGCGGCGCGCGCGCGCGCGTGTGTGTATGTGTGTGTGTGGTGTGTGTGTGTGTTTTGTGTGTGTGTGTTTGTGTGTGAGAGAGTGTGTTTGTTGTATGGTGTGGTGTAGTGTGGTGTGGTGGAGTGTGGTGTGTATGTGTATGTGTGTGTGCGTGTGTGTGTATGTGTGTGTGCGTGTTTGTGTGTGTGAGCATGCATGTATGCGCACGTGTGTGTTGTATGTGTGTGTGTGTGTGCGGGGGGTGAGGGGGGGGGGTGGATGCGCGCGCGCGCGCGTGTGTGTTTGTATATTTACTTGTTTCTGTGTGTGTGTGTGTGTGTGTGTGTGTGTGTGTGTGTGTGTGTGTGTGTGTGTGTGTGTTGTGTGTGGTCTTGAAATTTACGACTCTTCACAAAAGAATGATATCAGACCAAATCAACACAACCTCCCCCCCCCCCCCCCCCACCCCCCCCCCCAACAGACACACACCACATACACACCCAAGTGTGTTACATTAATTTTCATCTAGCGATAGGTCAGCATGACACGACAAAAGACACAGACTCTTATTTCTTTCACTTCCTGTAAAAAGACGGATGAGGATTTTCCTGGGACGATATTGCCCTGCTGGTATCACAGATAAAGATGGAACACAACTTTCCAACTTGACTTCTATCTCCCTTAACTAACTCCTTGAGGAGTCAGGCAGCAGTCGGGGTACTTCACTGCAGTGAAGTTATGAGACTGTGGGTTGTGGGCAAGTTGAACCTGAGAGAGGTGGAGGAAGGGCGTGTGTGTGTGTTGTGTGTGTGTGTGTGTTGTGTGTGTGTTGTGTGTGTGTGTGTGTGTGTGTGTGTTGTGTGTGTGTTGTGTTGTGTTGTGTGTGTGTTGTGTTGTGTGTGTGTTGTGTGTGTTGTGTTGTTTGTGTGTGTTGTGTGTGTAGGTGTGTGTGTGTGTTGTGTGTGTGTTGTGTTGTGTGTGTAGGTGTGTGTGTGTGTGTGTTGTGTATAGGTGTGCGTGTGTGTGTGTGTTGTGTGGGGTTGTGTAGGTGTGTGTGTTTTGTAATGTGAGTGTAGTGTGTGTGTGATTTATATATATATTATATATATTATATATATATGTGTGTTGTCTTCGATTTTACGTCTGTTCACTCTCAGTGATATTAGACGAGAAAGAAAAATATATATATACAAGGGGTGTATGTATATATTGTTGTGTGTGTGTTGTGTATAGGTGTGCGTGTTGTGTGTTTGGTGTTTGTGTAGGTGTGTGTGTGTTTTGTAATGTGAGTGTAGTGTGTGTGTGATTTATATATATATATATATATAATATGTGTTGTGCTTCGATTTAGTTGTTCATCTCGTGATATTAGCGAGTGATTATATTATTCAAGGTGTGTATGATATATTTATATTGGTGGTGTGTTGTGTGTTGTGTGTGTGTGTTGTTTATGTGTTATAGGTGTGTGTGTTGTGTGTAGGTGTTTTGTGTTGTGTGTTGTGTGTGTGTGTAGTTGTGTGTAGTTGTGTGTGTGTGTTGATTATATATTGTGTGTGTGTTGTGTTGTGTTGTGTGTTATTTGTGTGTGTGTTGTATAGTGTTGTTGGTGTGTGTGTGTGTGTGTGTGTATGTGTGTGTGTGGGGTGTGTGTGTGTTGTGTAGGTGTGTGTGTGTTGTATGTGTGTAGGTGTGTGTGTGTGTTGTATATTATGTGTGTGTGTGTGTTGTGGTGTATAGGTGTGTGTGTGTTGTGTGTGTTAGTGTGTTGTGTGTGTTGTGTGTGTGTGTTGTGTTAGGTGTGTGTTGTGTGTTGTGTTGTGTGATTTTATAGGTGTGTGTGTTGGTTGTGTGTTTGTGTGTTGTGTTGTGTGTGTGTGTTGTGTGTTGGTGTGTGTGATTTGTGTGATGTGTTGTGTGTGTTGTGTGTGTGTGTGTTGTGTTGTGTGTGATGTGTGTGTGTGTGTGTGTGTGTGTGTGTGTTGGTGTGTAGGTTGTGTGTGTGATTTATATGTGTGTGTGTTGCGTTGTGTGTGTGTTGTGTGTGTATATGTGTGTGTGTGTAGGTGTGTGTGTGTGTGTGTTGTGTATGAATGTGTGTATGTGTGTGTGTGTTGTGTTTTGTGTATGTATGTGTGTGTTGTGTTGTATGTGTTGTGTGTGTGTGTGGTTGTGGTGTGGGGGGGCAGTAAGGGTGGGGGATGAGGGTGGGGTGTAGGGGTGGGAGTGGGGATTACTGTATGTAGGTAAAGAACAAGGGTCTGCATTGTCTGCCTTTTTTGTTTTTGCCTGCATGAACTGTGAACAGAGACAGAGAGAGAGAGAGAGGGAGAGGAGAGGAGAAGGAGAGGAGAGAGAGAGGGAGAAAGAGAGAGAGGGAGGAGAGGGAGAGAGGGAGAGAGAGAGGGAGAGAGAGAGGAGAGAGAGGGAGAGGGAGAGAGGGAGGGAGGGAGAGAGAGAGGGAGAGAGAGGAAGGGAGAGAGAGGGAGAGAGGAGGGAGAGAGAGAGGGGGGAGAGAGAGAGGGAGGGAGAGAGAGAGGAGGGAGAGAGGGGGAGAGAAAGAGAGAGAGGGGAGAGAGAGGGAGAGAGGAGGGAGAGAGAGAGAGAGGGAGAGAAGAGGAGGGAGGGAGGGTGAGAGAGAGGGAGAGCGGAGAGAGAGAGAGAGAAGAGAGAGAGAGGGGAGAGCGAGAGCGAGAGAGAGATACAGACAGTCAGAGACAGAGACAGCAGCAGACAGACAGAATAGGAGAGAAACAGATAGAGGGTGAGAGAGACAGAGACATGGAGTCCGAAAGAAAAGGGGGAAAGAGAGACACAGAAAGAGATAGTCTCTGTTTCTCTTTAGAATATTCACACACACACACACCATCAACACACCACTCTACAACACATCACACACACGCACGCACGCACGCACACCACACACACACACACACACAACACACACACACACACACACACACACACCACACACACACACACACACACGCACACACACACACACACCCTACATACCTCTACACACAACACGCACATACCACACTACAACACATCACACACCACACACACCACACTACAACACATCACACACACAACACATCACACACACACACATACACGCACGCACACACACACATACACGCACCCTACATCCCTCTACACACAACACGCACATACAACACTACAACACATCACACACACGCACGCACGCACGAACGCATGCACGCACAGAAGCTCTCTTTGTGTTTTTTTTTCTCCGTTGTGCTTTGTGGGGTACTGTTTTGCTTAGGCTGGGAAGGAAAACGGATAGATAGTCAGAAGATGAACAGCGGGTGCCTTCTTCCTCTTTCTCTCACTGTGCCTATCACTGTTTTTGTCATTCTTCGCCCGTTTGTTTTTCTGTCTCCCCATCTGTTTCTTAACCCTCCCCCCCCCCCCTTCTCTCTGTCTCTTTCTTCTGTGTGTGTGTGTGTGTGTGTGTGTGTGTGTGTGTGTGTGTGTGTGTGTGTGTGTGTGTGTGTGTGTGTGTGTGAGTTAGTTCTTCAGTTTAACGTCCTTCCACCAAAAAGTGATATCAGACGATTTTGTGTGAGTGTGTGTTTGTATGTGTGTGTGTGTGTGTGTGTGCGCGTGTGCGTGCATGTGTGAGTGTGTGTATGAGAGTGTGTATACGTCCGTGTATGTATGTGTGTGCATGTACGAGTGTGTGCATGTGTGTATGTGCGTGCGTGCATGCGTGTGTGTGTGTGTGTGTGTTTGTGTGTGTAAGTGTGTGTGTGTGTGTAAATGTGTGTGAGTGAATGAGTGTGAGTATATGAGTGAAATTGTTGGCGTGTGT
Source organism: Rapana venosa (assembly GCA_028751875.1). NCBI lineage: Eukaryota > Metazoa > Mollusca > Gastropoda > Neogastropoda > Muricidae > Rapana > Rapana venosa. The sequence goes on from CM054145.1 coordinate 54,403,936, forward strand.
GAGTGTGTGTGTGAGTGTGTGTGTGTGTGTGTGTGTGTGTGTGTGGTGTGTGCACGTGTGCGCCCACAGCACTTCAGCTTATACCAGACTTGCTTGTCTTTTTTCATGTTTGTTCTTCCTCTCTTTCGCTCTGCCTCTGTCTTCCTCCTGTCTGTCTGTCTGTCTGTCCCTCCTTATATCACCCACCCTCTCATTCTCTTATCCCAATGCTTTTCATATCGCTTCCCTCCTGCCTGCCTGTCTGTCTATCTGTCTGTCTGCCTGCATGTCTATTCGCCTGTCTGCCTGCCTGCCTGTCAGCCTGCCTCTCTGTCTATCTGTCTGTCCGCCTGTCTGTTTCTGTCTGTCTGTCTGTCTGTCTGTCTCTGTCTCTGTCTCTTCTCTCTCTCTCTCTCTCTCTCTCTCTCTCTCTCTCTCTCTCTCTCTCTCTCTCTCTTCTCCACTGCCTCTCTGAATGGAATCTGTGTTATGTCACTCTCTCTCTGATACTCTTTCTCTCTAGAGGTCTGCGTGTTCGGTTTTTTCTACTGTCAGTTGGCCGGTCTTTCAGCCGGACGAGGAGGGTTTTGAAATGAAAACGAAGGAACATTGAAGTTGTTTGTTCGGGCAAACACGTGGGTGTTGTGCGCTCTGACTTGTTGGTCGCTGTTCTGTCTCTCTATGATAGTCTCTGTCTGTTTGTCTGCGCCTGTCTGTCTGTATTCATTCTTTGTCTACCTGTCTCCCCTCTCTCTTCTTTCTGCCTCTCCTCTTTCTCCCTCTTCACTCTCTCTCTCCTAGCTCTTTTTTCTTCTCCCCCCTCTCCTCCTCCCTCTCTCTCTTCTCTCTCTCTCCTCTTCTCTCTCTCTCCTCTCTCTCCTCTCTTTCTTCCTCGTTCTCTCTCTCTCCTCTTTCTCTCTTCTCTTTCTCTCTTCTCTCTCCTTCTCTCCCCCTTCTCTCTCCCCTTTTCTCTCTCTCTCCTTCTCTCTTTCTCTTTCTCTCTCTTTTCACTCTTCTCTCCTCTTTTTTCCCTCTCTCTTCTCCTCCTCTTCTCTCTCTCCTCCTTCCCTTTTTCTCACCCCTTTTCTCTCTCCCTCTCTCTCTCTCTCCCCTCTCTCTCTCTTCTCTCTCTCCTCCCCTCTTCTTTCCCTCCTCCTCTTCTCTTTCTCTCTCTACCCATTCATCACTCTTCTTTCCCCCCCTCTCCCCCACCCTCTCTCTCTCCACGTCTGTCAACTACATGATGGCAAGCTTAATAAATAAGAAAAAAAAGAAAAGAAAGAAAGGGGGAATTAGAAGAAAGAAAGAAAATGAGGGAGGAAAGGAAAGAGAGAAAGGAGAGAAAGAGAGAAGAGAGGAGGGGAAGAGAAGGGAAGAGGAGAGAGAGAAGAAAGGAGGAAGGGAAAAGGGAGAAGGGGAGAGAAAAGGAGGGAAAATGAAGAAAAAAAGGGGTTAAAGTAAAGGAGAAGGTGAGGAAGGAGTATGGATGAGAGAGAGAGAGAGAAAGAGAAAGGGAGGAGAAGAGGAAGGGAGGAGAGAGAAAAGAGGAGGAGAGAGGGAGAGAGAGTAGAGGGGAGAGAGAGGGAGGAGAGAGAGAGAAGAGAGAGAGAGGAGGGAGAGGGAGAGGGAGAAGAGGGGAGGTGAGAGAGAGAAGAGGAGAGGGAGGAGGGGGAGAGAGAGAGGAGAGTGAGAGGAGGAGGAGAGTGAGAAGAGGAGGGAGAGGAGAGGGGAGGGGAGAGAGGGGAGAGAGAAGGAGGGTGGGGAGAGGAGAGGGAGGGAGAGAGAGAAAAGGAGAGGGGGGAAAGAGAGGTGGAGGGAGGGAGAGAGTGAGGGGAGAGGGGGAAAGGGTGGAGAAGGGGGAGAGGAGGGAAAAAGGGAGGGGGGGAAGGAGAGGGGAGGAGAGGGAGAGGGAGGAGGAAAAGAGGAGGAGAGAGAGGGGGAAAGGAGAGGGAGGGAGAGAGAGGAGGGAAGCGGAGAGAGAAGGGAGGGAGGAGGAGAGAGAGAAGGGAAGAAGAGAAGAGAGAGAGAGAGGGAGAGACAGAGAGAGAGAGAGAAGAGAGGAGAGAGAGGAGAGATGAGAAGGGGAGGAGAAAGAGAGAGGAGAAGGTGAAGAGAGAGAGAAAGGAGAGAAGAGAAGGAGAGAGAGGGAGAGAGAGGAGTTGGAGGAGGAAGAGAGGGAGAGAGAGAGGAGAGGTCAGAATTCGAGCCAAGCAAGTAAACCCCCCAACCGGCGTCTTTGCCCGTTTAAAACCAAACCAGAACCGGGGCCACGATTTTATTTCAGTCTTCCAAAGGGCGAGTTTAGTCTGCGTCGTGTCTGTCTGTTTGCGGGTCGCTCTTTTTGCGTGCTCCTATAAGCTGTGTATGAGGTTGTTGTTGTTTTGGTGTGTTGTTGTTGTGTTTTTTGTTGTTTATGTGTATGTTGTATGTAGTTTGTATGTGTTGTATTTTGATGTATGTGTGTGTATGTATGTAGGTATGATGTTTTTATGTAGATGTTTGTATGTATGTATAATGGGAATGTATGTATTGTATGTATGTTGTATGATGTAGTGTATGTTGTATGTATGTATGTATGTATGGTATGTATGTTGTGTATGTATGATGTTGTATTTGTATGGTAGTATGTTGTAGTTGTATGTATGTATGTATGGTATGCGTGGTAGGTAGTGATGTTGTATGTCTGTCTCTGCTGGTTTAGATTGTTGTATGTATGTTTATGTATGACATTTGTCCCCCCTCCACCCCGCCCCGTTTTAACCTGTTTGTTTTTATGGAGAGGTATGTTGACAAAATAAAAAACAAAAAAAAAACAACAACAACACAAAAACAAACCACCCGGTCCTAGGGGAACCACCCAACACAATTCGGCCCCCAAATGGCGGGCAAGAGCGTGCTTGCTTGTTTACCTCTGGCAAATATATTTAATTTTAAAAATATAAATATTTATAGATAAATAAATAATATAAATAAAAATTGCAGTGCAGTCTTAAACCAATCACAATAACGGGACGCACTAATAACAAAAACCACATCTGTTCCTCTCGCTTCATATCTCCGCTTCCACCCCCCCCTTTCCCCCTCCTCCCCCTTTCCTCATCCCAACCCCTCCTTCTCCCCTTTTCCCTTGCTGTTTTTGTTTGTTCGCCCCTTTCTTCTCATCTCTCTCTCCTTTTCCCCAACCCTCGTCTTTCTCTCTTTTTTCCTAACCGTTGAATAAGTCTTTTTTGTCCGCTCTCTGTCGTCTGTCTGTCTTCTTCTCTCTCTCTCTCTCTCTCTTCTCTCTCTCTCCTCTTCTCTTTCCTTCTCCTCTTCTCCTTCTCCTCTCTCCTCCCCTCCCTTCTCTCTCTTCTTCTCTCTTCTCTCTCTCTCCTCCCTCCCCTCTCTCTCTCTCTCCCCTCTCTCTCTCTCTCCCTCCCTCTCTCCTCTCTCTCTCCTTTCTGTTGAGTTTTCCTCTCTGCTGGCTTTTAATAAAGCAAAGACAAAATTAGTTAGGTGACTTTGCTGTTGACGGCAAATGTTGTTTGCCATGTGGTTATAGAGCTTAAAACACATGCGCCCACGCGACACACACACACACATGCACGCACACACAAAAACACAGTCCCCTTTCTAAACACCCCCCCCCCACAAACCCCAAAACTACACACACCACACACCACACACACACACACACACCCACACAACCACACACACACACACCCCACCCACACACACACACACACCACCACTCTCTCTCTCACTCACACACACACACACACACAACATACACAAGCAGCACACACCACACAAAACACAAGCATAATAATACACACAGTGCTGGCTTTTGTGTATAGAATTGCAAAGTCTGAACATGCACAAGTCTTTTGGTATAAAATTCCACGTATGAACACCCCCGACTGTGTGTGTGTGTTGTGGTGTGTTGGGGTGTGTGTGTGTGTGTGTGTGTGTGTTGGTGTGTGTGTGTTGTGTGTGTGGGGTATCTCTGTCTATAGCGCTGTATCTCGCAACAAAACAATATCAAAGCGCTTTCATTCTCCTACTCATTCACATGCAGCCAGTTACAGTTAATAGGATTTTATTTTTTAGAAGTTCAAATGTATACACACACGCTCGCACACATGCACGCACACACACGCATACCCACACCGACATAAAGGTTTATATATATATATATATATATATATATATATATATATATATATATATATATATATATATGTGCGTCTGTGTGTGCCAGCGTACATTCTGTCTCAGGAATGTATAAACACAAACACAAATCCATGATGCATTCTCGCCCACATGTATGTGGGTTCAGGCCAGCGGACGCACGCACGCACGCACACTCACACACGCACGCAGAACATCTTGCGTACACGTTAAATCCTGTTCCGCTTTTCGTAAGAGTAGGCCATTGTGTGCCGGTGGGAACAGATGACACAATTTACAAAAGCCGTATACACCCGGGGACAGGATGTAAAAAAAGCACATAAGTGCTTATTCCATTATTCTTGATATAAAATAATAAAATGAAAAACAAAAAAACAAATACACACACACACAACACCACACGACACAACACAACGCGCGCGCGCGCGCGCAAACACACACACACACACAGTCACACACACAGTCACAGTCACACACACACACAGACACACACACACACACACACAACACACACACACACACACACACACACACACACACACACACACACACACACACACCACACACACACACACACACACACACACACACACACACACACACACACACACACACACACACACACACACACACACACACACACACACACACACACACACACACACACACACACACATACACGCACACAGAGCAATATGCCATAACGAGTGCTAAGCCGAAGTCCAGTCCTATGAAGCAGGACAGGAGTCATACAAAGAGAGGCGACTGCGTGCAAGCTTGTCTCTTCCTGTCCTTCCAAGACACTGGGGTTGTCTACCTTGCAGCGACAGTCGCACACGTCTTGTTTTTTATTCCCGGCTTTGATATGTGGAGGATACACGCGCGTAACGCTTTTCAGAGGTAAAGTCATGAAGAAAATAATAAAAAACCATTGTAAATATAACTGTGTATCTTCGTTAGTATTACGTGTGTTCTTGTCAACTTGGGAGATAAGAACACATACACAGGCAGGCAGGCAGACAGACGGACAAACAGACAGACAGACAAACGGACGGACGGACATACACACACACGCGTGTATGTGTGTACGAATTATACAGTGTACTTTTCTTGTTGGGGGCGGGAGGGGGGTCTATTTTGTTGTTGTTGTTGTTGGTTTGTTGTTGTTGTTTTTGGTCGTGTGTGTGTTTTTCTCTGTTTCTATTTTTCTTTTGGAGTCAGTTTTATCATTATTGTTTTTTCTTCTTCTAATAATGTAGTTAGATATTATTGATCAAGTTGTTTTTGTTCCAAGATAGATGGCTTGATGAAAAAAAAATGCAAATGTATTGCTCATTCAATGTACCATCTGGAAATAAAAATTTGACTTGACTTGACTTGACTTCACACACACACAGACACACACAGACACAGACACACACACACACACACACACACACGCCACACACACACACACACACACCACACACACACACACACACACACACACACACGCACACACGCTTTTCGTAAGAGTAGGTCATTGTGTGCTGGTGGGAACAGATGACAGAATTTACAAAACGCATACACACGGGGACTAGCTGTAATAAAGCACATAAGTGCTTATTCCATTATCCTCGATATAAAAGAATAAAATAAAAAAAAACACACCCAAAACACACACACACACATTACAAGTGTTACAAGTGACAAAACACAAACTTGTAGTCACACACAAGCATCTGCTTTTCTTCCTCTTCTCCCCCTGTCTGTCGCCCTTCGTCTAATAATTATCACTGATAGTCAAAAGACCTAACATCTAAAGAAGGAACGAAAGAACACAGAAAACACCACCACCACCTCACTCTTGAACAGGGAAGGTAGGGTGGGGTTGGGGGGTGGGGGTGCTGGGGGGGGGGGGGGGTGCGGGGGGAGAGTGGAGGAAGGGGTAGCCTAGTGGTTAGTGTGATGCGCTCGTGATCTGCTGACCCGAGTTTCATTCCCGTTCAAGAGGATTTTTTTCTCTGGAGTTAACATCAGTGCAGACTCCACTCCCCCACAAAAGTCTTTCGGATGAGACTATAATCCGTGGCCCCGTGTACTAACGCACGAAGAACATCTTGCGCACACGTTAACACCCGTTCCGTCTTTCGTAAGAGTAGGCCATTGCATGGCGGTAGGAATGGATGACGAAAATGAACAACAACAACAACAACGACAACGACAACAACAACAACAACAACAAAACCCAACGCGTGCACATTAGTCTCCTGTTAAGACATCATCCCCGAAGTCAGAATGCGGCTACCTAAATTGTGGGCCAAAGGCAAACCTCAAAACAAAAAAACAAACAAATAACCCCACCCCGTTGCATACACACAAACAAAACCCCAACACAACTTTACCATTGGTCAACAAAACCGAAGAAGAAGAACAACAAAACAATTAAAAAAAAACACCAAAATACAAACAACAACAAACCCCCCCCCAAAAAAAAACAAACAAAAAAAAAACGAGCCTGGATTGTTGCTGCTGGGCGCTCCCTAGCTGAACATTGTGAAGGGCTAGTCAGAAGACTGGCTCTGTCCCCTGACATACCTGGCAATACGCTGTGAGAGCGTAAGCACAAGGGGCACCGGACCAAAAGCTGGCCACTAGGGCTAGGTTTGTTTCTGTTTCGTTTTGCTTTCTTTTTGCAATCTTGTTGTGTTGGGTTTTTTTTTGCCCTCCCCAAGTACCTCGGCATTTAGTCAGCCCTACTCCGGCTTCAGAGCATACGAGGCTGGCTTCTAAAGGAGGCAATAATAATAATAATAATAATAATAATAATAATAATAATAATAATAATAATAATAATAATAATAATAGGGCTGATGGTAAAGGTGGTAGTCTTAAGAAGAAGAAGAAAAAAAAAACACGAAAGAAAACTATATCTGGAGAATGAAGGTGAAGGTTAAAGTAATGTTTTCTCTGTCTGTCTGTCTGTCTGTCCCTCTGTCTGTCTATCTGTCTGTCTGTCTATCTGTCTGTCTATCTGGCTGTCTGTCTGTCTCTCTCCAGTGTGGCGACTGTGTTTTGGAAGTAAACAGCAAACTCCCGAAAAGATTGAGAGCGGAAGCGAGGAGAGAGAGAGAGGAGAGAGAGAGAGGGGAGAGGGGAGAGCGAGAGGAGAGAGAGAGAGAGAGGAGAGGGGAGGAGAGAGAGAGAGAGAGAGAGAGAGAGAGAGAGAGAGAGGAGAGAGAGAGAGAAGGATAGCAACAAGGAGGAGACGGAGACAAAGAAAAGGGGGGGGGGGTGGGAGAGAGGGAGGGGGGGAGGGGGGGGGGGGGGGGATTGAAAGGTAAAGGTGAGAAAGGTCAGACAGACAGACAGACAGACCGACAGGAATGTGCCAGACTGGCAGGTCACGTGAGCAATTACGCCTCTGCTCTCAAGGTAGTGCCCTCATAAAAAAAAAAAGTGCCTACCCCGTCTGTTTTAACCCCCCGGGTATAAATATAAATTCCTGCTTCAGTACTCTCCACTCAACTCGACTCGACTTGACTCCATTCCACTCCACTCTACTCCACTCCACTCGACTTCTCCTACAACTCCCTCAGGCAGTGTGTGGTGGTGGGCAAGCTTAACCTGGTGGAGTCCATTCCTATCTGGGTGGAAGTGTGCATGCTAGGTATTTGTGTCATTCATCCAAATGGCCATAGCTGGCTTACTCTTGCTGAAAAGATGTAATGTCATGTCATGTCATTTCATGTAATGTATCGTAATGTGATGTAATGTAATGTGTATAATGTATACCACTTTAAGTCAAGGCAGACAGACTTCTTTGCCTGAAATTCGGACTGTTCTCCCCGGGGAGAGCGCGTCGCCACAAAAGCAGCGCCACCCATTATTTTGCTCTTTTCCTGCCTGCATGTGTATTTGTTTCCCTATCAAAGTGGCTTTCTTCTACAGAGTTTTGCCATCGACAACATTCTTGTTGCCGTGGGTTCTTTTACGTGCGCTACAATGTGTGTACATGCACACGGGACCTCGGTTTATCGACTCATATCCAAAAGACAAGCGCCCAGACCACAACTCACGGCCTAGTGGATGGGGGGGGGGTGGGGGGGGGGGGATATTTCAGGGCCCAAAGGACAGGGATCGAACCACCACACACTTCGAACCTGGAACCATCCTCCCCACTCCCACTCGCCCCCGCCCCCAAACCCCCCACATTAAAAACCACCCATGGAATCAAATTTGACATGGGGTACACTTTGTATACTGTGTCTTCTCCGCCTCTCCTCTGCTAGAAAAAAAAAAAAAACAAGGGGAAAAAAAAAAGGTTTGTGGAGTGGCAGTCATAGTGGTGGCCCAAAGTAAACTAATTTGGGTGTGTGTGTGTGGGGATGGGGATGGGGGGGGGGGGGGGGGGGGGGGGAAAGTGCTTCCCTTGTCTACTTTCTTCCTTTCCTTTCCTGTTCTTTTCTCCTCTTTCTCCTCTTTCTTTCTTTCCTATTTTTTATATTACTTTTTTGTATTATTACCTACATAGGATGGTGTGATGTTAGTAATGAACTATCCGAGACAGTTATCCTATGTCTGCTTCTTTTTCTTCTTTTTTTTTCCCTTTTCTTCTGTCGTCTGTTTTGTATGCTTTCTCTTCATGGCTTCCCCCCTCCTCCTTTTCTTTTCTTTTCTTCTTCTTTTTCTCCCCTTCTCTCCGTTTCTTCTTTTTTCTTTTTTTTTTTTTTTCTCCTTTTCCTCCCCCCCCCCTCCTATCTTTTTTTTGTTTTGTTGTTGTTGTTGTTGTTGTTTTTTTTTTTCTTCTTTTCCCCTTTCCCCCCCCCTTTTTTTTTTTTTTTTTGGGTTTTTTTTTTTTTTTTTTTTCTTTTTCTCTTTTTTTTTCTCCTTTTTCCTCCTTTTTTTCCCCTCTCTCTCTCTCTCTCTCTCTCTCTTTCTCCCTTTCCCCTTTTTTTTTTTGTCTCTCCTTTGGGATTTTTTTTTTTTTTTTTTTTTTTTTTTTTTTTCCCTTTTTTTTTTTTCCCCCTTTTTTCCCCCTTTCCCCTTTCAGGTTTTTTTTTTTTTTTTTTTTTTTGCCCCCCCCCCATTTTTTTTTTTAAATTTTGGCCCCCCCCCCATTTTTTTTTTTTTTTTAACGAAGGAGAGGAAAAAAAAGGGAAAAGCAGAGGAAAAGGGAAAGGAGAGAGAGAGAGAGAGAGAAGGAGAGAGAGACAGAGAGAAGGGGCCAGAAGTAGCCAACAAAAAAAACGAGAGGAGAAGGACAGGAGAGAGAAGAGAGGGAGAGAAGAAGAGGAGAGGAGAAGAAGAGGGGAAGAGAAGAGAGAGAGAAGAGAGAGAAAAGAGGGGGAAGAGGGGAGAGAGAAGAAAGGGGGAAAGGGCGAGGAGCCAAAGTGCCCGACAAAAAGACAGAGAGAATAGAGAGAGGGGAGAGAGAAGAACAAGACTGAAGACAGAGGGGGGACAGGGCAGAGCGACAGAGAGAAGAGAAAAAGAGAAAAGGTAGAGATGCAGAGAAAAAAAAGGCTACCCCCCAGACAACCGCAGAACAGACAGACAAGAGAAGACAGACGTAAACACACAGACAACGACAGACAGACGTAGATAGACAACATGCAAACAAAAAGACAGACAGACGGGCAGACAAAGAAAGAAGAGGAGACTTCTGACTGAAAAATGTTGCATTAATGTGCGTTGCATTTTTCTCCTTGCGCCACTTTTTCTTTTCCTTCTTTCTTTCTTTCTTCCCCTCCCCCTTTCTTTCTATCGCTCTTTCTTCTTTCTTTCTTTTTCTTCTTTCTTTCTTTCTTTCTTTCTTTCTTTCTTTCTTCTCTTCCTTTTTTTTTTATCTGTCTGTCTCCCTCACTCTCTTCCCCCCCCAATATTTTTCTTTCTTCTTTCTTTCTTTCTTTCTTTCTTTCTTTTTCTTTCTTCTATCTTTCTTTCTTTTTCTTTCTTTCTCTCTCTCTTCTTTCTTTCTTTCTTTTTCTCGCCTGTTTCTTTCTTTCTCTCCACTCTTTCTTTCTTCACTCTTCCTTTCTTTCATTCTTTCTTTTTCTTTTTCTTCCTTCTAGTCTTTCATTCATTCTTTTTTGTGCTTCCCTTTCTCATTAAAAAAATTCCTTTCTTCGTTTTATTATTTTAAAAAATCCCACTTCCTTTCTTTCTTCCTTCCTGCCTTTTATTCCTGCCTCGTTTTTTTCTTTGTTTCGTTCTTTTTTCCCTGTCTTCCTTCCTTCCTTCCTCTCTGCCACATTTTCCATCTTTCTTCCGTTCATACCTTCATTTTTGTTCTTTCCTTCCTTGTTTCCCTTTCTGTCTTTTCTCCTTTTCTGCAATTAGCGCAGTGACGACAGCTTCTGTGTGCTGCACTCTGCTTCCTCTGAGAGTGTCAGACATGGAGAGAGTACAGAGAGAGAGAGAGAGAGAGAGAGAGAGAGAGAGAGAGAGAGAGAGAGAGAGAGAGAGAGAGAGAGAGAGAATACAGAGAGAGAGAGAGAGAGAGGAGGGGGGGGAAGAAAAGAGAGAGAGAGAAAGAGAGAGAGTTTATTTTATTTTTATTTATTTTATTTTATTCTTTTATATCGAGGATAATGGAATAAGCACTCACGTGCTTTTTTTTTTACATCCAGTCCCCGTGTGTATGCGGTTTGTCAATTCTGTCATCTGTTCCCACCGGCACACAATGGCCTACTCTTACGAAAAGCGGAACAGGATTTAACGTGTGCGCAAGATGTTCTGCGTGCGTTCGCACACGGGGCCTCGGTTTAAAGTCTCATCCGAAGGACTTTGGGGGAGAGTGGAGTCGGCACTGATGTTAACTCCAGGGAAAAATATCCCCTTGAACGGGAATCGAACCCGGGTCATCAGATTGCGAGCGCAATGTTCTAACCACTAGGCTATCCCGTCCCGTGAGAGAGAGAGAGAAGAGAGAGAGAGAGAGAGAGGAGAGAGAGAGAGAGAGAGAGAGAGAGAGAGAGGGAGGGAGGGAGAGAGAGGGAGGGAGGGAGAGAGGGAGAGAGAGTACAGAGAGAGAGAGAGGGAGAGTACAGAGAGAGACAGAGTAGAGTAGAGAGAGAGGGAGAGACAGAGACAGACAGACGGACAGACACTGAGACAGACAGACAGACAGACAGACAGACAGAAAGATCGAGATAGACAGCCAGCCAGAGAGGTTGAATGAGAGACAGAGATAGATAGATAGATGGATAGACAGAGACAGAGACTGATAGACAGACGGAGGCAGACAGAGGCAGAGACAGAGAGAGAGACAGAAAGAGAGACAAAAGGCTAGAGATGCAGAGAAACAGGCATACCCAGACAGACAAACCGACAGACAGACAGACAGACAGAGAGACAGACAGACGTAGACACACAGACAGACCGACAGACAGACGTAGATAGACAGACATGCAAACAAACAGACAGACAGACGGACAGACAAAGAAAGAAGAGGAGACTTCTGACTGAAAAATGTGTGGCATTAATGTGCGTGTATTTTTCTCCTCTGCCACTTTTTCTTTTCCTTTCTTTCTTTCCTTCCTTTTCCCCCTTTCTTTCTATCGCTCTTTCTTTCTTTCTTTCTTTTTCTTTCTTTCTTTCTTTCTTTTTTTCTTTCTTTCTTTCTTTCTTTCTTTCTTCTCTTCCTTTTTTTTTTATCTGTCTGTCTCCCTCACTCTTCCCCCCAATATTTTTCTTTCTTTCTTTCTTTTTCTTTCTTTCTTATCTTTCTTTCTTTCTTTTTCTTTTTCTTTCTCTCTCTCTTTCTTTCTTTCTTTCTTTCTTTTTTTTCTCGCCTGTTTCTTTCTTTCTCTCCCACTCTTTCTTTCTTTCACTCTTCCTTTCTTTCATTCTTTCTTTTTCTTTTTCTTCCTTCTAGTCTTTCATTCATTCTTTTTTGTGCTTCCCTTTCTCATTAAAAAAATTCCTTTCTTCGTTTTATTATTTTAAAAAATCCCACTTCCTTTCTTTCTTCCTTCCTGCCTTTTATTCCTGCCTCGTTTTTTTCTTTGTTTCGTTCTTTTTTCCCTGTCTTCCTTCCTTCCTTCCTTTCTGCCATATTTCCCATCTTTCTTCCGTTCATACCTTCATTTTTGTTCTTTCCTTCCTGTTTCCCTTTCTGTCTTTTCTCCTTTTCTGCAATTAGCGCAGTGACGACAGCTTCTGTGTGCTGCACTCTGCTTCCTCTGAGAGTGTCAGACATGGAGAGAGTACAGAGAGAGAGAGAGAGAGAGAGAGAGAGAGAGAGAGAGAGAGAGAGAGAGAGAGAGAGAGACAGAGAGAGAGAGAGAGGAGAGAGAGAAGTAGAGAGGGAGAGAGGGAAAGAGAGAGGGGGAGAGACGAGTACAGAGAGAGAGAGAAGGAGAGAGAGAGAGAGAGAGAGAGAGAGAGAGAGAGAGAGAGAGAGGGAGGGAGGGAGAGAGAGTGAGTTAGAGAGAGAGAAAGAGAGAGAGAAAGAGAGAGAGAAAGAGAGAGAGTTTATTTTATTTTTATTTATTTTATTTTTATTCTTTTATATCGAGGATAATGGAATAAGCACTCACGTGCTTTTCTTTTTACATTCAGTCCCCGTGTGTATGCAGTTTGTTAATTCTGTCATCTGTTCCCACCGGCACACAATGGCCTACTCTTACGAAAAGCGGAACAGGATTTAACGTGTGCGCAAGATGTTCTGCGTGCGTTCGCACACGGGGCCTCGGTTTAAAGTCTCATCCGAAGGACCTTGGGGGAGAGTGGAGTCTGCGCTGATGTTAACTCCAGGGAAAAATATCCCCTTGAACGGGAATCGAACCCGGGTCATCAGATTGCGAGCGCAATGTTCTAACCACTAGGCTATCCCGTCCCGTGAGAGAGAGAGAGAGAGAGAGAGAGAGAGAGAGAGAGAGAGAGAGAGAGAGAGAGAGAGAGAGAGAGAGAGAGAGAGAGAGAGAGAGAACGAAAAGACAGAAAAAAAAGATGAGTCACTGTGTGTGTGCGTGTTTGTGTGTGTGTGTGGGTGTGTGCGTGTATGTGTGTGTGTGTGTTTGTGCATGTATGTGTATGTGTGTGCGTGTGTGCGTGTGCGTGTGTGTGTGCGTGTGTGTGCGTGTGTGTGTGTGTGTGCCCGATTTGAATGCTTTTTTTCTTCATCTCCACCCCCACCACAACCCCCCCTCCCCCTCGTCTAAAGTTGCGGATGCAGAGACCTGTGTGTGCAAAGGGGAGTCATGATTTTCCCATAGTTCTGCATCATCCCAGAATAGGCAGCTTTTGCTTCGCAGCGTTGCCCTCCGTTTACACTCTGTGTGTGTGTGTGTGTGTGTGTGTGTGTGTGGTGTGTGTGTGTGTGTGTGTGTGTGTGTGTGTGAGTGTTGTGTGTGTGAGTGTGTGTGAGTGTGTGTGTGTGTGTGTGTTAGTGTGTGTGTGTGTGAGTGAGTGTGTGTGAGTGTGTGTGTGTGTGTGTGTGTGTGTAAGTGAGTGTGAGTGTGTGTGTGTAAGTGAGTGTGTGTGTGTGTGAGTGTGTCTGCGTGTGTGTGTGTGTGAGTGAGTGGTGTGTGTGTGTGTGGTGTGTGTGTGAGTGTGTCTGCGTGTGTGTGTCTGTGCGTGTGTGTGTGTGTGTGGTGTGTGTGTGTGTGTCTGTGTGTATCTGTGTGTGTCTGTGTGTGTGACTGTGTGTCTGTGTCTGTGTGTCTGTGTGTGTCTTTATCTGTCTGTCTGTTCGTGTGTGTGTGTCTTTCTGTAGTTTCTGTGTGTGTTTGAGTGTGTGTGTGTGTGTGTTGTGTGTGGTGTGTGTAGTGTTTGTGTAGTGTAGTGTAGTGTAGTGTAGTGTTGTGTAGTGTCTGTCTCTTTGTTGCTCTGTCTTCCGTCTCTTGTTATCTGTCGATCTGTCTTATTTTCGTAAGTGCTTGTCTCTGTCTTTGTCTGGTCTCTCTCCGTCTCTTGTCTATTGTCTGTCTGTGGTCTCTGTCTGTCCCTTCCGTCTCTTTGTCTCTCTGTCTGTCTGTGTGTCTGTTCTGTCTTTCTGTCTGTGTGTCTGTTGTGTGTTGTCTGTCTCTATTTTGGTAAGTGGCACGATCTTCCCCGTTACCTTTCCACGCCCCATTCCCCGTTTTTTTCTTTTGTGACATTCACCATACCACTAAGTTCAAGCGCTAAGAAATTTGCGCACGCCAACACACACGCAAAACACACACACGCGCGCGCGCGCGCCGATGCACGCATTACGCACACATATACATCACGGACGCGCGCTACAGAGAATCACACGCACACAAACCACACACAACCACAGACATTAGAGAGAGGTGATGAGAGAGAGAGAGAAGAGAGACGGAGAGAGGAGAGCTGGGAGAGGAGAGAGGACGAGTGTTGTGAGAGATGAGAGAGAAGAGAGAACGAGTAAGCAGACAAGACAGACAGAGAGAGGGAAGGTGATCGAGAGAGAAAAAAATGAGATAGGTGAGCGACAAAGCAGACCGGAGAGAGAGAGACAGAGAGGGGGAGAATGAGAGAGAGAAAGTGAGAGGAGAGAAGCAGACAGAGAGAGAGGAGAGAGAGAGAGGAGAGAGAGAGGAGAGAGACAAGCAGAGAGAGACAGAGAGAGAGAGAGAGAGAGAGAGAGAGAGAAAGCCAGACAGAGAGAGGAGAAGAGAGATTGAGAGAGAGAGAGAGCGAGACAAGAGAAAGAGAGAGAGAGAGGATGAGAGGGAGAGAGAGCGAAGCAGAAAAGAGAGATAGAGAGAGATGAAGTAGCAGAGAGGAGAGAGATGGATGAGAGAGAGAGAGAGAGAGATGCAGACCAGGAAATAATCATATTATTCTAAATTTCTTATACAGACAGGGACAGACAGACAGAGAGAGAGGAAGAGAGGAGGAGAAGTGAGAGAGATGAGAAGCAGACAGAGAGAGAGGGAGAGAGAGAGATAAGAGAGAGAGAAGAGAGAGAGAGAATGAGAGAGAGAAGCAGACAGAACTAGACGAGAGAGAGCGGGAGAGGAGAGAAGAAAAATGAATAGAGAGAGAGCGACAAGAAGACAGACCAGACAGAAGGGAGAGAGAGATTGAGAGAGAAATAGAGAGAGAAAGAGATGAGAGATGAGAGAGTCGGAGAGAGAGAAGCAGACAGACAGTCAGGACTGACAGAGAGCAGAGAGAGAGAGAGAGAGGGAGAAGAGAAGCAGACAGAGAGAGAGAGAGGGGGGGGGGGGGGGAGAAGAAGCAGTAGAGGAGAGAGAGAGAGATGATGAGAGAGAGAGGACTTGAGATAGAGACAGAGTGACAGAGACGAGAGAGAGGAGAAGGAAGACAGAGAGAGAGGAGAGAGAGAGAGAGGAGAGAGAGAGAGAGAGGGGAGACAAGCAGCCAGACAGACCAGAAGACAGAGGGAGAGAGATGAAAAAAAAAATGAGAGAGAGAAAGACAAGCAGGACAGAAAGAGAGAGAGAGAGAGAGACGACAGACATGGATGAGAGAGAGAGAAGAGATGGAAGAGAGATGAGAAGAGAGAGCGAGAGAGAAAGAGAAGCAGACAGACCAGAGAGAGAGAGAGTGAGATGATGAGAGAGAGATGAGAGAGAGAGACGAGAGAGAGAGAGAGAGAGGACAAAAAGAGAGAGAGAGAGACAAGCAGCTGACAGAGAGGAGAGAGAGAGTGAGAGAGAGAGAGAGAGAGAGAGAGATGAAGGAGAGAGAGAGGAGAGAGAAGGAGACAGGAAAAATGCGGTGAGAGCAAGCAGAGAGAGAAGATTGAGAGATGAGACGATGGTGAGAGAGAGTGAGAGAGAAGCTGACAGACAGGGACAGAGAGGAGAGAGTGAGAGATGAGAGAGAGACAAGCGAGGCGAGAGAGAGATTGACGAGAGGAGGGGGAGAGGAGAGAGAGAGAGAGAGCGAGAGGAGAGAGAAGCAGGACAGAGAAAGAGAGAGTGAGACAGAGAGAGAGAGAAGAAGCAGAAGGACAGACAGACAGACAGAGAGAGAGAGAGACAGAGGGGAGGGGGAGAGAAGAGAGAGAGAGAGAGAGAGAGAGAGAGAAGCGACAGAAGACAGACAGAGAGAGAGAGAGAGAGAGAGAGATATGAGGAGAGAGAGAGGAAGTAGTAGAGAGAGAGAGGAGAGAGAAAGAGAAGCCAGACAGAGAGATGAGAGAGAGAGAGGGAGAGAGAGAGACAAACGAGAGCGGAGATACAAAGCCGACAGGGACAGATAGACAGAGCAGAGAGAGAGAGAGAGGAGGAGAGGAGGATGAGAGAGAGAGAGAGAGAAGGATACAGAGAAAAAAATGAGAGAGCGGACAAGCAGAGAGAGAGAGATGAGAGGAGACGAGAGAGAGAGTGAGAGAGAGAGAGAGGAGAGAGAAGCAGACAGACAGACAGAGTGAGAGAGAGAGACGAGGAGACGAGAAGAGAGAGACAAAAGAGACAAGCAGAGAGAGGAGAGAGAGGAGAGAGAGAGAGAGAGAGAGAGAGAGAGCAGAGAGAGAAAGAAAGAAGCAGAAAGAGAGAGAGAGAGAAGAAGAGAGAGAGAGAGAAGCAGACAGACAGAAGACAGACAGAGGAGTGAGAGAGAGACAGAGAGAGAGGAGAAGAAGAGAGAGAGCGGCGACAGACAGAAGGACATAGAGCGGAGAGAGAGAGAAGAGAGAGAGATGAGAAGCAGACAGACAGCGACCAGACAGAGAGAGAGAGAGGACCAGAGAGAGAGGGAGAGATGAGAGAGGCGGAGAGACCCGAGAGACGGAGAGAAGAGAAAGGAACAGACAGACAGAGAGAGATGAGAGAGAGAGAGAGTGAGAAGAGAGAGAGATGAGTTCCGAGATGAGAGAGATGAAGGAGAGAGACGAGAGAGAAAGAGAAGAATGACCAGAGAGAGAAGAGCAGCGGAGAGAGAGCAGAGAGAGACAAAACAGAGAGAGAGAGACATGCAGACAGACAGATAGAAAGAGTGGAGAGAGAGAGAGAGAGAGGAGAGAGAGAGAGAGAGAAGGAGACAGGAAGAAAAATGATGAGAGAGTCAAGCGATGAGAGACGTGAGAGAGATGAGATGAGGAGAGAGAGAGAGAGAGAGAGAGAGAGAGAAGAGAGAAGCAGACAGACAGGACAGAGAGAGAGAGAGAGAGAGAGAGAGAGAAGAGAGAGACGAGAGAGAGGTGAGAAGTGAGAGATGAGGACAAGCAGAGAGAGAGGGAGATGGAGAGATGAGCAGAGAGGAGAGAGATGAGTAGGAGAGAGAGAGAGAGAGAGAGGAGAGAGAAGAAGCAGACAGAGAGAGAGAGAGAGACAGGAGATGAGATGAGAAGCCAGACGACAGGGACAGCCTGACAGAGAGAGAGAGAGACGAGAGAGAGGGGAGAGTGATGAGAGAGAGAAGCAGACAGAAGACAGACAGAGAGAGAGAGAGGAGAGAGAGAGAGAGAGCGACAAGCAGACAGACAGACGACAGACAGACAGAGTGAGAGAGAGCAGACAGAGAGAGAGAGAGAGAGTATGAGAGAGAGAGAGAGAGAGACAGAGATGAGGGGGCGTGATAAAGACAATGTAGATTGATAAGAGAGAGAGAGAGAGAGAGCGAGAGAGAGTAAGCAGACAGACAGACAGAGAGGAGAAGAGAGAGAAGGAGAAGAGAGGAGAGAAGAGAGAGAGCCGACAGTCAGACAGACAAGTCAGACAGGACAGAGAGAGATGAGAGAGAGATGAGTGAGAGAGAGAGAGGAAGCAGACAGACAGGCCAGACAGACAGACAGACAGAGAGATGAGAGGAGAGAGGAGAGAGGAGAGAGTGAGGAGAGAGGAAGCAGCAGAACGAGACGCAGACCAGACAGGGAAGAGAGAGAGAGAGAGAGATGAGAGAGAGAGGAGGAGAGAGAGAGAGAGAGAGGAGAAGCAGACAGACAGACAGACAGACTGAGAGAGACGAGAGAGAGAGAGAGAGATGGAGAGAGAGAGAGAGAGAGAGAGAGTGAAGCAGACATAGACGACAGGACAGCAGACAGACAACGAGAGAGAGAGTGAGAGAGAGTGAGAAGAGAGAGGAGAGATGAGAGAGAGAGAGAGAGTTCTGTCACAGTCTTGGAGCAGGCAGTGCAGTCTCGGTGTCAGGCATTTGTATTGTGCAGTAACGCTGCCGTTCCTCTTGTGCACTTGTTTCTGTTGCCCTGTCTAAGTGTATTGTCTGTTTGTCAGTTTTTGTTGTGAGTCTTTTGTGTTGTTTCATTGGTGAAAAGGAGAGAGGAGGACCTTTCTCTGTCTGCTTCTCTTGTCGGTCTGTCTTCCTCTATCTCTTTGCGCGCGGCGCGTTTTTCAAATTTCATTTTTAATTTCATCTTTTATATCGAGGAATAATGGAATAAGTCTTATGGGTTTTTTAAATCCAAGGGTCCCCGGTGTGTGCCGGTTTTGTAAATTCTGTCATCTGTTCCCACCGGAACACTATGGCCTTCTCTTACGAAAAGCGTGGCAATGGATATAATCGTGTGAGTAGATATTCTGCATTGCGTTTCGCACAGGGGCCTGGGTTTATAGGTCTCATCCGATTGACCGCTGTGCGTGGGTGCGGTGCGTGCGTGCGTGCGTCGTAGTGTGTGTGTTGTGAGAGAGAGAGAGAGAGAGAGAGGTGAGAGAGAGGAGAGATGGGAGTGAGAGAGATGGAGTTGAGGGAGAGAGAGAGAGAGAGAGAGGAATGGCACCAATCCACCTCGCCTATCAAAAACCACACACACCCACACACAACACAACAAACACACATCCATCTCCCCACACCCACCATCTATTCCCCCCCCCCCCCCCCCCCCCCCCCCCCCCCCCCCCCCCCCCCCCACCCCCCTCCCCCCCCCCCCCCCCCCCCCCCCCACCCCCCCCCCCCCCCCCCCCCCCCCACCCCCCCCCCCCCCCTCCCCCCCCCCCCACCCCCCCCCCCCCCCCCCCCACCCCCCCCCCCCCCCCCCCCCCCACCCCCCCCCACGCTGCTCGAACACATTTCGCCTCTTTGGGTATGGTCTAATAAGAATCAAAATCCAAACCTTGTACTGTACGTCAGAAAAATCTGGAGTATAAATCACACTGTACCCAGCTACAGGTAAAGAGGACATAGAAGATAACCAGAGTTATTGGGATGCTCTTCGCTTGGCAAAGGAGGATGCCAGAAGTTACATACTTGGAAAAATACACTTTTTTTTTAAAAGTTGACTTTTTTTTCTCCGAGATAATGTCTTCAGTTATTTTGGTGAGGTGGTTGTGGAAGAGAGTTTTACGATTTACGTGTCATTTCTCTGTCAGTTTTGTTTATCTGTCTGTCTATGTCTGTCTGTCTGTCTGTCTGTTGTTTCTCTCTTTCTCTCAGCTCTCTTCTTCTCTCTCTTCTCTTTCTCTCTTCCTATCCTCTCTCTCTCTCTCTCTCTCACTCTCTATCTATCTGCTGAGAGAAGCAAAACAATTTTACCTTTTCTTGAAAGCATGAGAGGAGAGAGAACTAAAAAAGCTTTTTATGGACGGGATTAGCTAGTGGTTTAGAACACCGTCTATTGTCGCATGGTTACGCTGGTTTTCTGTAATTCTGTACCTTCTCTAACTTATTTTTATTCATCTCTTTCTTTTGCGGGCGATTCTTGTTTCTGATCCGTATTCATGTCTTGGCTGGTTCTGGAGGGCGAGGGTTGAATCTTTGCTGAGGGGTCCGTTGTTGGTGATTTTTACATCACCGTTCCTGGTCCGTAGGTCTAAGTCGGACCGTTCAGGGCACCCTGTGCACTGAAGATAATGCAACCGCTCTCCACTCCTCACAAGTAAAGAAGAAAGAAAAAGAAAAACAAGCACACCAAACAAAAAACCATCCACCACCAACTAAACCAACCAATAAAACAACCAATTAAACACCCAATAAACAACAACCAACAACAACCAACCAACAACAACCACCAACCAACCAAATAAACCAACCAACAACCAAACCACACCAACCAACAACCAAATAAAAACCCAATATCAACCAACCAACAAACAAACTAACCAACCAACCAACCAACCAAACCAACCAACCAACCAACCAACAAAAACCTTGAGATTTTTGTTAAATATTTTGCCAAATATTTCTGCGGGTATTACAAGAAGAAAAAAAAAAAGGCCACCCCACGACAGTGATAACATCAAAATGGAGTAATAAGGGAGAGAAATAGATGATTTTTGGAACTGATTGATTACGTTTTCAGTCACTTAAAGACCACTAACAAAAACTCCACCAAAACGTGTACCAAAACAACTACACTCCAAACACAACTCTACAACTATACAACACACCAAACACACACACACAGGACACACACACACAACACCACACCCACACAACCCCCCCAACACAACACCACACCACACATACACACAACAACACAAAACACAACAACACACACACACACAACACACAAACCCACACACAAACACCTTCTCCACCACCCCTACCCTACTCCATCCTAAGCATCTTACTGACCTCACAGCTACGAAAAACTAAATCAGCCTTTTATTTCCAGCTTACGTCCACAAACGACATAGTCACCCCGACACAGATCGGCTGAAAATGAAAAAATCCAAAACAAAATAATCGCAGTAAAAAAAGAGAAGCAAGCAAAGAAACAAACAATAAAAAAGCAGAACGGTCAGAGAAGAGGCATGCGCGGCTCTCTGTGGAGGGTGACCAGAGCAGGTGGCATTCAAGGCTATCTTGCGGTATATCCGCTTCAGCAGCAGCGGCAGCAGCGAACAGGCTAAGGCTGCGTGTGCTGTACACTGCAGGGAGCCGGGGTGAAGTTGAAAGCTCCTGAGGATGCGTGACAAGGACCAGATAGTCTGTGTTGTGTTGTGTGTGTGTGTGTCTTTTGAGTGTGTGTGTGTGTGTGTGTGTCTGTCTGTTTTCGTTCGTTCTATTGTCTGTCTGTCTGTTCTGTCAATCTATCTATCTATTATCTATCGATCTATCTATCATCTATCTATCGTTCTATCTCTTATCTCTCTATCAGTCTGTCTTGTCTATCTCTCTGCTTTCTGTCTATCTATCAATCTATCTTTACAGTTATCTATTCCTTCTTTTATTCTTTATTTTTTCTTTTCCTTATTTTCATCTTTCTTTACTTCCTTCTTTTCTCTCCTTACTTTTACATCTATCTGTCTGTCTGTCTATCTGCCAGCCTTTCTCCGATCTATCTATCTATCTATCTATCTATCTATCTATCTATCTATCTATCTATCTATCTATATATCTATCTATCTATCTATCTATCTATCTATCTATCTATCTATCTATCTATCTGTCTGTCTGTCTGTCTGTCTGTCTGTCTGTCTGCTAGCCTTTCTTCTTTCTTTCTTTTCTTTCTTTCTTTCTTTCTTCTTTCTTTCTTTCTCTCCGTCTGTCTTTCTTTTTGTCTGTCTTTCTGCCTGCCTGCCTGCCTTTTTATCTTTCTTTCTTTTCTTGTCTTTCTTTTATCTACACTTCTTCTCCGCTCTTTCCTTTCTTTTACTTGCTTCTTTATTTTACTATTACCATCACTTTTTGTGTGGTTGTTACCTTTTCCACGTCTGCTCTTGAACTTGACAGCTGAGGCCACTGTGTCATGTGATACGCGCTACTTCCTTTCTTGTCACAGCCAATCAAAAGTTCTGACATATCTGCACTTTTTCCACTGAGCCAATCACGACAAAGGAGACTTCTGGAGACACGTTTAATGAGCAAGGTTTTTTGTGTGTGCATTTTTGTGTGTCCTCTTGTTCTTTTGTGTGTGTTTCCTTTGCATATTTTCTCTGTTCCGTTTAATTTGATGTTTGTCTGCTGCCAGTCTTCATGTCTGTCCGTCTGTCTGTCTTTGTGACTGCTTGTCTGTCTGTATTGCCAATCTCTGTGTTTTTGAGTTCGGTATTTAGATTTGAAGTACGTCACGCAAACACGCGAGCGCACGTGCACAGAAGAACATAGACAGACAGACAGACAGACAGACTACCCCCCCTTCACACAC
>CM054145.1:54431034-54433534 GCA_028751875.1 Rapana venosa
TCCAGGGAAAGAATTGTCCTCAGACGGGCACCATAGCGGAGACTGGAACCTGCGCCCTCTCAGTTAGCGTCAGATCACAGGCAGGATGATCTAACCACTAGGTCACCGCACATTCTTTTCCCCACCCAAACATCCTGGTGGTTAGAGTGAGGCGCTTTGCGTTTCGCTCGTGATCTGCTGACCTGAGTTCGAATCTCGTTCAACAGGATTTTTCCTCTGGAGTTAACATCAGTGCCGACTCCACTTCCCAACAAAAGTAATAATAATAATAATAATAATAATAATGTATGGAATTTATATAGCGCTGAATCTTGTAAAGGCACAAATCAAAGCGCTCAGATGACTTTTTTTTTTTTTTTAAATATCGAGGATAATGGAATAAGCACTCATGTGCTTTTTACATCCAGTCCCCGTGTGTATGCGGTTTTGTAAATTTTGTCATCTGTTCCCACCAGCACACAATGGCCTACTCTTTCGAAAAGCGGAACAGGATTTAACGTGTGCGCAAGATGTTCTGCATGCCTTCGCACACGGGGCCTCGGTTTATAGTCTCATCCGAAGGACTTCCCAACAAAAGTCCTTCGGATGAGACTATAAACCGAGGTCCAGTGTGCCAACGCACGCAGAACATCTTGCGCACACATTTACAACCCGTTCCGCTTTTCGGAAGAGTAGGCCTTTATGTGTGCCGATGGGAACTGATGGCAAGATGTACATAACTGCAGACACAAGTAAAATAAAGTACACGAGAGCTTCTTCCATTATCTTCGAAATGAAAGAATAAAATAAAAATAAAAGAATAAGAAAATTTTAAAAAAACCGAAATAGGACGGTAAAAGGAAAACAAACCGGCTTTCCAACTCCCCCCCACACATCTGCTTTTCCAAGCTGAAATAGGAGAAGCCCCAGCAAAAACGAGGTTACCTTCAGTTCTTCAGCTTCAAGACACTCAGACTTCATCATCTTCCCATACCATACAAACACACGCGCACACGCGTGCATGCGTGCAGACGCGCATACATACATGCATACATACAAACACACACACCATACACATAGGCACAGATACCCATAAACACACACACACACACACACTCACACACACACACACTCACTCATCACTCACATCACTCACTCAACCACAACACACACACACACACACTCTCAACACACACACACACACTCACTCACAACACACACTCACACACACACACACACTCACCTCACTGCATTGCTTATTCAATGTACCATCTGGAAAAAAAAATTTGACTTTGACTTTGACTGAAATTTGACTTTGACTCACTCACACACAAACACATACATCAGCACCCCCCTTCCCCGCCCCATACAGACAAACACCACCCAACCCTACACTAGATGCAGCTAATGTGTTTTGGCCCCTGTGTGTGTGTGTGTGTGTGTGTGAAAGTCAAAGTCAAAGTCAGTTAATTATTTCCAGATGGTACATTGGATGAGCAATGCATTTGCATTTTAAAAATATTCTTCTATTCTTTTATTTCGAGGATAATGGAATAAGCTCTCATGTGATTTTTTTCATCCAGTCCCCTTGTGTATGCAGTTTTGTAAATTTTGTCATCCGTTCCCACCGGCACACAATGGCCTACTCTTCAG
Organism: Rapana venosa; assembly: GCA_028751875.1. Taxonomy (NCBI): domain Eukaryota; kingdom Metazoa; phylum Mollusca; class Gastropoda; order Neogastropoda; family Muricidae; genus Rapana; species Rapana venosa. The sequence continues at coordinate 54,432,667 of CM054145.1, forward strand.
AAAAGTACGTGTGTGTGTGTGTGTGTGTGTGTGTGTGTCTGTTGAAGGAGTATTTATTTTTAAAAAAATGTTTTTATTTATACCCCTTTAAGTCACGAGATTTGTCTGCGTGAAATTCCGGCTGCTCTCCCCGGGGAAAGCGCGTCGCCACAAGAGCAGCGGCGCCCTTTTTTTTTTTTGGTCTGCAACTGTATTTGTTCCCCTATCAGAGTGGCTTTTTCTAAGAATTTTGCCAGCGACAACTCTCTTGTTGCCGTGGGTTCTTTTACGTGCGCTGAATAATTTTGTGTAACACACCGGACCTCGGTTTATCGTCTCATCCGAAAGACTAGCGCCCAGACCACCATTCATGGTCTAATGGATGGGGGAAAAGTTTTGGGACGTAAACGGGATTCGAACTACTGCACATTTCCGACCCGGACTTTTCGCTTTCTAGACAGGCGCGTTACCTCTAGACCACCGATCCACTCTAGGAGGAAAGCAGCAGTAGGTAGGTAGGTGGGGTGATCAACCACAGAGGGACAGAGAGTTGAACAAACACACACACCTTCAACACCATACGTCAGAAAAACAAAGCCTGGCAGATTCTTGAAAACCACACACGCGCATGCACCTGCATGCAAACACACACACACACACACACGAGCGCGCACACACACGCACAAACAGACACCTACAGACACAACACAGAGACACACACAGACATACACATAGACACAAACACACACTCACACACAGACACAGACAGACACACACCCACACCCACACACGCACACGTATGTAAGTACGCACGTGCAGACACATTCACGCATGCACTCAAACACACCTACACATATACACGGACGCGCGCGTACACGCACGCACACTA
>CM054145.1:54436034-54446034 GCA_028751875.1 Rapana venosa
AATCTATAACAAATAACCTTAAAAGCCACACGCTCAAATTCTGCACATCAACCCTTGCCAACATTTGGAATTTCTCCTGTATCCCACCACACTGCACATTGCACAGCGGGGTGCAGCGTGTGTGAAATGGCTTATACACGCAAATGAAGGCCTGCAAATTCCATCACTCTCAAAAATAAAGTATACAAATATCACAGACATACACACACACATGCGCCCTCGCGCGCGCGCGCGCGCACACACACACACAACGACACATCCCCCCCCCCTCTCTACATATACACACACATGCGCACACAAACGAATTCACATTCAGACAGAATCTTTTTTCATTCTAATGGGTGGCGCTGCTTTTGTGGCGATTAAATTTCATGTGCTGGTCTGTCGTGACTGAAAGTAGCATAATTATAATACAAAACTAGAGAGAGAGAGAGAGAGAGAGAGAGAGAGAGAGAGAGAGAGAGGTAGAGAGAGAGAGAGAGAGGAGAGAGAGAAGAGAGAGAGGGAATGCAAAGACAAACGCAGTTTTATTTCACGAGGGTAATAGATTAAGTTACATGAGAGAGAGAGAGGAGAGAGAGTAGAGAGAGAGAGAGATGAGAGAGAGAGAAGAGAGAGAGAGAGATGAGAGAGAGAGAGAGAGGGAGGAGGGGAGGGAGAGAGAGAAATGACAATAGGGACAATGACAATGACAAATCTTATTTCGAGGATAATGAGAGAGGAGAGGAGAGGGAGAGAGAGAGAGAGTGAGAGAGAGAGAGAGAGAGAGAGAGAGAGGAGAGAGAGAGAGAGAGAGAGGAGAGAGAGAGGAGATGCAAAGACAAACGCAGTTTTATTTCACGAGGGTAATAGATTAATTACTGAGAGAGAGAGAGAGAGATATAGAGAAGGAGAGAGAGAGAGAGATAGAGAGAGAGGAGAGAGAGAGAGAGAGAGATGAGAGAGGAGAGAGAGATGAGAGAGAGAGGGAGAGAAGAGAGAGAGAGAGAGAAGCTACGGTGAATAACCCTCTCTGTGTCTTTCTGGTCTGTCAGGTTAGACACTGGTTCCTTGTCCAAGTGACGTAAATTGCCGATGACGACTAGTACAGCGTACTGGTATATGCTGTTTGTTTTAATTTTGTAAAAAATATCCTTTTTTTTTTTCCGTGTATGCGACTGTTGACCTACTATTAAGGTAGCCGCATTCCGACTTTAAGGATGATGTCTAAACGTGACACCAGAGTGCATGCGTCTTTGAAATTGTATCACCTGTTCCTAGTGACGCGCAATGGTCTACTCCTCTGAAAGACTGATCGGGTTTTAACGTGTGCTCAATATGTTTTGCGTGCGTTGGCACAAGGGGCATCAGTTTACAGTCCCATTAGAAAAAAACTTTCGGGGGAGTGGAGTCGGTACTGATATTAGCTCCAGGGGGAACAATCCTCTCGAACAGGGATGGCGCGAACCCGAGGCATTAGATCACAAACGCAACGCTCTAACCACTTGGCTATCCTGCCCCCTTTTACAAAAGCTTAATCTTACATATTTTTTTTTATAAGTTCTGAGTGATTTCCTAAAAATGTCGACCTATGAAATAATCCGAACACACGATTTCAATTCAGAAATAGCCACTACATCTATCCTTAAAAACGTCCACAGAAAAAACCCTTACCAAACAGCATATAACAAATTTATACCTGCAGTTCGGCACAATCACTCTCTGTGTTGTCTAGTTCCTCAAAACTGTCAGAGGGTGTAGACATGACAGTGTGTGTGTTCCCTCTCCCTAACCTCCGCTCACAACACTGCCAGTCATTACAGGAACAATAGGATTGCTGTTATCTTTTATTGTTTTTTGTTTTGTTATTCAAACAGGGGTCTTTTGTGCCCTCTTCAAAGTTTTTATTTTGTTGTTTTATTTTATTTTTGGTGGTTTTTTTTATATAAAAAACCTCCTTTGTCATTTTGAGAGAGAAAGGAGATGGGCGCCGCCCTTCAATATGCTGGCCCATAGAGAAAAGTTGAGGTCTCTGACACCTCGCTCTCCAACGACCCCATAAGTTATGGGACACCTTTACCTTTGTCATTTTTTGGGGGGGGGGTCCTTGGTATGATTAATTTTCAGTGAGAGCGTATGTAGGTGGGTTTTTATTTTTTATTTTTGGGGGGTGGGGGTTGTTTTATTTCGGGGTTCTTTTCGTTCCTGGCTAGAGCTCCAAAGGGTCCCCAAAGTGGTGAGATTTTTGGATTCGACCGGATTTTGCCCACCTTTAAAGCAGGTAGCGATTCCCGACTTTGGGGCTGGCGTTCAAAGGAAGGACGTGTGAATGCCTTCCCCACTTTTTACCATCCGCTCCTTACCGGCACCGACACGGCCTACTCTTCCGAAAAAGCATAATGGGTTTTAAATTTGACAGATGTTCTGTGTCGTTCTAACACGGGCCTCAGTTTTATTTCTCATGGGGGTTTTGGGGGGAGTGGAGTGAGCACTGATGTTAACTCCAGGGGAATAAAGTCCCAGTGAACTAGGGGTCTGGTGGGGACTCGAACCCAGGCCGTCGAAATTGCAAACACTACGCTCTAACCACTAGGCTAGCATGTCCCCTGTTTCCTTTTTTCCCCCTTTCTTTTATTTTGTATGTTTACTTCTTTTTAGCCAGGGGGGAGGGAGGGGTGGGGGTGGGAGAGGGACGGGGGGGGGGGGGGGGGGGGGATTTTATCCCCTACTTTACCTCTTCTACTGTGTGGTTTGGAAACAAAGGACAGAGTTGCCTGGGTCTGTAAATCATCTGTTTCTCTGTCTGCCTGTCTGGCTGTCTGTGTCTGTCTGCCTGTCTGTTTGTCTTACTGTCTGTGTCTGTCTGTCTGTCTGTCTGACTTTCTCTCCTCTCTTTCTCTGCGCACACGCGCGCGCGTGTATGTGTGTGTATGTGCGTTTGAGAGAAGAAAGAGAGAGAAGAGAGAGAGAGAGAGAGAGAGAGAGGAGGAGAGGAGAGAAGATGGAAGAGGGAGATGATTGAAGGAGAGGAGAGAGAGAGAGAGGTGAATATCTTTTTCCTTCTTATTTTGCAAGGGTTACTGATAAGTATTAATACTTTTTGGGGGGTCATTGGCCCTTAGAGAGACACAGAGCGAGAGGAACTCAGAAACTCAGAAATTAATGTATCTCAGCCTTAGGCCATAATACATGGTTGGGTAGTGAGAGAGAGAGAGGAGAGAGAGGGCGAGGAGGAGGAGAGAGGAAGAGATGAGAGAGAGAGGAGAGAGAGATTTGTTTTTCCTTCTTTTTATATTTTAAGGGTTATATATAAGCATTCATATTTTTTATCATCTGGCCTTGAGAGGAGAGAGAGGAGAGAGAGATGAGGAGGAAGAGAGAGGAGAGAGAGAGAGAGAAGGAGAGAGAGAGAGAGAGACGAGAGAGAGAAATGCAGAAAGAGAGGGGGATAGAGAAGGAAAGCGATAAAAAGAACTTAACGCTTCAGTACACCTGCAATAAAAAGGGTGATTAATTACAATAATAAGCAAAGGAATGCTATTATACTCTCTCTCTGTCTGTCTGTCTCTCTCTCTCTCTGTGTCTGTCTTTCTGTCTCTGTCTCTCTCTCTCCTTTCATCTTTGGCAGTCTCGAATTAACGCCATCCCCGCTCCCCTAAAGAAAAAAAGAAAAAAAAGAAAGAAAAGAAAACAGAAAAAAACCAAAACTATTCAGAACAGAACCCCCCGCCCTCTTATCATTGTCATCATCCCTTTTTCTCTCTTACAACCTCACCCCCCCATCCCCCCTGTGTTTTTAAAAAATAATATTGTGCATATTTTCTTTTCTTTTCCCTTTCTCGGCAGTGCCCTCACTCCCCACAACACAAACGCTCCCCAATTTTCCAGCGGAGATTTCACATGAAATTGACCGGAAAATTTCAAATCGGAGAGAAATGCCCTTTTTTCCTCCCTCCCTCCCATTCCATTCCCCACCCAAATGCTTAAAATTCAGGAAGAAAGCTAGAAATAAAGAAAGGAAGGAAGAAGAACATGAAAGAAAAGGAAAAAAAGGAAGAGCAGAGCAAGACCAAAGAAAAAATAAACATACAGACACAGACACGCACACTTACCCAATACACATAAACACAAGTGCCTTATTCACATTATTCTCGATATACACAACAACACCCCCAACAACAAAACACAACAACAACAACAACACACACACCAACACACACACACACACACACACAACACACACACTACAAGAGAGAGAGCACGAGAAGACAAAGAGACACAGAGCAGAGAGACGAGAGAGAGCAACAGAGAGAGACGAAGACGAAGAGAGGATCAACTAAGAAGAAAAGAATCGATGAAAGACACAAAGAAAACTTAAAAAGAAAAGAGGAGAGAGAAAAACCCTCTAAAAGATTAAAGAAAAAGAACCAAAAAAGAGAAAGGAAAGAAAAGACAAACGGAGAAAGGAACACACAACCAGTCGCCATGGCGCAGTGGTAAAGCACGTTTGGTTCCTAACAGAAATGTGGGTTTGAATCCTTGAGAATGATAAGTTGTTGCTTTCTTCCCCCAGAATATGACCAACTTGTTTCAGGACTGATTTTGCTTCGGGCTCAGAGGGAAGATTAAATAAAACCTTACAGCGAAGTATCATTCCCTCCATGGATGCTATGAAATGTAGCTGAAATTACTTGACCAACACTGCAGGGGGACGGGATAGCTCAGTGGTCGGAGCACTCGCCTTCCCCCAGCTAAGGTTAAGCAGCATCGAGTGCGGTTACCTCTTGGTTGGGTGACCGTTTGCGCGCCTTGGTTTCAGTACAGTCCCCGAATTCACCCAGCTGTAAATGGGTACCTGCTTCTTTAGGGTCAGGGAAGGTAAAGCAGTGAGGGAGAGGAGATGGGCGCCGCCCTCAATATGCTGGCCCTAGAGAAGTGAGGTCTCTGACGCCTCACTCATCTGCGACCTTATAGGTTATGGGACACCTTTACCTGTTAACACTGCAAGTGTCTCTTTCTCGGGCCTGGTTAACACTGGGGGTATACCACGACAGGCAGTGTAGAGAACAGCCCAGGCAAGGGGTCTCAAAGCTGGTGCAGATTGCAAGGCATCCTCATTACATCATGTCCATAACCACTGATCATCATACAATAACGGAAAACTGTTGGATGGAGCTAAAAAAACAAGCTGTAGCTTGATGCCTTTTCCCTGCTGTATTGTTGTTTGTTTATGTTGTCTGTGTATGGAAGAAATCATGCTTAAACCAAACGAAAACATTTCGTCTCCTGATTGGGTGGCCCAGTTGTTCAGGTTTCATGGTGATGGCAGATTTGGTTTCGCTATGCTTTCGTAGCTGTGGTGAGTTCATACCAGAGGCTTAGATGTCTGGAGGTTCGCGGGAGAAAGTCTTTGGAGAGACACGGTGATGATTGTCACAACAGGTGGTCACTACAGGTCTCTCACTATGGGAGAGTTGTTGACAGCAGTGGGGCTCAGTAGGTGTATTTGTGCATCTGTTGGATCTGTACAGGCACCCCTGAACACCACAGCAGTGACCCAGCAGCAGCGCAGGGCTTTTCTGGCCGGTGGCCTACTGAAAGTCTGTCGCTGATCAGCTTCTTGTGAATCTCAGGTTCTGCCTGGGGTTTATCACAGTTCTTGATTAAACCATTGTCGCTGGGGGCAACAGCAAAGTGAGAGGCTGTATGACCAGTGGCTTTCCCACTCATGGAATTCCACTTTACAGCTTAGTCTTTAGTGATCGACTATGACTCTCTGACTATAGGAGGTTTGACTTGCACAGTCCTTATGTGCTGCAGCCCTGGGGGCTGGTTGGCCTTTAGAGAACATTTCCAACGCTGACTGTCCTTATGCCCACTTGGCCGAGAGAGTGGGGATGTACTGTGGGCAAGGCATCTCCACGATAATCAAATTTCTGCCCAATTTCCCAAACAGCAGCTGCCTCCTCTGCTGTTTTGGTCATCGTCGAAAACGACGGACTAACATACAAACATATAACTATGGTGGTTACATTGGAATAAGCGGAGTGGGAACAGCAGGACAGGTATGCCAAAGGAGGACAAGACAACACAACAGAAGAAAGAACAGCAGGTAAATAAAAACAACAAAGGAAAAAATAACAGCACCTCCCTCCCCGCAACCACCCCACCCCACCCCAACAACAAATAACAAACAAACCCAAAGATGTCTACCATAGAAAAAAGAAAAAATCACATGTAGACCACACACACACACACGCACACACACACACACACACACACACACACACACACACACACACACACACACACACACACACACGCACACACACACACACACATCTATCAATCATCAAAAACTTGTAAAATTCTTGACGAAGGAAAAAGATCGACCCTCAAGCATAAAACCAATTCTTATAGCCAATGATTTGCCCTCGTTATACTGCCACGTGATCAATCATTTCGAGTTCGTCTGATCACTATAATCACCCCTCCCCTCCCCCCCTCCCCTCCCCACCCCGTAACATGAAGGAAAGGGAAATCAATGGCTAACAGCACAGCAAAGGGCAGATCAATCAGTAACGGCAAAGAAAAGAGCCGATGAGCTGACATACTGATTACAGACGGATTGTTCCAGTGTCGTGTTCCGGGAAAAGTTGGGATTTTTGGGGGAGGGGGGGGGGGAGAGGGGTGGAGGGGGGTAGTTGAAAATGGGGAAGGAGAGGGATGAGAAGACTTGGGAAACGAATAATACAGGCAAAATTAGCAGACCCCCCAAAAAACACACACACAAAAACAAAACCAAACAAAAACCAAACAAAAACACAACAAAACCAACAAACAACACCAAACACACACACACACACACACACACACAACACACACACACACACACACACACACACACACAACACACACACACACACACACACACACACACACACACACACCACACACAAACCCCCAACAAAACAAAACAAAAACAACAACAAAGAAAACAAAACAAAAACAACCAAAAAAATCCTAGACATCATGTCGTCGTTTTCGTTATTCGTTCTTTTGAACTACATCTCTCGCCCATGTCTCTCCAAAACTCTTCATCCTTCTTTTCAGCACAGACTTTTCCAACGGGGATTTATTAGAAATTGGCCAGGAAATGTCACATCAGACAGAAGCCATGTTCTTGAATGTAAGTTCATCGTTTCATCAGGCCAGAAAGAAACAAAGACAGACAGACAGAAAAAAGAAAAAGAAAGAATAGGAAACAGACACACAAAAAGAAGAAAACGAAAAAAAAAAGAACCCAAACAAGAGATACACAAAAGACATGAATAAAGCATAAGAAAAAAGAGAAAAAAACAACAACTAAAAACAAGTGACAGAAAGGAAAAGAAAAATAATTAAAACGAACATAGCAAAAAGAAGAAGCAGAAGAAGACGAAGAAGAGGAAGAAGAAGAAGAAGAAATACAAGAAGAAGAAGAAGAAAAAGAAGAAGAAGAAGAAGAAACAACAACAACATCACCACCAGCAACACACACACACACACACACACACACACACACACACACACACACACACACACACACACACACACACACACACACACACACACACACACACACACACACACACACACACACACACACACACACACACACAAAACAACACAACACAACACAACACAACACAACAGACCCGACAACCATCACACAAAACTTCAGACAGTTCCAAAGTTCTTGAAAAAAACCAAACACGAATCCACAGAACCCCTCAAACCAGTACTGCTAGCCAATGATCGGCCCTCCTTATACTGCCACGTGATCACTCGATCATTACTACTTCGTCTGATCACTAACCCCCCCCCCCCCCCCTCACCCCCCTCCTCCTCAGCCCCCCCCCCCTCCTGTTCCCCCCCCCCCCCCCCCCCTCCCTGCCCCTGTAAAAGGAAGGAAAGGGCAGACCACTGGCTAACAGCACAGACAAGGGGAGATCAATCAGTAAGAGCGAGAGAAATGTGCGGATGAGCTGACACGCTGATTACAGACGACATCTTCAAGTGTCGCGTAGCAGGGAAGGGGAGAGTGGATGAAGAGGGGGGAGGGCAGAGGGAGGAGGGAGGCAGGGTGGAGGAGATGGATGGAAAAGCTTGGAAAACTGACCAGACAGGTAAGATTTCAAGACAGCCAAAAACCATCCCGACATCTCGCTCTATTCATCATTTCGTCTTGTCAGCTGCACGGACACCCCCCCCCCCTCCCGGCCCCCTCACCCCTCCCGCCTTCACCCACTTTCCTCCTTAACTCTTCATTCAAGCCAGCACAGACTAGACTTCCCCAATTGGGATTTAGATGTGGAGTAAACCAGAAAAGATGTCATGTCACAAAAAGACGTTTTTTCTGTACGCAACTTCTTTATCCTATAAACAGGGAGAAAGAAAGAAAGAAAAGAAAGGAGAGGAAATGAAGAAAGAAAGAAAGAAGGCAAGAAATAAAGGAACAAAGAAATGAAAGGAAAGTAACAGATTCAAAGAAATAGAAAGAGAAGAAAAGAAAGAAAGCAAAGAAAGAAATGAAAAAACCCCAACCAGATGCAAAAAAAAACCCAAAGAAAAAAGAAGCACCTAACAGAACCAGTCAAAGAAAAAGAGAATTATTTATATGACAGAAACGAGTAAAAGAAAAAAAATGAAATGTTGGAATAAAACAAAAAGTAAAAGCATGCAGTAGAAGAAGAAGAAGAAGAACAATAAGCACAAGTCAAAGAAAAAAGGAATTATTTATATGAGAGAAACGAGAAAGGAAAGAAAGAAATCAAGAAATAAAAACACGCAGAAGAAGAAAAAGAAGAAGAAGAAGAAGAAGAAGATGATGAAGAAGAGGAAAAAGAAGAAGAAGAAGAAGAAGAAGAAGAAGAAGAAGTAGAAGAGAAGAAGACGAAGAAGAAGAAGTAGAAGAGGAAGAAGAAGAAGAAGAAGAAGAAGAAGAAGAAGAACAAGAAGAACAAAAGAAGAAGAAAAAAAAGAAGGCGAAGAAGAAGAAGAAGAGGAGGAAGAAGAAGAAGAGGAGGAGGAGGAAGAAGAAGAAGACGAAGAAGAAGAAAAACACGAAGAAGAAGAAGAAGAACACAAAGAAGAAGAAGAAGAAGAAGACGAAGAAGAAGACGAAGAAGAAGAAGAACACGAAGAAGAAGAAGAAGAACACGAATAAGAAGAAGAAGAACACGAAGAAGAAGAACACGAAGAAGAAGACGAAGAAGAAGAAGAACACGAAGAAGAAGAACACGAAGACGAAGAAGAAGAACACGAAGAAGAAGAAGAACACGAAGAAGAAGAAAGAAGAAGAAGAAGAAGAAGAAGAAGAAAGAAGAAGAAGAAGAAGAAGAAGAAGAAGAACACGAATAATAAGAAGAAGAACACGAAGAAGAAGAACACGAAGAAGAAAAACGAAGAAGAAGAAGAACACGAAGAAGAACACAAAAGAAGAAGAAGAAGAAGAAGAAGAAGAAGAAGAAGAAGAAGAAGAACACGAAGAAGAACACGAAGAAGAGAAGAAAGAAGAAGAAGAAGAAGAAGAAGAAGAAGAAGAAGAAGAAGAAGAAGAAGAAGAAAGATGGCGAAGAAGACGAAGAAGAAGAAGAAGAAAGAAGAAGAAGAAGAAGAAGAAGAAGAAGAAGAAGAAGAAAAGCACGTCAAAGTAAAAGGGAATTACTTTTATGAGAGAAGCAGAAAAGCCCCCAAAAAAAAAAAGAAAAAAGAAAAAAAAGAAAAAACCAGAAATAAAAACATGCAGAAGAAGAAGAGGAGGAGGAGGAAGAGGAAGAAGAAAAAAACAAGATAGGAAGACAATGACAATGAAATAAAAAGACGAACAACAACAACAACGATAAAAATACAAAAAAGTAACACACCACCAACAGACCCCCCCATACCATCAAACAAACTTCAGACAGTTTCAAAGTTCTAGTTAAAAAAATAACAACAAAAAACCCTGACCAAAAAAACCCAACCCTCAAACCAATGC
>CM054145.1:54451034-54458534 GCA_028751875.1 Rapana venosa
TGTTTTTCTATGTTCTGTTGGTGTCTCTGCGTTCTATGTGTCTGTTGGTGTCTTGTCGTTCTATGTTTGTCGGGTGTCTCTGTCGTTCATGTTCTGAATTGTTCTGTTCGTTCTTTTGGCTGTCTGGTGTCTCTGTGTTCATGTGTCTGTTTTGTGTCTCTGTTGTTCTATTTTTGCCTTGTGTCTCGCTTTGCCTCCCCTTCACAATGGGTTCCCTTCCTCTCTCTCTCTCTCTCTTCTTCTCCTCTCTCTCCTCTCTCTTCTCTCTCTCTCTTCTCTCTCTCTCTTTCCTTCAAAAAACCAGACACGTCTCTCTTTCTCTCATACGCACCTCACACCAAACAGGTGGGAAGCAGACATACACAACGCACGCACACACACACCACAACCACTGTCCGCCACACACGCAGACACGCACACACACGCAGACCACACAACACCACAGACGCACACACACACTTTTATAATTATGTGAGCTATAAGGAAAAAATAAAGAAAAAAAAAAACTTTGGACAGACGTCTTCAGGCCAAGACAGACAAGAAACCAAGGCAGACAGCCAGCCCCCGACATTAGACAGACAGCCCCGCCCCCACCCGACATTAGACGACAGCCAGCCCGCCGCCAGAATTGACAGACAGCAGACATATGACTGGTGAAAAATTGGGCTGTTATGTCGTTCCCAATTTTAGGGCAGATTGTTGTGGATTGAAAAAATTTCCTTCCCTCTTCTTGTTACAAAGTCATCAGTTACGTGTTTTGCAGTCACTGACTGGAGTGTTTGCTTTCTTGTGGCTGTTTTTTTGTTTGTTCTGTGTGTGTGTGTGTGTGTGTGTGTGTGTGTGTGTGTGTGTGTGTGTGTGTGTGTGTGTGTGTGTGTGTGTGTGTGTATCTGCCTGTCTCTCTGTGTATCTGTGTGTCTGTTTGTCTTCTTGTTAGAATGTCATCAGTTAGGTGTTGTGCAGTGACTGACATGAGCGTTTGCTTTCTTGTGGCTGTTTTCTTTCTGTGTCTGTCTGTCTTCCTGCCTGCCTGCCTCTCTCTCTCTCTCTCTCTCTCCTCTCTCTCTCTCTCTCTCTCTCTCTCTCTCTCTCTCTCTCTCTCCCTCTCTCTCTCCCCCCTCTCTCTTTCTACTAATCTGAAAGACAAATTATTGTTCCGATGCGGTTTGCATGTCGATTTCTTTTTTTGAGTATCACAGTTGGTTTTGTATTGCACGTAAATCTGAAAATTCTTAAAACTACAGACGGCATTTATCAGTGACTCGTGTGACACGCCCCTGACTAGCCTGTAAAGCTTTGAACAGAAATACATTAATTTTTTGTTGAACTCTCCCCCCCTCCCCCCCTCTCTCTCTCTCTTTCTTTCTTTCTTTCTTTCTTATAGGAGACATAAGTCATCTGAAGTCAGAGGGGACGGGATAGCCTGGTGGTTAGAGTGATGTATTCGTGATCTGCTGACCCGGGTTCGATTCCCGTTCAAGAGGATTTTTCCTCTGGAGTTAACATCAGTGCCGACTCCACTCTCCCTAAAAGTCCTTCGGATGAGACTATAAACCGAGGTCCCGTGTGCGAACGCACGCAGAATATCTTGCGCACACGTTAAAACCAGTTCCGTTTTTCGGAAGAGTAGGCCATTGTGTGCCGGTGGGAACGGATGACAAAATTGACAAAACTGCATACACACGGGGACTGGATGAAAAAAAAGCACACAAGTGCTTATTCCATTATCCTCGAAATAAAAGAATAAAAAAAAGGGTATGTCTGCCATACTTAAAAACGCAAACTTCTCAACAAGTTGTTACTTAACGGTCTCACAGGGATTCCCAGGTGTGATGAGTGAGACAGAGTGCATCATCTTCTGGATGATCTTCAGGTTGTTTAAATCGAGAACCGTTCAACCTCCACAACAGCAACAACAAATACAACAGCAGCAGCAGCGGCGGCAGCAAAACTGCAGCAGCAGCGGCAACAACAAAAACATTTTTCAACCCCAGGTCTTTGTCGAGTTACATATAACTTTATCTTTTTCTCTATAAAATTCTATCTTGATACCTCTCAGGCGTTATGGCTGCCACTTCATCAAAGCAATCAATGGTGCTCAGGAAATTTTGAATAGCGAAGATCCTTATCTTGTTGATATCATAAATCAATAACAGCATCACGAGTTTGTAAACTTTTGTAGTTTGATGTTACAGTTCTGATTTCTAGTTACATTCATTTCTGTTTTTATGACTTTTTAAAACTGTCTAATACCACCTTTGAGAAAAAGACGTTAAAAAATCATTCATATATTTGGGCACAAACACTTTTTGGACATGTGCGTTATCTCTCTACACCTTGTGTCTTTCGAGATAATCATACGTATCAATGTGCCTGTCAGTATTGAAACTGCCCTATATGGGATGATTACAGTGTTTTTGACTTGACTTAACTTGATATCCTTATTGCATTTTTCAAGCAAACTGGTAGGATCTGCTCTCTGCCTGTATCTCGTTACTCATCCGTGTGGTTTTCTCCTGAAACTCATGTCAATTTTTTTTAAAAAATTGTCTTCTGTCGAAAGGAAATTTGTTTTGCAGTGATTAAAACATATCTAAATAACTAACATACATAAACAAATGAATGCACGTGATAAAAGGTGACATTTGTTAAACACTCACACTCACACAAACTCTCTCTCTTTCATTCACCCACAACTCTATTAAAGGAAATGTGTTTTACAGTGATTAAAAATATAATTATCTAACCAACTAACAAGTAACACCCCACCCTACTGCAGTTTTAATCACTTCATTACAGATATTGCAAACAAACCACCAGACCTAGTAAAGGCACTTTCCCTTACAGCGGAAGGAGAAGTAGCTAGCGTAAAATGCTCACCCCGGTGGAAGGATACATCACTGTGATTATTATGGGATGGAGGACGGGATGGCTGGGTGATTAGTAGGTGGGTTGTGGAATGTGATGTGGGGCTTAACTGGGAAATACTGATCTCCAGCTTGAAGAAGCAGGGGCAGGCATGTGTTGCCTGTCTTACTGTGCTGTGTACTGCACTGTACTGTGGGGACTGTGAGTTTAGGAAACTGCTAGTGGTGGGAAAGTTCGTTCTGATTTCCGGGGAGTTTTTTTGGAGGGGGAGTGGGTGTCTTTAGTTGTTTCTGTTGTTTTCATTTGTATGATGTGATGGGAGCTAAGGCCTCCAAAACATACGGCATGGAAATCAGTGCAGAGAAGACCAAACTGATGACTAATAACACCAACGGCATTAGCACTGATATCAGGGTTAATGACCAGAAGCTGGAAACAGTTCAAAGCTTCAAGTACCTGGGAGCCATTGTATCAGACCAGGGATCCAAGCCAGAAGTAGTATGTAGGACTGCACAGACAATAACAGCTTTGTCAAAACTAAACACCATCTGGAGAGATAAAAATATCTCACTTATCTCCAAGATCAGACTAATGCGCTCCCTTGTCATATCCATATTTCTGTATGCCTGTGAATCATGGACCCTGACTGCAGATTTGGAGAGAAGAGTACAGGCGGTGGAGATGAGATGCTTTCGGAGACTCCTTGGCATCTCCTTCAAAGACCACATAAGCAACGAAAGCGTGCATAACAGAATCCAGCAAACCATTGGACCCTATGAGAACCTTCTAACGATCGTGAAAAAACGTAAACTTAAATGGTATGGGCATGTCACAAGATCCAAAGGACTTGCAAAGACAGTTTTACAAGGCACTGTCCAAGGAGAAAGAAGAAGAGGCAGACCAAGGAAGAGCTGGGAGGATAACATCAGCGAATGGACAGGCCTAGAACTCAACAAAACCCTGAGAAAGGCAGAACAGAGAGAGGAATGGAGGGAACTGGTTGTTGAGTCTTTGAGGGTGCCCCCACGGTCGTCAGACTACGGGACAGATAGATAGATAGATAGATAGATAGATAGATGGGAGCTATTGTTTTGGTTTAGTTTGGAAGACTACACACACACACGCGCGCGCGCGCGTGTGTGTTTGGGGTTAGGGGTACGTGCGTGCGTGCGTATGATTTAAGACCAATGCCCTGGGGTTTGAAATCAGGACACTATTAAATAGTTCTCCCTTTGGCTTGTTTGTAAAGCTGGCTCCAGTTGTGTGTCAGCCTGCCATTACTTTATCACACGTCATATTGGTTAGACTGCTGCCTCACCCTGACCAGAAAGATATCATAAAACACAAACTTATTCAAAACTGCACTTCTGAACATAATTATATGTCACCTACATACTGGTAGATGAAATATGAAGAAGTGTTATCTTCTGTTTCTTGTTCTTTTGTGTTCGTCAAATGGACAGGTGAGGCTCTGCTAGGCAGGCAGCAGAACTGCGTGTCTCGCAAGTCAGTGTAGAGAGCTTCTTGGCCATTGCGCTTGTGTCTCACAGGAATGTCCTCGTTGTCCCATGAACGAAAGAAGGGCCAGAATAGGCTGGTCAGTACAAGCTAACCACATCTGTACAGCAAGTCTTATAAACTGGAAGCTGTTAATGCTTGCGGCATAACAGATAAAGGTAAAGGTGGTCCTATAACCTATGCGGTCATTGGGGAACGAGGTGTCCCGAAACCACAGCTTCTCCAGGGTCCAGCATCTTGAGGGCGGCGCCCATCTCCTCTCCTTCGCTGACTTACCTTCCCTGTCCCTAAAGAGGGCAGGTACCCATTTACAGCTGGGTGAACCGGGGGACTGTACTGAAAGCCAAGGCGCGCAAACGGTCTCCCATCCACCACGTTCAATGCTGCTTAACCTTATTAGCTTGGGGAAAGCCAGTGGTGTGAACATCGAGCTATCCTGCGGCAAAGCTACAACTTAATCAGTGTCTCGGACAGGGCAGTGACTGCTGCTGCCTATGTAGGGGCCTACACTTGCAAGGCTGTGCAACACTTCATCATTGGCAGCCAGAAGCCTAACATAATCCCGCAGGTGCGCTCCTTAAACCCCCACACACTGTCCTGTCCACACTCGTTAGGAGAGGGAGGAGAATTGGCGTTAGGCTACGTGCCGAATGATGCGGAAAACACCACACTCTGAAGATTATGATGGGGTGGAATTGGAAGGGGAGGCAACAGGAAGATTTCAGGGGCAGGTCAGCCAGTCTGATGCTCGGCTAATGGAAGTTAATTACTCACAGGTGAGATTAACTCTGACAGGCTCTTGCTTTCTGTCAGTTTCTGCAATGTGCCAGTCCTCCGCATAGCTCTCTCTCTCTCTCCCTATCTCTCTCTCTCTCTCTTCCCCCCCCCACTTCTCTCTCTCCCTCTCTCTCTTCTTCCCCCCCTCTCTCCCCCCTCTCTATCTCTCGTACCCCACCTCCCACGCCCATGCTAAGCTAAGTGATTGTGATGTTAGCTGAAACAAAGATGGCGGCAGGGAGAGGGGAAGAGATTAACATTTTTGCATTGCTAAAAATGATGAGGTGATTCTTTAGAATTATTTGCGTCATGTATCGTTTATAAATCAGATTGAAGAAAGTTTTCAGGGCGATGGAGCCAGTACCGATGACTTAAAAAAAAGACCATGAAAGATAACCATTCTCTCCCACGGCAAAGTCGGATGCGCTGGGCCTGACTTGTCAGGCACTTAACAGAAGCACGAGGCATTTTCGCTAAAATGACAGACAACGATAACTGCTTTCTGAGCGTTTAAAAAAGAAGAAGGAGGAGGAGGAGGAGAAGGAGGAGGAGGAGAAGAAGAAGAGGAAGAAGAAGAGGAAGAAGAAGAAGAAGGAGGAGAAGGAGGAGGAGGAGGAGAAGGAGAAGAAAAAGAAGAAGAAGAAGTACCAATGTTATTAACTCCAGCCAGGGGGTCAAACCATTCACCTCAAAAGGAACGCAGTCATCAAAGGAGAAGACTGGAACACTCGCCCTACAGTTACCATCAGATCACAAGCACACGCTCTAGCCACTAGACTCATCAGAACCGTGACGTTTTCCTCCCCCACTAAAAAAACAAGCCCACCACTTTCATCTCACATCCGCACTGTACTGGTTGGAGTGGCAGAGAGAAGACTTTGCTTCAAGCACTAGGCTAGCTGCCGCGGAAACACTGCATTCCTCGTGACTGTTATGGGCTAGAAGGAGAAATCCCCAGGGTGCTAGTTGTGTGGGTAGTCAAGTGTGATGCTCATCCAAGGGAGACGTTAACTGCATGCAGGTGAGGCGCTAGGCAGGCAGGCAGGCAGGCAGGCAGGCAGGGAGGCAGGGAGGCAGGCAGGCAGGGAGGCAGGCAGGCAGGCAGGCACACCTGTTTCTGTTAGTCCCCAGTGCACGCTCATAAAGAGCTCATGTTCACTTTCAATGGGTTTCTCAAGAGCAAATAAAAATTAAAGTTGACGAAGACAGCTAAAGATAAGATCACAACCGGCCCCTCCTTCTCTCCCCTTCCCCTTCCTGTGGGAATGCGGAGGGCCTTTCCAGTATGAATAGCATCTCCATCTTGTGGAAATTATGAGCTTGAAATTTCCTCTTTTCTATCCCTCTTTCTCTCTCCTGCTTATTTTCTGCCTACCCAGCTCATTTCCTGCCTTTGTTTCATGCAAGTTTGAACAATTTTCCTTATGAACTTTCTGATGAGCTGCTCTGAAGATGGAATGTGTCGGCTGAGGCCAGCGCAGCGGGCAGACCTCCTGCAGAGTCACAGGCCCAGGAGAAGACCAGGCACATGTGCACTCCCTTCAGTATGACCAGGCAAACGTCCATGCCAAAGCCGTTAGTTACTGATGTCAGCAAACAGCCGAGGCCGATAGTACAATGTTGCTATACTTTGAAATGTTATGTTGTTCAGGAAAAGAGGCAGGAGAATGGACCAAGAAGACAGAAAACAGACAAGAAGGAGGTGACGGGAAGAAAAGGAACAAGGCAGAAACAAAGAGAGGAGAGAGAGAGAGAGAGAGAGAGAGAGAGAGAGAGAGAGAGAGAGAGAGAGAGAGAGAGAGAGAGCGAGAGAGAGAGAGAGAGAGCGAGAGAGAGAGAGAGCGAGAGAGAGAGAGAGAGAGAGAGAGAGAGAGAGCGAGAGAGAGAGAGAGAGAGCGAGAGAGAGAGAGAGCGAGAGGAGAGAGAGAGAGAGAGCGAGAGAGAGAGAGAGCGAGAGAGAGAGAGAGAGAGAGCGAGAGAGAGAGAGCGAGAGAGAGAGAGAGAGAGAGAGAGAGAGAGAGAGACACAATTTGACACAATTTTATTGCTATTTAGCAATCAAGCCATATAGCGCTGCGGCGCGGTAACAACGATATCGAACGCGACGCGATTACAATGACATGGAAACCATGGCAGTGGTGGTATGTACATCAAGATTCGATACATTATTGTCTGTGTCTCAAGTGTCTCAATTTTCAAACCAGCCTTTCCTTTTCCAGTCTACAGCCAGCGAAGTCAGCCCATGTAAGACCGGATCAGGTCCCGAAGATGATGTAACTCCTGCTCAGCACTCGCCACCACTGTCTCTGTGTGTTGTGTGTTAGTACACTGTTTCCC
>CM054145.1:54463534-54473534 GCA_028751875.1 Rapana venosa
AGAGAGGAGAGAGAGATGGAGAGGAGAGAGAGAAAAGAGAGAGAGAGAGAGAGAGAGAGAGAGAGAGAGAGAGAGAGGCGAGCTGTGTTATACCAGTATTGTATTCTATACCTGCACCCCCGTGGGGATGCCGTGGAGCCTGTCAGTATCAATAGCATCCCCACCTTCTGGAAAGTTTGTGCCAGGAATTCCATCTTTTCTATCCCTCTCTTTGTTTCTGCCTTGGTCCTTTTCTTCCCGTCACCCCCTTCTTGTCTCTTTTCTGCCTTCTTGGTCCATTCTCCTGCCTTTTTGTTTGACTTCAAAGACTTACAAGATAACAATTCTCTCTCACGCCGAAGTCAGATGCGCTGGGCCTGATTTGTCAGGCGCTTGAAGGCAGCGTAAAGCATTTTCGCTCTGATGACATACCAGTAGTTGCTGAGTGTTTGACGAGGAAGAAGAAGAAGCAAGAAGGATGAGAAGAGGAAGAAAAAGAAAGAAAAGAAAGGAAGGAAAAATACAAGAAAATACGAGGAAGAAGAAGAAGAGATAAGAAGAAAGAAACAAAGGAAAGTAAAAACCACAAGAAAGAACTAAAGAAGAAAGAAAGAAAGAACGAAGGAAGGAAGGAAGAAAGGAAAAGATTACAAGAAAGAAAAAAAAAAGAAAGGAAAGAAAAAACCATAAGAAAGAAAAGAAATAGAGTAGAAAGAAAGAAAGAAAGAAAAAACAAGGAAGGAAAAGATACAAGAAAGAAAGAAAGAAAGAAGGAAGAAGAAGAAATATGCGGCAACATGAAAATTCGGTTTACCATTTCAACAGAAAGACTACCACCCAGGCCACTCCCTTTCAGTTTAGTGGATAAAGGCAACATTGATCTTTAGACAATAATAATAACAACAATAATAATACATGGAATTTATATGGTGCCAGTTCTTGCACAAAAAAATCGGGACCAGCAACTCTCCTCCCTCTCACCTCCCCCCCCCCCCCCTCCCCCCTCCCCCCCCCCCCAAGACAGGAGTGCAAAACACTAGACCACCAATCCACCCACAAGAACCTAACCGAGAAAATCCCCATTTTTTTGGCAAAAGGCAAAACAGTTGACCTAGTTCGTGCCCTGTAGGGTAAGAAGTAGGTCAAATCTATTGAACCGTTTAAAGGCTTTGCCAACCCCCAGTTTAGGCTACACTCCACTGTTAGCTTCGGGGTCATGTAGTATCTTCTACAGAGTGCCAGTCAGGAACATTTCTGCTGGTTTTCACAGATTTGTTTCAAGTATGAAAAATGCACCGTGCATTTGTTTTTAAAAGGGGAGGGGGGGGGGGGGGGGGGAGGAAACTGAGGACATAGAGCAATACCAGGTAGTCACGAGACAGTTGAAAATGGTCATCAGATGAGGATTGCTTGTGTTCCTACAGTGTTGACCCCCCACGCATGCATACTGTGATTGGAAGCTGGCAGATAACAAAGGACGGAAGGGGTACAGTGTTTACTGAAAAATTCAAAACCAAAAAATTCAAACCTACCAAATTGGTGCAAAATCACATAAATTTGAGTCAGAGGCTAGTCTTTCACAAAAAAGTGGTCTTTATTTCTGTGGATGCCTTAGTACGTGCGGTATGAACGCGAGAGTGTTCTAGGAAAACAGAAGGAAAATTGGGGGAAAGTATATAGGTGGTGTACAGCCTGTGTAAGTAATGCCAGACACAGCTGTTAAAGCAGTTCTCTACCAAAAACCCAACTGCAGTCGGAGTTCTTTTTTGTGTTTCTTGGGGAGTAGAGTTAGGGTTGAGTGTAACTTCACGCTATCTATATTTTGTTCAAAAACGTTTTTTTGCTGAAACTATTGCTTTTCATTATCAGACTTATTAGGCACCAACTTTAACAGCTTTGTGTGTGTGTGTGTGTGTGTGTGTGTGTGTGTGTGTGAATGTGTGTGTGTGAATATACGTCAGTTTGTGTGTCTGTCTGTGTCTCTGTGTGTGTCTGTGAATTTGTATGTGCGCACATGCCGGTGAGCACGCGTGTGCGCATGCATGTGTACATGCTCCACATGTTTGAGTCGTTGCTTGCGTGTTCGGTGACATGTATGCGACATAAGAAAAACTATGGAAGTCCAAGTAAGGCGGCGAAAGTGGCGTTGGGTCGGCCACACCCTACGGAAGGAGCCTTGCAACATCACCAGACAAGCGCTCGAGTGGAACCCGCAGGGGAAAAGGAAGAGAGGGCGCCCCAAACAGACCTGGAGGAGAAGCCTGCATAGTGAGCTGAGAGACTCCAGCCTGACATGGGAAGAGGCCAGGACCCTTGCCAGAGACAGGAGAAGGTGGAGGGACGCTGTTGAGGTCCTATGCTTCGCTAGGAACTATAAGGAATAAGAAGGAGGAGGATATATATATATATATATATATATATATATATATAGATATTATATATATAGAGAGAGAGAGAGAGAGAGAGAGAGAGAGAGATGACAGAGAGAGAGAGAGACAGACAGACAGACAGACAGAGACAGACAGACAGAGACAGAGAGAATATACAGAGACAGAGACAGAGACACAGAGAGAGAGAGAGAGAGAGATGAGAGAGAGAGGAGAGGAGAGTTTTGAACAACGCTAGTAGGTTCATACCAACAAAAAAATCCCCCTACACATGAACACACCACGCACTTGAAGTCATACACCCACCATACAGGCCCAGATAAACAGGCAGAGGCAATCAGACTGCATGATTGCATGCACTGGAGTGTACAGGCCTGCACCCGATATGGAAAAAGACATTTTCTGATGAGGGTTTCTCTTGATGTGAGTGAAAGACGAGTAGACCTTGTCAGACTGTGGATAGGTTTGAGAGAAAAACAAAATCCCACAACAAATAACACCCCCCCCCCCAAAAAAAAAAGAAAAAAAAAAAAAAGAAAAAAAAAGGGGGGGTGGGGGTGGGGGGAGTGGGGGTGGGGGACCAAAACAAGAAAGCAGAACAGATGGACCTTTCACTGCAGACATGGGAAAATAGAACAGTTGGGCAGGAGTGTATGTATTTCGTTGTAGATAGTTTTTGTGTGTTTTGTTTTGTTTCGTTTTGAGTTATTTCAGTATCTCTCTCTCTCTCTCTCTCTCTCTCTTCTCTCTCTCTCTCTCTCTCTCTCTCTCTCTCTCTCTCTCTCTCTCTCTCTCTCCCCCCCCCCCCCCCCCCCCCCCCCCCCCCCCCCCCCCCCTCTCTCTCTCGTTCTCTCTGTGCGCGTGAGTGCGTGCGTGTGTGTGTGTTCACTTTTAAAGAGAGAGAGAGAGAGCGAATTTCAATACTGCAGGAATCATTGATCACTCAGCTCTCTTTGGCGCGCGCGCGCACGCACGCACGCACGCAAACACACTACACTATTCTTTAATAAATCCACTACAAACAAGCTCTACGAATTTTACATCGTAAATCTATTTTAAAGCTGTTCAAAGTTTTGAAGTCGTGGGTCTTAACTCGTTTCTGACGACATTAAAACCCAAAGTTTTGTTTTTGTTTTTTTAAAGTCCTGTGTCGTAAGTCTTGGATCTGAGTCTGTTTTGTTGTTGTTGCTAATGATGTTGTTGTTGTTGACGGTGGGCATTCCTCAGATAAACGCCCAGGGTTCCCCGGGAACATGGACTCTGTCTTACTTGTTATGTGAGGAAATGATTGTGAGGAGAGACTGGATGAGAGATCTTGTCTGAGTGTGTTGAGATATCTTGCTAGGTGAGCGGCCACACACGCTGCAGAGGATGTATTTTTCTTTAAAGGAGAATACAGGACGTTCTTCTGAGCTTGTTATGGGCGAAGACGACCTCAACATAGCATTAATTCAAAGCAGAAGAATATCAATTAATAGTGGTTTTGGCACTTGGATACTGCTTAATAATTATATCAATAACAGACACAACTTGGGGTCAAAAGATCTTATAAGCGATATGCCATTTAACGTTTTGCCTGTATCATTATGTTCTGGCAACTATCTGATGATAATTATTACAAACACAGGGTGTTCATTCTGCAGAGTTATTCGCCGTTATGGCATTTTTCTTATGTATTTTATGGTAAATTGAAGTATTCATTATACTTTTTTTTTTTTTAAAAGGCCTACGCTTTTTTGTAAGCTGGGGATGATAGATTAAGCGGAATAACCTGCATCCTAAACATGGCCTGTTTTTTTTTTTTATCAGCCTTAATGAAAAACAAAAAACAGTTAAGAATGAATGAAATGATTAAAGCACTTTGTCATCTATCCTTTTTCTCTTTTTTTCAGACTGACGGTGTTAGATATTTGAAAGGATTAGATGGTGCTGATTTTGAACTTGAGATGAATATTACTGGAATTTCTGACATGGATATAAGGTGACAGCCATGATAATATGACCTTCATGGTCCGTGGAACTACAGAAATATGACACATGAAATGAACAACAACACAACAACAACAAAAAAAGACTTTAAAATCCATCTTCAGCAAGGATTCTTGATTTCATTCTGAAACCATTAACATCTCCACTTCCGAGGTTTAGTTCAAAGGGGATAAATGATTCTCAAGTTTGGGTGGCGGGCATGTTTTCTGTTCAAACACTTCAGCGGTGAGCTTGCCTGTTTTCTTTGGCTTAGAACACCACTGCCATAATACAACAGTCCTGTTTGCTTGGCAATTACGTTGTAGCTGGATAGGGAAACCATCTACGGTCTGAATGGAAGAATGAGCTGGCAGGGTTGGTTGGTTGGTAGGTAGGTAGGCAGGTAGGTAGGTGGGTAGGTAGGTACGCAGGTAGGTAAGTAGGTAAGGAGGAAGATGTTTTGATGCAGGAGTATGTGTGGGTGTTCCTGTTCCTTACCGATCTCTGCCCTCACCCCCACAGTGCTGTTCTGACTTGCACGTGGAATTTTACCTGTAGTCGTTTTCTTTCTGTCTCTTTTTCACTCTTCTTCTTCTTCTTCTTCTTCTTCTTCTCTCTCTCTCTCTCTCTCTCTCTCTCTCTCTCTCTCTCTCTCTCTCTCTCTCTCTCTCTCTCTCTCTCTCTCTCTCTCTGATTTCCTCTCTCCCTCTATCTACCTCTCCCCCTCTCTCTCCTCTTCCCTTTCTCACTCCAAGTCTCTGTCTGTCTTTGTCTCAATGCCTCTGTCTCCCTCTCTGTCTCTCACCCCCTCTCTCTCACCCCTCTCTCCACACACTCTCTCTAAGACTCACCCCCTCCACCTCACTGTCCAAGCCTCCCCCCTCTCTCCCTATCTCTTTCTCTCTCCATCTCTCTCCCTCTCTGTCTCTCTCAGTCTCTTTCTCTCCCTCCCCTCTTGCTCTGATCCCCCCACCCCCCCCCCTCTCTCTCCCTCTCTGTTCTTTTTCTCTCCCACCTCTGTCTGTCTGCCTGTTTGTATGTCTGCCTGTCTCTCTCTGTCTCCCTCTCTCTGTGCCTGTCTGTTTGTCTGTCTCTGTCTCCCCCTCTCTGTCTCTCTGTCTGTTCCACGCCTCCTCTCCCTCTTGTTCTACATCTTTATGTCTTTGACATTAAAGGCAGAAGAGTTGCATATGTGAGGGGTAGGAAGATATGGGGTAAGGAACGTGTGTGTGTGTATGTGTGTGTGTGTGGTGTGGTGTGTGCTGCGCGCGCGTTGTGTGTGACTTAGTGTGTGGTTCAAATGTGTGTGTTGCATGTGTGTTAGAGTCATTGTGCGCGTGTGTGTTAGTGTGTGTGTTGGTGTGTGTGTGCGTGTGTGTTGTGTGCGTGTGTGTCTGTGTGTGTGTAGTGTGTAAGTGTCTGTGTGTGTAGGGGGGTGAGGAGAGAATGAGGAGAGAGGCGGGTTGAAGAGAAAGACAGCGAAGGACAAACAGAATACACCAGCCTTAAACGAAAAACAATGCTTCAACAGATGCACACAGACAGACAGACAAAAACAGACAGACCAAACAGGCGACAGACGAGAGACTAGACAAGACAGAGATAAACAAACAGCAGAGACAACGCGACAGCCAGACAGACAGACAGAAGAGACATCAGACACAGCAAAACAGACAGATAACAGACAGAGACACAGTACAGGACACAGACAGACAAAGAACCAAACACACAAACAGCTAGGCGAGTTGCAAACCAAATGTTGGCTGGCATTTCTGTTCAATGTAATTTAATCCAGAAACTGCCAAGTTTAGATTCCACACAATTTAATGAAGGAAATGAGAGAGAGAGAGAGAGAGAGAGAGAGAGAGAGAGAGAGAGAGATAGATGAAGAGAGAGAGAGAGAGAGAGAGAGAAGAGAGAGAGAGAGAGAGAGAGAGAGAAGACAGGACAGAAAAGAGAGAGAGAGAGACAGAGAGGCAAACAGATACAGACAGACAGACATACCACAGACAGGGAGAGATGACAGAGAACGGAAAGAGAAAGAAGAAGAGGAAGAGGATGGAGAGAGAAGAGAGAGAGAGGGAGAGAGAGGCAGAGAAGAGAGAACAGAGACATTGAGACTGAGACAGACAGATAGAGAGAGACAGAGACACAGAGAGAGAGTCACAGAGAGACAGAGACAGAGAGTCAGAGACAGACAGACAGAGACAGACAGAGACACAGAGAGAGAGAGTCACAGAGAGACACAGAGAGACAGATACAGAAAGACAGAGACAGTCAGACAGAGAGAGAGAGAGAGAGAGAGGAGAGAGAGAGAGAGAGAGAGAGAAGAGAGAGAGAGAGAGAGAGAGAGAGAGAGAGAGAGAGAGAGAGAGAGAGAGAGAGAGAGAGAGAGAGGGAGAGAGAGAGAGAGAGAAGGTGGGGGTGCCTTAGCCTTAATTGAATGACATAAAACAGATGTGGCTGTCATTGTGGGGATGATTGAATTAGGGCCTTAATTTGCCCACGGTGTCTCTTTTCCTTGTTGGCTTACTGCAACGATGAAGGAGGAGAAGAGAAGAGAAGAAGAGAAGAGAAGAAGAGGGGGAAAAACAAAGATGAGCAGACACTGGTCTGGTGTGTATGTGTGTGTGTGTGTGTGTGTGTGTGTGTGTGTGTGTGTGAGTGTGTGTTGTGTGTGTGTGTTGTTGTGTGGTGTGTGTGGTGGTGGTGTGTGGGGGTGGTATGTGTGTGGTGTTGTGTTGGTGGTGGTGGTGGTGTGTGGTGTGTGTGTGTGTGTGTGTGTGGTGTGGTGTTGGTGGTGGTGGTGGTGTGTGTGTGTGCGTGTGTGTGCGTGTGTGTGTGTGTGCGTGTGTGTGTGTGTGTGTGTGCGTACGTGTGTGTGTGTGTGCGTGTATGTATGTATGTGTGTGTGTATGTATGTATGTATGTGTGTGTGTGCGTACGTGTGTGTGTGCGTGTGTGTACGTGTATGTGTGTATGTATGTGTGTGCGTACGTGTGTGTGTGCGTGTGTGTACGTGTATGTGTGTATGTATGTGTGTGTGTGCGTACGTGTGTGTGTGTGTGCGTGTGTGCGTACGTGTGTGTGTGTGCGTGTATGTATGTATGTATGTATGTGTGTGTATGTATGTGTGTGTGTGCGTGTGTGTGCGTGTATGCATGTATGTATGTTTGTGTGTGTGTGCGTGAATGTGCGTGTATGTATGCATGTATGTGTGTGTGTGTGTCTGTCCGTATGTCACCTTGAGGGGTCGTTGGGGCACTCACTGAAGGTTTTTTTATTTCATTTTATTTTATTCTTCTTTTATTTCGAGGATAATGGAATAAGCACTCTTCGGCTTTTTTGTTTACGTCTAACCCCGTGTGTATGCAGTTTTTAAAATTTGTCATCCGCTCCCACCGGTACACAATGGCCTACTCTTCGGAAAGGCTGACCAGGTTTTAACGCGTGCGCAAGATGTTCTGCTTGCATTCGCAGACGGGAACTCGGTTAATAGTCTATTCCGATGGACTTTTGAGGGGGCGGGGGTGGGGGTGGAGTCGGAACTGATGTTAACTCCAGGAGAAAATATCCCCTTGAACGGGATTCGAACTCGGGTCAGCAGACCGCGAGGGCAATGCGCAACACTCTAACCAACCAGGTTATCCCGTTCCCTAGTGTGTCGTGCACAAGTTAAACCTGGCGGAGCCCATCCCTCTCCAAGTAACAGGGTGCATGCTAGGTATATACGTTCATGTCATTCATATCATCGGCAATAGCTCGCCTACTCTTCTACGAAAATGAATGGAGGTTGTTTTTTTTAATGTGCACACAAGATGGTCTGCATGCGTACGTCCGCACACGGGACCTCAGTTTGTAGTTTTCTCAGAACGATGTTCCGGGGAGTGGAGTCAGCACTGATTAACGTTCGCCCATCAATGGGATACCTCAGTGGAGACTGGAACCCTGTCCCTCTGTGAGTGTCGTCAGTCAGGTCATGAGGAGGATGCTCTAACCACTAGGTTCTTCCGCCTCCCGTGGAAAGATGGCGTAGAAATGTTTTGAGGTCTTGTACCAGTGTGTGTGTGTGTGTGTGTGTGTGTGTGTGTGTGTGTGTGTTCCTTATCTATGACCTTTCGGCCTTTCTGAAGGTTGTTCTTCCCGTCTTCCTCACCTCTCCTCTCTCTCTCTCTCTCCTCTCTCTCTCTCTCTCTCTCTCTCTCTCTCTCTCTCTCTCTCTCTCTCTCTCTCTGTATGTACGATAGATTGATAGATAGATACATACAGAGTAGAGAGAGAGTTAGAGAGAGAGAAGAAGCATGTGTGTACGTGTGTGTATGTGTGTATACGTGTGTGTATGCGTGTGTGTGCGTGTGTGCGTGCGTCGTGTGTGTGCGTGCGTGCGTGCGCGCACTTGCTTATGTGTGTGCATGTATTCCTTATCAATAATCTTTGCCCTTTGTGAAGGTTGTTCCTTTTTGTCCTCATTTGCCATCATCTCTTGCCCCTCTCCTTTTTTTCCATTTGTTTTTGTCTATTCGCTCCTTTCTTACATCTGTTTTCTTTGTCTTGCTAAGCTCTTTAGGCGCGCGCGCGCGGGTGTGTGTGTGTGTGTGTGTGTGTGTGTTTTGGTGGTGGGGGGGGGGTGCATGTGCACAACTTAGATCGTTTCCCACGTGTATCTTTGACTTTTTTGTTTGAAAACGGTTTCAGCTAACCCTCATTGGTTCGTCTGTACTATGATTTTTATCTAGTTATTTTTGTGGGGGGGGGGGTGGGGGGGGGGGGGGGGGCAGGACAGCCTAGAGGTTAGACCGTGGTAATCGTGATGTGATGGTAAACCAGGCACGGGTTTGCGTCCCCTCTGAGGTGTCGGCCCAAAGAAAACTTTTCTTAAAGAGTTATTAACACTGCCACTGACTCCTATACCATCCTCCCCAAGTCTTTTACATGAGATTACAAGACTGTTCTACAGGGAACGGTACAAGGAGGGAGGCGAAGAGGCAGACAGAGAACACGATCGGAAGACAACATCAGAGAGTGGACTGGTAGCCTTGAGTGGAACGATTTGCTACGGAAAGCAGAGAACCGCGGGGAGTGGAGGAAGCTGGTTGCAAAATCTTCAGTTGTACCCCCTGGGTCCACGGGACTACGGGGAAGGTGAAGGTGAAGGAGGATAAACCAAGGTCCTGTGTCCCAATGTATCCTGACGATTTTTTTCCCCACCGAAAACACCATCCAGTTTGAGTTGAAGAGTAGGCCAGCTATGGCAGGTAGAAAGGGATGACACGAGCATACCCAGCATGCATCCTGCTACCTGAATAAAATATGGGCTGTGTTGATCAGGTTTAAACATGCCCACGACCACACTGCCTGAAAAAAAAATTAGTGCAGTGACGTTAAGATTGAAAGAAGTGATGAGTGAAGTCTGTGATAATGTTTTTAACTTTACACTGCAAGCTTTCAGTACCTGTCACTAGCTGTTCTGGTTTTGATCTCTCTCTCCATCACTCTCTCTCTCTCTCACCCTCCCTCTCTCTCTTACACACACACACATACACACACACACACCACACACCACACACGCCAGAACACAACACCACACACACCGCACGCACGCACGCACGCACGCATGCATGCACGCACTCATCCAATCGGTGGTCTAGAGGTAACGTGCCTGTCTA
>CM054145.1:54486034-54488534 GCA_028751875.1 Rapana venosa
ATGCTGCTGCTGCTGCTGCTGTTGTTGCTGCTGCTTTAACTACCTACATCACTGGTTTCTGCAGCAGCAACAACAAAGGTTTCTGTCAAAATGACCTGACAAAACCAATTTCACCAGAAACTTGTAGGTGTTCCAGAAACAAGGGTGCAGCGGAACGGAAAAATAATATATGTACCCTCCCACCAGACAGCTGACAGGGGAGAGAACTATGGAAGGTGTCAGGTGACAGGATGGTTGGGGTATGCGGGACTGTGATAAGATCTGAGCCAGCAGTCCCTCCACACGTCACTTCCCTTCATAGCTGCAACTGATCAGCAAAGGAAGGGGGTGTGTGTGTATGTGTGTGTGTGTGTGTGTGTGTGGGGGGGGGTGTTGTTGTTGTTGTTGTTGTTCCTGCACTTCATGTTTGTCATTATTTTAGATGTCAGGCAGAATTTAGTGTTGACCCGTCATATTTTTGCCTTTTTTGCATGTTTCAGCAGGGCATTTTGTGAAATGATTTTAGACTGATGGATTATCTTTTTTTTAAACATTCATTCATGTTTTATTTTTATTAAAATGATATCGATTAGTCGATATTTTAAAAATCGTTTCCCTGCTTTTATACATTTAATAATGATAATGCCCTTAGAGAAGTAAAGTCTCTCACGCCTTGCTTTCCTACGACCTTATAGGTTATGAGACACCTTTACCTTTACTGTTGAAAATAAAACCATTGTTACCAAGTAACGGAGATAACATCAGTGCTGACTCCATTCCCCCCAAAAGTCCTATAGATGAAATTATAAACCAAAGTCCCATGTGCGAACGCATGCTAAACATCTTGCACACACGTTAAATCCTATTTTGCCTTTCTGAAGACTGGGTCATTTGTGCTAGATGGAACAGATGACCAAAAATATATACAAAAACGCAGGCACACTGCTGTCGTGTATTATTATCTTCTCCGAACTTGGAATGTGGATACTTTAATGGTGGGCAAAAAAACCGGTCGCATACACAAACACTTCTCCATTAGTGAACCTCGGAGCTCTAGCTGTAGAACAAAAGAAAGAAGACAGAAAACCCCAGGAATGTCTATGTGGAATCTGACAGTCTCTCTGACATCCCCTGAAAAAGGAAAAACAAAAAACTGCAAAACCAATGTTATTCTAACGTCTCCTCCTCCTGCTGCTGTTTGCTGCCAGAGCTACAGTAACTGTTGTTTCTTCTGCAATTAGACCTCATTCCGTTCGTAGTTTGTACACGATTACAAATGACATGATGAAAACAACTTACAGCACATACTGCTGCTGCCACAAAATATTTGCTGCAAGGAAGCAAAGGACGAGAGAGAAGTGGGGTGAAGAAGCGGAAGGACAAGGAGAAGGAGGAGGAGGAGAAGGAGGAGGAGGAGAAGGAGGAGGAGGAGGAGAAGGAGGGGAGAAGGAGGAGGAGAAGAAGGAGGAGGAGCAGGAGGAGGAGGGGGAGAAGAAGAATAAGGAGGAGGAGGAGGGGGAGCAGGAGAAGGAGGAGGAGGAGAAGAAGATCGGTGATCTAGAGGTAACACGTCTGCCTAGAAAGCGAAAAGTCCAGGTCGGAAGTATGCGGTGGTTCGAATCCCGTTTGGGCCCGAAACTTTCCCCCCATCCATTAGACTATGAGTGGTGGTCTGGGTGCTAGTCTTTGGGATGAGACGATAAACCGAGGTCCCGTGTGTTACACATAGTTATTTAGCGCACGTAAAAGAACCCACGGCAACAAGAGAGTTGTCCCTGGCAAAATGCTGTAGAAAAAAGCCACTTTGATAGGGAAACAGATATAGCTGCAGACAGGAAAAAAGAAAAGAAAAAGGGTGGCGCTGCTCTTATGTCGAGGCACTCTCCTCCGGGGAGAGCAGCCCGAATTTCACGCAGAGAAATCTCGTGACTTAAAGTAGTGTAAATAATAATAATAATAATAGTAATAATAATAATAAGTAACAACAACAACAACAACAACAACAATGATAATAATTATAATAATGTTTGGGATTTATATAGCGCTGAATCATGTAAAGTAAACAAACCAAAGCGCTTGCATTCAAATCATTCACACGCATGCAACCCTCCACAAATATCAAGATAAACAAATATCAAATTTATATACACAACACACTTAGGTGGGGGTGGTGGAGGTGAAGGTAGCTATTGAGAAGTAGGAACAGATAACAGGGGAAGATCTCAAGTAGAGCATAAGTGCGTTTTGAGGCAAGATTTGAAAGAATCAAATGAAGGCTTTTGTCGAAGTGGCAGAGGGAGGTCGTTCCATGTGGAGGGACCGGAAACAGAGAAAGAGCAAAGAAGAAGAAGAAGAAGAAGAAGAAGAAGAACAACAACAACAACAACAACAAGAACAACAACAAGAACAACATCAAGAACAACAACAGCAAAAATAAGAAAACCAACAAGGAGAAGGAAGCCAAGCCACCTGATTCTCCCCTTCAACATCACGGCTGATGACGGTGCAGGGAGAGTAAGTA
>CM054145.1:54491034-54493534 GCA_028751875.1 Rapana venosa
AGAGAGAGAGAGAAAAGAGAGAGAGAAAGAGAGAAGAGAGAGAGAGAGAGAGAGAGAGAGAGAGAGAGTGAGAGAAAGAGAGAGAGAGAGTAACCCCCCCCCCAACACAACCTCCTCCCCCCCCCCAAACAAAACAAAAAAAAACCCAAACCCCCCAAACCCCCCCGAAAACAAAACCAAGCCACGAACTCTTTTCCAAAACAGCAGTGTCCTCCCACCTCCTTCCCCTAAAAAAGCCTCCCCCTCCCCCCCCCCCTCCCCCGCCTCAACCCCCCCCCCCCCTCCCCACAACAAAACCCAATAACAAAAAATACAAACCCATACGGTGTGGACCCCCATGTAGGCCGGAGAGGAGATCAATGAGGGCAGAGCAGCTTGTGCCCCCTCATCTCTCTTCTTTAGCTAGGATTCTTGTATTTAAGGGAGACAGACATAGCAAGGTAGGGGGGGGGGGGGGGGGGGGGGGGGGGGGGGGTGGTATGGATGGATGGAGAGAGAGACAGAGACAGAGAGTGACAGAGAGAGAAACGATGACACCACATACATACACCCCCCCCCCTCCCCCTCCCCCTCCCCCCCCCCACACACCACACTTCAACCCCTCCCTCCACTCTTCACCCCCCTCCCCCTTCACCCCCCCCCACCCCCACCCGCACGAAACACACCACACACCACACACACACACACACACACACCACCACACACACCACACACACCACACACACACACACATACACACACGCACACACACATCATACAAACAGACAAGCAGGTAGGTCGAAACGTTAATCCCCCCCAAAAAATTACAAAAGTGTGTTTTTTTAAAACATATAACCCCCACAAAACAACAATCCCCTATCATTATAGCCAAACTAACCCCCTCCACCCCCCACACCCCACCCCTCACCCAACCTCCTACCCCAACCCCTCCCCATCACCACCATCACCACCACCATCACCACCCCAAGCCTTGTAGTCTGTCTGTACTCCAGACTGACGATGTGATGTGCTAAGAACGACGCGTTTCCACAAAATAGCAGCCCGCCTTTCAACCCCCACCATTAGTCGTCACTCTTAGCCTGGTTTAGGGCAGCAACGATGAAAAGACGAAGGAAAAGAAAAGACAAGACAAGAAAAAGAAGAATAGTAATGATAAGTATCTCAGAATGAAAGAAAAAAAGTTAGGGGTAGGGGTGGGAGGGAAAGAGAGAGAGAGAGAGCGAGGGGGAGGGAGGAGGGGAGAGAGGGAGGAATGGAGGGAGGAGAGGCAGAGAGAGAGAGGGAGGAAAGAGAGGGAGAGAGAGAGGGGAGAGAGAGGATGGGAGGGAGGAGGCAGGGAGAGAGAGGTGGGAGGAAGTGAGGGAGAGAGGGGGGTGAGGAGGGGAGAGAGAGAGGAGGGAGGGAGGAAGGGAGGGAAGGAGAGAGAGAGGTGGGGGGGGGGAGGGAGAAGGAGCCAGTGAAAGAGAGAGAGAGCAAAAGGAGGAGAGAGGGAGGTGGAGAGAGACAGAGACAGAGAGATAGAGAGAAAGAGAGAGAAGGGGGGGGGGGGGGGGGGGGTGGGGGACGCAGGAGCGTGTTGGTAAAATTTTTTAGTTTGAAGGCGGAAAGCAAATGAGCAAACAGGTCAGCAAAGCGAGATGATGAATGTGATGACGAAAGGAGAAGAAGAAGAAGAAGAAGAAGAAGAAGAAGAAGAAGAAAGAAGAAGAAAGGAAGAAAGAAAGGGTGACGAGATTCAAGATTCAACAGACAGACAGACAGAAAGAAAGAAAAGTTTTGTGCTTTTGATTGCATGAAATGCCTTTGTACTTTTTTTTTTTGGGTGAGTTTGAGACCACCGATCCACTGTTCTTGAAGGAAAACAGATTCTGCCTGTGCCTTTGTTGACAACTCCAGGGGGAAAATGCACGCCAAACAGACACACCAGCGGGGACTGGAACCCGTGCCCTTTAGGCACGGTCAGTGCACTAGAGTGACGCTCTATCTAACCACGAGGCTATTTTGCCCCAGAAGAGGGAAAGGGCTCCATCAATTTGTCATCGACTTATCTCCTGCAGCAGTTGTGGGAATTCAATAAGGTCGATCTTCGTTCGCTTTTTTCCCCTTTTTTGGGGCAATATCTTTTCCATTTCCTTCCTTCGTCCGTCCTTCCTTTCTTCCTTCTTTCTGTTCATCTCTTCCAGCTGTGCTTTTTCTTTGGGTTGAGATTACGTCTCCGCCTCATACAGATCTTTCTCTGTGTGTGTGTGTGTGTGTGTGTGTGTGTGTGTGTGTGTGTGTGTGTGTGTGTGTGTGTGTGTGTGTGTGTGTGTGGTATGTGTGTGTGTGTGTCTCAAGTGAGAGGGACGGAAAAAAACTGTGTGTATGTGTGTGTGCACGTGCGTACGTGTGCATGCATACACGCGCACGTGTGTGATAAAATGTGCACAACACACACACATGCACACACACATACGCACGCACGCACACACACACACACGCGCGCGCGCGCGCGTGCGCG
>CM054145.1:54498534-54499617 GCA_028751875.1 Rapana venosa
GGGATAAAAGAGGAGAGGGAGGAGAAGAGAGGAAAGATTGAGAGGAGAGGAGAGGAAAGAGGATGAGAAGCGAAGAAGAGAGGGGAGAAAGAGGAGAGGAGAGGAAAGAGAGAAGGGAGAGGAGAGGATGAGAGGGGAAGAAAGAGGAGAGGAGAGAAGAGGGAAGGAAAGAGGAGGGGAGAAAGCAGAGGAGGGAGATGAAGAGGAGAGGAGAAAAGAAGAGGAGAGAGGAAAGAGGAGAGGAGAGGAAATAGGAGAGAGAGGAAGAGGAGAGGAGAGAGAAGAGGAGAGAGGAAAGAGGAGAGGAGAGGAAATAGGAGAGGAGAGGAAAGAGGAGAGGAGAGAGAAGAGGAGAGAGGAAGAGGGAGGAGAGGAAATAGGAGAGGAGAGGAAAGAAGATAGGAGAGAAGAAGAGAGGAGTGAGAGGAAAAAAGGGGAGGGGAGAGGAAAGAGGAGAGGAGAGAGAAGAGGAGAGGAAAGAGGAAAGGAGAGAAGAGAAGAGGAGAGAAGAAGAGAGGAGAGAGGAAAGAGGAGAGGAGAGGAAAGAGGGAGAGAGTAGAGTAGGAGAGAGAAGAAAAGAGAAGAAAGAGGAGAGGAGAGGAGAGAGAGGGGGGAGAGGAGAGGAGGGGAGGGGAGGGGGGAGAGGGGGAGGAGAGGAGAGGGGGCATTCCGGAACCATTAGCAGATCGGATTCCCTAAGTCGCTTGCCGGCTTCAGTTTATCACCGCGTTTTTAATGTGTCTTTGGAAGAGAGCAGGGGAGTGGGGGTGATTTTGTTCGTGAGCGGTTCCATACACCACCTTGTCTTCCTGATCTGCGGTATTTGGAGGCCGCTGGTTCGTGTCCACCCTCAGGGGTCGGTCTGTTCGAGAAGACTTTGCTCCTGGAGGTGATAGTGGTGTGTGTGTGTGGGGTGTGGTTTTGTGTGTGTGTGTGTGTGTGTTGTGTGTGTGTGTGTGTTTTCGTTCCTCGACTAGAGCTCCGAGGCTCACCACTGGTGAGGGTTTTGCGTATGCCACCACGAAGGTAGCCGCTTCGATTAAACAAAAGATGTTACACACGACACAGTGTGTATGCCAGGTC
>CM054145.1:54500117-54555117 GCA_028751875.1 Rapana venosa
AAACAACTTCAACCCCACCAAAATTATTCCTTTTCTCCCCTTTCCTCTCTATTGAGCCCCCACCCCCACCCCCTCTTTCCCTCCTCCCCCTCCTCCCCTTTTCAATCACTTGCGATTGTTTGCATCGAACAATAAAAAAAAAAAAAATTAAAAAAATGCAGCACACCACCCACAACCAACATACCATACCCCCCCCCCTCCCTCCCTTCAGACCCTCTTTCTTTCCTCTTCAATATTCATTTTATTCTTTCATGAATAATCTCTCTCTCTCTCTCTCTCTCTCTCTCTCTCACACAAAGATTTCAAAGGCAGTTTTGTGCGTCACCATCTCAATGGTGGGCAACCCACAGGTTGTGTGTGTGTGTGTGTGTGTGTGTGTGTGTGTGTGCGTGCGTGCGTGTGCGTGCGTGCGTGCGTGCGTGCGTGCGTGCGTGTGTGTGTGTGTGTGTGTGTGCCATTCTGGTCTGTCTTAACTGTTAAAGGTTTTGAAGATGGAGAGAGAGAGAGAGAAGAAACAAAAAAGAAAGAAAACGAAAAACGAAACAAAAAAAAATAGACAAGAAAAACGAAAAACCCCAGAGCAGCGTGGAGAGTTTTATTTAGCATGCCTGGGTAGGAGTTTCCCTGGGCGACACAGCACGGCACGACACGACACGACACGACAGGGCCACCAGGCAGGCTGCCGACACTGCGTTCATATTTGTAAGCACAGAAACTAGAACTGCACCTTGTTGCTTCCTACCTAGATCCTCCTCCACTCATTTCCCCATCACTTGTTGGAGTGCTGCTGTTGCTGTCTCTATTCTCTCTCTCTGCTCTGCTCTGCTCTTTTGTGTTCTGGTGTGTGTGTGTGTGTGTGTGTGTAGGCATGCGCGCGCATGTGTTTGCGTACATGTGGGCACTGATATATATATTATATATATATATATATATATATATATAGAGAGAGAGAGAGAGAGAGAGAGAGAGGGGGGGGGGGGGGGGGGGGGGGGGGGGGGAAAGGGTGGCAAAGGTGGGGGGGGCCCCCGGGGGGGGGGGGCGGGGGGGGGTGGGGGGGGGGAGGGGGGAAAATCAACAGCGGACCCCAAAAACAAAATATAACAAAAGGCCCGTTCACACACACACACTAGTCCTTTTCACACACACACAAAGTCAACTTTTTCACACACACACACACAATAAAACAAAACCCGTTCACACACACACACACACACAGTCACTTTCACACATCACAACTCACACACACACACGTCTCTTCACACACACACACACCAAAGCCTGGTAAACGGCTCTGTCCCAGCTGACGGACCCCAAAGTCTACATACTATTTCTTTGTTATACACGTCATTGTGTTAAATAACCAGTGTCAAACCACGCATAATCCTACATTCCCTCTTCCACAGGGAAGAACAAGAACAAGGAAAACTTGTACAGGATAAATATGTAAGCCTTGGTGACTAACAAGTGGCTTTGTCACACTGCCCCAGTTACTGGTAGTGTCTTGTCTTGTCCTGTAGGTAGGTAGGTAGGCGTCATGCTGGTGGCTACAAGCCCTGGCCTGACTGACCTAGCTGTGTGACCTGACCTGACCTGACCTGACCTGACCCGATTTGTTGGGCGGCGTCACGACCTGCCTTATCTGCCTGACGTCTGATGCTGATCAATATTCTAGCAGAGCCAGCCGCCTGCCTGCCCTCCGGACTGCCTCCCTTTCCTTCTCTGTCCCTCCGCTTGTTCGCTAGTTCGTCCGTCCGTCCGTCTGTCTCTCCTGTTGATCTGTTTGTATGGCCGTCATGGCTCTCTCTCTTTCTCTCGTTTATATGTCTGTCTTGTCAATCTGTATGGCCCCCCCCCCCTCTCCTCTCCCTGTTTATAATTATGTCTGCCAATCTCTCTCTCCTCTCTCTCTCTCTCTCTCTCTCTCTCTCTCTCCTCTCCTGTTTATATGTCTGTCAATCTGTATGGCCCTTCTCTCTCTCTCTTCTCTCTCTCTCTCTCTGGCTGGATGGGGAAAAAAGTGAATGCATTTTCCTAAACGCTTGGAAATAATGAACAGCAGCATCGTCATCATTATAACATGCGCGAGGGCGTGGTGTGTGTGTTGTGTGTGTGTGTGTGTGTGTGTGTGTGTGGTGTGTGTGTGTGTGTGGTGTGAACCTATGAGTTTGCGTGTATGTGTGAAAAGATGAAAATGAGAGAGTAAAAAAGAAGAAAAAAAAAGAGGGGTGGGGGGTGGGGGTGGTAGGCAGGAAGGAAAGAGGAAGCATCGGAAACGGGGAAACAAAAAGTGAGGGGGGAAAACCCCAAAACACCCCCCCCCCCCCCAAAAAAAAAAAAAACCCCAATAAAACAACAACAAAAAAACAATATCTGAGACAGAAACACAAGTCAGAAAGAGCTCAAACAGCGACGGGCCCCAGAACTGCTAATTAACACTAATTAACATGTCAATGCCACCGCCACACCATGTATTAAAAATGAAAGAGATGTCACGAGGGGGTAGGAGGGGGGGAAGAACAAGAAAAAGAAACAGC
This sequence comes from Rapana venosa, assembly GCA_028751875.1. Taxonomy (NCBI): domain Eukaryota; kingdom Metazoa; phylum Mollusca; class Gastropoda; order Neogastropoda; family Muricidae; genus Rapana; species Rapana venosa. The sequence continues at coordinate 54,502,652 of CM054145.1, forward strand.
AGCAGTGCTCAACAGCAGTGGACGACCATACAAGAAGAAGGAAAAGAAGAAAAACGACGGCGATGATGACAGGGAACACTGGGGGAAAAAATCTCAGCTTCTTATTATCCTTATTGGTAGTAGTGGCGAGTTCTTTTTTTGTATTAATATAATACAGTGCAGCACAGACACACACACACACACACAGACAAACACGGGCAGAGAGACAGACACATCACACACACACCATAGAGAAGCATAAGAAACAACGACTTTTGACACTTTTATGTGAATAGACGTAAAAGTGAAGACCAATCAACCAACAACACACACATACCCCCCCCCCCCCCCCCCCCAAATATCACCCCCTCCCCAACAACAACACATACCCCCCCCCACCACCCATCCCCAACTTCACACCCCTCCACAAGAACAACATTAACAGCAACACCCCCACTCGCCCCCCCAATACTACAGAGGCATGACAGAAACCCCGATCTTGCTATATATCCTCATGTCCCATAGAGTTTGTTTCCACCTCGCCAAGGCGAGGCAGCGCCATCAACATATCGATCTGACCTCTCTTTACCGCAGGGAAGGGAAGGGAACTAGCTATAGGACACGCCACGACACGCCGGTTATTAAAAACAAACAAACAAACCAACAAAAACACCCGAAACCAGTGACGTAAATACGTGCACGCAAAACAGATATACGCTATACCGCTGCGCGTTAAAGGCACGCACACATTTGTTTCACGCCCCTCCACCCCCACCCCCCTCCCCAACACACACACACACACACACCCACTTTTGTGTGTGTGCATGTTCAACAGCAGCAGCTAAATATCGTGATCCTACAAGCGGCCTCTCACTGTCGTGACGTCGCGACAGCTGATCAGTGATTCTGTTCAACAGCGGAGGCCGTTTATCACGGTTACATCATTGTACCACGTCAGAAAGGAGGGTGAAAGGGGTGGGGGGTGGGGGGGGGGGGGGGGGGGGGTGGAGGGAGAAAGGAAGGAGCATGTGGTTGCGAACACAACATAAAGCACAAAGCAAACAAACACGAACAAAAAATATCTCACAGACGACTGTGGTATTTTGAGAGAGAGAGAGAGGAGAGAGAGAGAGAGAGAGAGAGAGAGAGAGAGAGAGAGAGAGAGAGAAGAGAGAGAGAGAGAGAGAGAGAGACAGACAGACAGAGAGAGAAGAGAGAGAGAGAGAGAGATTCGAAGTTTCAAGTTCACACCAAAAAAATCGGGCCCTCCTTTCAATTTTGTTATTCCCCCCCCCCCCCCCCCCCCCCCCTTCTTTCTTTTTTGGTTTTTTTTTTTCCCTTCAGTGGAAAAAAAAGATTTCCACAGAGGTGTACATACGTACAAACCAAGCGCAACGACCTTTGTCAACAGTCCAAATTTGGGCGCAAAAAACCCAAATTTGTCTCTTGTCCCACACCAATCTCTGCTGTCACAAACCTAAAAAAGAAAAATTTTGGGCTCATTTTGGAAAACCCACAGCCTTTTCCCATGCCTCCTTCCCTTTTAAAAGGGTGATAGCCTACTCCCCACCACCCGACCATATCATCACACTTTTCACACCTAAAACCCGACCCTGGGCCGACTTCCCAAACAAAAAGGGGCGAAAATAAAATGTTTTATGTCGATCTTTAGCAGGCGCGGTCCACGTCTGTGCCTGGCAGGTCAGACATCACTGAAATGCCCGCAGGGGGAAAGTAGTTTTAAAAGACTAGGGGGTGGTGGTGGGTTTCCCAAATAACCTATCGGGCTTGGGGAGCGAGATTCCAACCTCAGCTTCTCTAGGGGGCCCGATATTGAGGGCAGCCCCACTCCCCTTCCCCCCTATTTCCCCCCCCCCCCTAAGAGGGGAGGACTCATTCCAGCCCGGTGAACTGGGGGACTTACTGAAGCCAATGCGCAGAAAGAGTCACCCCATCCACTACTGGTAATACGCCCAAGCTGCTTACTTAGCCGGGAAACCAGTGCTCTGACACTGAGTCTATCCACCGTTAAATAAAAACCCTTTTTACGTCGATTTAATAGTCCAAATGGAGAAAATCGAGCAGAGATGCTAACTGTTATGCTGCAAACAACATACAAAGTTTAACATACTAGATACATACACAATACAATCTACATACACACACATAACACAGATACACCAGACACACACACACCCTCACATGGAATGAGGACACACAAGGCCATTCTTCACGATCAAACGCGTGGTAAAAGCCTGGAAACAGGCTAGGCATCTCTCACTTCCCAAACCGAACACTAATAAATATATGTCATGATGAACAGAGCTCCTTAACGCGCTTCATCTATACACCTCTGCCAATTGGCATGGAGGCCAACACAACAAGACCAGAACAAAAAAGAACACTGCACAGTCAGTCACGATTCCTCACCAACACATCTTAATTGTCTGTCAGTAAACGCGCCCCCGCTTCCTCCACACACCCACGTCTGCAAAACGGATTTAACACACACACACACCACAAAACACACACAACCACACACACACACCACCACACCACCACGCACACACCACACCACACACACACTCACACACAAAAACACCACACGCACAACACACACTGTAAGCCTAAAAATATATATCCCTACTCATCCATCCATCAAACAATGGGTTTCTGTCAGCAGTAACTCTGGCCTATCATCATCATGATCATCACTGATGGACATACATCATATATTATATCCTTGTTTTCCTATCTCACTGTCCAATCTCTTTATTTTTTCCTCCGCCCCCCCCCCGACTTCCGTTTCGTGTGGGCGACAAACACACACACACAACACACAACCACGCACGCACGCACTCACACACACACTCTCTCTCTCTCTCTCTCTCTCTCTTCTCTCCAACACCCCCTCCCAATTCATGATGATGGTGAAGCAACCTGTTACCCTGAGACTAGCATTTGTCAGACAAAAAGTAGGACCTGATTGCGTAAAATGTTGGCTGTGTCACATCGACTCGATGTATGCATCTAATAAAGGATATCACCCCCCCCCCCCCCCCCCCCCCCCACCCCACCCCCCACCCACACCATATTTTATTTCCAAGGAATCAAATTCATCAATCGTCATCAATAGTTAACGCAACACACCGGCAAAAAAACCCTTTTAAAATACAGGTCGCGCTCAACACACCTCCCACCCGCAACCCCCCCCCATTTCCCCCCCACACACAACCCCCCCTCCTTTTTTCCCAACAAAACCCCCCCCTTCTTTCCTCTCAAAATCAATCCCCACACAACCTCCCCTTTGTTTTCCTTTTCTTTATATGAACCCCCCCCCCCCCCCTTTTTTCCAATGTTCTCATTAACATCACATTAAAACCCCCTTCTAATTCACATCTTAAACTGGTTACTACTACAAAAAAAAAAAGACAAACCAACCCACACAATATTTTCACTTATCTCCCCCCTCCTCTCCCATCCTCATCCCATCTCCCACCCTCTTTTTTTTTCCATTTAATTATTATCTTACAACTTACAACAACAACATAATTTCTCTTAAAGCGCACTATAGTACTCAACTTCCTGGTTAGGCGAATCTCCTAAGGTATTCTTACTGCAATCTTTACCACGTGGCGCAGCGCCTCCACGCACGTACATCTTTGCTATACCTCCTCTCTCCCCCCCCCCCCAATTTCTCTCTCTCTCTCTCTCTCTCTCATCTCTCTCTCTCTCTCTCTCTCTCTCTCTCTCTCTCCTGTGACCACAAGTATTGCCTAACGCGCCCTTCTTCAGAGAAATAAACACAAACATCCGGCGGTTAAATTGGTTTCGGAAGCTCTCGGACTTTTAACTACCTCCCCTCTCCTACCCACCTTAGCCCCTGCTTATTATCTCCCCCCCCCCCCCCCCCCCCCTCCCTCCCTCATTAACTTTCTGTCTGAAGGTCAAGGCTATCTTGACCCGTGTGTCTCAAGTTTCCTTGTCGCGTCTTCCAACTGCTATAATAACATCCAAGTTCTAAAGATAGGTAGCCTAGTAGACATCTGCAGCCTGTCTTGATCTCTGTTTCGTTTCCCTCGCATAGGCCTAGTAGTGGACATTGGCTTTAATCCTAACTATTATATATATAATTAAACAGAGCCATGGCCTAAAGAAATACAACTTCGGAAGTTGTGTGTGTGTGTGGTGTGTGTGTGTGTGTTTGTTGTGTGTGTGAGAGAGATGGGAGAGAGAGAGAGAGGAGGAGAGAGAGAGAGAGGAGAGAAGAGAGAGAGAGAGAGAGAGGTGTTGTTTGTTTGTGTGTTCTTAGAGAGAGAGAGTGAGAGAGTGGTCTGCGAGTTTGTTGAGGAGAGAGAGTGTGTGTGTGTTGTTGTTGTTAGGAGAGAGAGAGAGGAGAGAGGAGGGAGAGAGAGAGAGAGAGAGAAGAGAGAGAGAGAGAGAAGAGAGAGTGTGTGTGTAGTTGTTGGTTTGTGAGTGTAAAGAGTGTGTTAGTTAGAGGAGAGAGAGAGAGAGAGAGAGAGAGAGAGAGGAAGAGAGAGAGAGTGTGTGTTGTTGTTGTTTGGGAGTGTGAGTGTGCTGTTTTAAGCGAATGAGAGAGAGAGGAAGTGTGTGTGTGTTGAGTGTGTGTGGTGTGTGTGTGTGTGTGGTGTGAGTTGTGTGTGTGTGTGTGTGTGTGTGTGCGCGCGCGCGCTATTTTTTTTTTTTTTTTCCATTTCGGTCTTCCTCGTCTGTTTGTCCTGTAAGGAGTCAATGATTTGTAGCCTGTGACACTGGTGGTCGGCAACACCATCATCGTTAATAGAGATAGATAGATATCGTTTTCCCCCCCGTTGCCCCTCATGTCTGGGGGCAAGCAGAGCGAGCGAGCGAGCGAGAGGAGAGAGAGAGAGAGAATTAGAGTGAGAGAGAGAGAGAGAGAGAGAGGAGAGAGAGGGAGGGGGAGGGGGAGGGGGGGGGGGGGGAGAGATCTTCGTTTTTTCGTTTTTTTTATTGCAAAAGCTTTTGCCCATTGCAAGGGAAGGCGGGGGGGGTGGGGGGGGGAGGGAAGGGGAAAGAGGGGGAAGAAAAAGAGAGAGAAGAGAGAGAGAGAGAAGAAGAGAGAGAAGAGAAAGAGGGGAAGAGAGAGAGAAGAGAGGGAGAGAGAGGAGAAAACCCACCCACAAAAAGTAAAAAAGGCAAGCACCCTAAAAAAATTCTCACACAAAAAATACCGTGACTGAAACACGATACAACACAACAAAAAATTATGCACAAACACACCACACCACAACTAAAACATCAAACAGTAGATTTTTTTTGGGAAAGTCCGGGACATTCTGATCACAATAACAAGTGAATAAAAATTAAAAATAAAAAAAGGAAAGCATTGATGGGGTTTGCAGAGATAATGGTACTAAAAAGACTTATACAGCGAGCATGGACTAACAAGGGGATACAATTAGGGCCAAATCCCCCTTGCAACCTCCCCCCCCCCCCCTCTCCCCCCCCCCCCCCCCCCCCCCCCCCCCCCCCCCCCCCCCCCCCCAAATTTCCCCGTCTGCACTGTCAACATAACACCCCACCCCGCGCGCACCCCCAAAAACCCAAACACACACATAAAAAGGAAAGGGACAGTGTAGGGGTTGGGGTTGTTTATGTAGGGTCCAATAGCCACCCCCCCGCCAGCCACCACCCGACCTCGGGGGTCTGTCTTCCGAAACAAGCGCCCCCCCGCTGTCACAAAGCAGTGCCATAATAATGTTCTACACAAGGAAAAAACTCCCTTTATAAACTCGGGTTTTGGTTTGGTGTTTTTTTTTGGTGTGTGTGTTTTTGTGTGTGTGTGTGTGTGGGTGGGGTGGTGTGTGAGTGAGTGGTGGTGTGTGTAGTGTTTTGGTGGGTGTGGGTGTGTGTATGTGTGGCATATGTGTGTGTTGTGTTTGGTTGGTGGGTTGTTTGATTTTTTTTTGGTGTGGGGGGGGGTTGAGTGTGTTGGGTTTGGTTGTTGGTTTAAAAATTTGGGGGGGGGGGGGGGGGGGGGGGGGAAACCCCCCCACACTCCTTTTCTCTATTTGAGAAAAAGTTTTATTTTTAAAAATCCCAAAAAAAGAAATTTCAAAAAAAAAATTATGAGGGGGGAAAGAGAGAAGGAAGAAAGGAGAGAGGAGAGGAGAGAGAGAGGAGAGAGGAGATCGTCGGGTCAAACCGTCCTACAATAAGCACACAGAAAAGTGAACGAAAAAAAAAAACACAAATAATTTAAAAGCCCCAAACTGGGGGAGCAACTCCCCCCTTTTCCCCCCATCTCTCCCTCTACCGACAGCTTGCAAGTAATGGCTTTACCAGGGGGCTGATGCCACTGTTCTAGCAAAAAGGCCCAGGGGAAAACCAGAGAGAGAAGAGGAGAGAGAAATGGAAGGCAGAGCTGGAAAAACACATCGGAAAGGGACAAACTTCAGGGAAACTTCTCCTTCGTAACAACAAAAAAACACACCACACACACCCCCGGGGGGGAGAAGAGAGGAGAGAGAGAGAGGAGAGAGAGAAGAGAAAAAAGAAAACCCCAACAGAACCCCCACCTTACGCAGCATTAAAATTTTGGACAGATCAGATTCAAATTTGTTTACAGTGGGATATTTATAGCAAAGGAACCACCAAGATTTATTTTTAAACCCTAATTGTTTTAAATGTGTGGCCACAAGTTGTATCCTTTTATATTTATCCTGCCATTGCTGCTTGACCTTCCTCTCCCCTTCAGCAGCTTCACACCAAGTGCCACCACAAGTAAGGGTGGCTTAGGAAGTGTAATCTCTCTCTCTCTCTCTCTCTCTCTCTCCATCTCTCTCTCTCTCTCTCTCTTCTCTCTCTCTCTCTCTCTCTCCATCACACACACACACACACACACACCACACACAACACACACACACACACACACAACACACACACTGCTACGAAATATATATAGTTAGCTAGATGTCGTATACAGTCTCAGGCAAAGAAATAGCAGTAAAAACAACAACAACAACACCATCAATAGACAACAATACAATATTAATCAATGAATCATTTCTTTCTCTCTCTTTTATTCCATACCACATAAAGTCACGGCAGATTTTCTCTGCGTGAAATTCGGGCTGCTTTCTCCCCCTGGGGAGGGGAGGAGCACGTCGCCACAAGAACAGCGCCACCCATCAGAATCAGAGATGGCCGGCTGAAACGCAAACTCTTTTGGAAAGACGACGTCTAAAACAAAACACGAAAAGAGATCAAGATGAAAAACAAATGTTACACATCCACAGCAACACCCCCCCCCCCCCCCCCCGAAAAAACCAACAACAAACAACAACAAAAACCAAACAACAAACAACCCAACCAACCAAACACACAAAACAACAAGACATCATAATTAGGCGTCTAGCACACTGATAAGAGGTGGCTGGCTAGGCCTGGTACTCAGCAGGGCACTGAGCTGTAGTGGCCAGCTGTTGACCAACGCCTCTGTTAACGCCCCCAGTCTCTTCACCCTCCTTGGGGCCAAGAGTGACACAAGAAGGTATCAAGGACAGTATGAAGAGGGCGTAAAGGACAGTACCAAGTAGGTAAGGAGTACAGCAATAAGTAGGAATAAAGTATGATCACACAAGTTTTTAGATGTGGAGGGGTGTGAATCTTTCTCTCGTCACCTCCAAAGGAAAATTGTAAAATGATTTTATTAACAGAAACAATGATTTCAGAAAAGTACAAGCATCTCTCTCTCTCTCTCTCTCTCTCTCCCCTCTCTCTCTCTCTCTCTCTCCTCTCTCTTCTCACACACACACACACACACACACACACACACACACACACACACACACACAACACACACACAGAGGGTAGTAGATACCGTTTTGTTGCAGCGAATGCACACGTGAGAGTCTTGACAAGTCTTAAACCACAGGCGGAGAGAGTGCTACGATTAATCACACGCACGAACACAACCCACACACACTATAAATTTACGGCACTCTCTCTCTCTCTCTCTGTGCGCGCGCGCGCGCCACACACACACACACACACAACACACACACACACACACACACACACACACACACACCAGCTTCTAACTGTCTGACTGAGTTAACAGCGGCAATTTATTGAGGAAACATTCTGTCAGCAGCCACAAACTGTGCAGCTATCTAAAGTGACCGCATACCATGCAGCCCAGATACCGATGACAAATTGTACCGATGACAAATTGTTTCCGTATGCGCAGAATCTCTGTATGCGCGCGCGCGCACACACACACACACACGAAAGAGGGGGTAGGGGTGGGAGCAGGAGGTAGGGGTGGGAGCAGGAGGGAGGGAGAAAGAGGGGGGGGGGGGGGGGGGGGGCGAGGAAGAGAGAAAGAGAGAAACATACACACACACAGTGTAGATAGAGGGAGAGAGTGATAGAGAGGGGGGAAGAGAGTGATAGAGAGAGGGGAGGGAGGGAGGGACACACACAGAGATCTAACCCTAGTAACAGGGCGTAACCATCAAGCGAATATTAAGTACGATCCACTCACACAAGGTACAAAGTTCTCTCTCTCTCTCTCTCTCTCTCTCTCTCTCTCTCTCTCTCTCTCTCTCTCTCTCTCCTCTCCTCCCCCTTCTCTCCTCCCTCAAACTTCTGTCTCTCTCTCTCTCTCTCTCTCTCTCTCTCTCTCTCTCTCTCTTCTCTCTCTCTCTCTCTCACACACACACATACACACACACAAACACACCAACTACATACATGCTTATCACCATGACAAATCCACCGCAAAATTTCCGAGAAGCATTATGGATATAAACACATCATTCATTGTGAAAACAATTTATGTGTCGCTTTTTCAAATTATATAACAACAATACAGTATGGATAAGAACAGCGAATTTTACGGTAAAACGAGAATCACTGCTCCTGCGCCCACTTCCAGCTAAGTTACACACACACACACACCACACACACACACACACAACACACACACCACACACACACAGAGTGATACAACACGTCACAAAAGAGTGATCAACACGTCAACACACAGTCTACAAACCACTAACACACACACACAAGTGATACAAACACGGTCACACACACAGTGATACAAACACACACACACAAGTGATCAAACACAACACAGAGTGATACAAACACGGTCACACACACAGTCATACAAACACACTGACACACACACAAAGTGATACAAACACGGTCACACACACACACACAGAGTGATACAAACACGGTCACACACACACACACACAGAGTGATACAAACACGGTCACACACACAGTGACACACACACACAACGCGGAAGGAAGGAAGCAAGGAGGCAAGCCAGCGAATCTGTGTTCTATTTGGGGTGACTTCACGAAAAGTAAACCTCCCGAGAAACGACTCCAAAACACCCCTTGTTATCCAACATAAAATACTTCTGGTAAATCAACAGACCAGGAAACAGAAATCAGCACAATGCTGAATTAATTACAGTTGCGAGTCGACTGATCACTCGGGTCAGTCACTGGCTGCTAAACCACGTCAGTGATTTTAAAAGTGAAAATTAACTGAAATTCTGATAGTTTGATGATGCGGTGACAGATTTGTACACAGAGTGAATGGGAATGACAAGAGGGAGGAAAGGGGAAGGCGAGAGAGTGGTGGGGAGAGGGAGGGAGAGAGAGAGGGAGAGAGAGAGAGAGGAGAGAGAGAGAGGGAGAAGAGGGAGAGGACAGGAGAGAGGGACAAGAGAGAGAGACAGGGAGAGAGACTCAGGAGGGAGGGAGAGAGAGGGGGAGAGAGGAGAGAGGGAGTGGAAGAGAGAGAGAGAGAGAGAGAGAGAGAGAGAGAGAGAGAGAGAGAGAGGAGAGAGAAGAGAGAGGAGAGAGAGAGAAGAGAGAGGGGAGAGAAGAGAGAGGTGGAAGAGGAGGAGAGAGAGGTGGAAAGATGAGAGACAGGAGAGAGACCAGGGGAAAGAGAGAGAGAGAAGGAGGAGGAGAAGAAGAACAACAACAACAAGAACAACAACAACAGCAGCAGCAACAAAGAAATGCCGGCACACCACACCACACAGCAGACAGTTACAGCCGGATGAGAAGCGATGATGAAACCCCTCACACTATCATGTCCCTGTATCACATCCAACATGACTGTATACATACATGTGTGATATACTAGCCTCCTGTCTGTCTGTCTGTCTGTCTGTCGACCATCCTTTTCAGCTACATTCGCACTGACTGAACCAACCATCCCAACGACAGATAACTATTGTAGTAGTACTGATAGAGGGAGAACAACAAGATGACGATGATGCCAGTGACTACAATATGTGATGACGACGATAATCACCAACATCATCTTCAACATGACGAATTTGTAAACGAACAAGCAGAAAACAGACAATAAAAATGACAGAAAAAGACAGAAACTAGCGACTTAACACAAATAGTTGTATCCAAATCGCAGAAAAAGAGGAAAGAAATACGGCTATAGATGAAAAAATGGTGGTGGTGGTGTGGTGGTGGTGGTGGTTGGGGGGTGGGGGTGAGGGTGGGGTGTGCGAGCTCTCCTTCACTGTGAAATGTTACGGTCATTACTGAGTATACTGTTCTCTTACATTAAAAAGAACATGAACACGCCCTGGGAAGTGGTGGGGAAACAAAACTTCACACACACACACACACACACACACAGTCTCCACATCCCTAATGAATGGTAGGCCTCCGTTCTTCCACCAAACTCATGAAACATAAACAACGATTAATCAGTCTTTGTTCATCATTACTTTTCCACCAAACTTCTTCACTATTTCAAAACCGTCTTAGTAGTACCATGTTTCTCAAGCAAACTCATCCCCCCCCCCCCCCCCCCTTTCTTTTTAACTGTACGATCTGCACAAACAGGGGCATCTTTCCAACAGCCAAAAATTAATTTTAAAAAAAGTTTATAAACTACACACGCAAGACAAACTTTGAGGACACAAAGGTCAGCATTTCAATCCAAGTGATACAGACAGTCTCACTCACTCACAGCTGGTTCACTTGCTACACTACACTACACTACCCTACACTACGCAACACTATACTAGGCTAGGCTAGGGGCCTAGCCGAAGTCGGTCACAAACTTTCTCCAGTCTCGAACAAAGACGGGGCAACCCCCCTGAAATAAGAGATGAGAAGGACGGTGTGTGTGTGTGTGTGTGTGGTGTGTGTGTGTGTGTGTGTGTGTGTGTGTGTGTGTTGTGTTGTATGTATGTGTGTTGTGTTTGTATGTATGTGTGTGTGTATGTATGTATATGTGTGTGTGTGTGTGTGTGTGAGAGAGATAGAGAGAGAGCGAGAGAGAGAGAGAGAGAGAGAGAGAGAGAGAGAGAGAGAGAGAGAGAGAGAGAGAGAGAGAGAGAGGATGGGAGGGGCATAGTCGAAGACAAACCTGTATACCCTCCTCCCTCTCCTTTTCACCTGGTAAACTGCATATCAACGTTCGCGCACGTACACACACACACACACACACGTCAATGACATTCACTTGAACTCAGACCTGAACGAACATCTCTCTCTCTCTCTCTCTCTCTCTCTCTCTCTCTCTCTCTCTCCACACACACACACACACAAAGAGAAAAGCCAGCGAAATACTCACAGCCACAAAATGCACTCGGCTGAGCCCATCCAAATCCCTTCACGATCAATCAATCAATCAATCAATCCAATCCGCAAAGGCATCAATCAACAAACACCCGCGGTCCGACCAACTTTCCTTGATCACAAACACACACACACACAGACAGCCACAGCCACACACACAGACACAAAGTTGGCTATCCTAGCGTCTGTCCACTCCACTCCAATTCACTGGCCTAGCCTAGCAAGGCAGCTGTAGGCCTAACTCTGACAGTGACCAGCCGAACAAAGGCATTTTATACAGCACCCAACACTGGGGGAAAACGTGCGTGCGTGTGTGTGCCTGCCTGCCTGTGTGCGTGCTGTCGTGTCCGTCTGCTTATTGGGAGGAGGAGGAGGAGGAAGAGGAGGAATGTGTGGGGCCAGCTCGCTCGCTCTCTCTCTCTCTCTCTCTCTCTGTTGTGAGCGAGTGAGTGACATGGATAGTTGAAAAGCGAGAGACAGACACACAGAGAGAAACGGAGGGTGGAGATTTTAGGTTGTGAGTGCGGCGTGCGTGCACGTCTCCAGCGAGCGAGTCCGCCCAGCTATTATGGGCAAAGCACTAGGCTAGGCCTATACTAGGGCAGGAGACTGACTGACACTCCCCCCCCCCCCCCCCCCCCCAGTCGCTTGCTACGCTACACCAGGCTGCTATGCCACTCCACACACACACACACACACAGTCGCACTCTTGTCACCAAGCTGCAAAAGCTGACACACAAAATGAATGGTCGTCATAGCTCAAACCTGAGCCGATAGATATATCATAACCTACTGTGTGCCCGCGGCACAAGCAGCACAGCACAGCACGGCACATGCACAGCACGTCAAGCAGCAGGCAAAGCGGCGCCAAAAAGCAGTGGGCGGCGGCTTCTCAATGGAATATTTAGCCTACCTACTACTAGGCTAGCCCAGCCTTGCCTACTCCACGAACTGGGTCGACGTGTCTGCTGCCAGCCACCCACCCACCCACCCACCCCCTCCCTCCCTCACTTCTCCATCTCTCGCCTTCACCTTCTTCCTCCTCCTCCCCCTTCTAACCCCACTACCGGGATCGGCGCCTCTGCCTTGACCTGAATCGGCGGACTAGAAGAATAGGCTAGAAGGAAGGCCAGGGACTGACTAGGCAGGCTAGAGGGAAGCAGTAGGCTAGGCTACAGGCAGGCAGTTAACATAGGCCAGTAGTAGGCCTACAGGTTTGCTGGAGCCTGACGTCAAACAAGAGGGACAGGCAGCCTGTCATAGCAGGAGACACGTGCGGGGTCAGAACGGGATTGCAGGGGGAGTAGAGTCAAAATAGGATCCTAGCCGATCAAAACGGGATGGCCATGGATGGTGATAAAAACGGGTCAAAGTGCAATGTGCTCCAAGTAGAGAAGAGAGAAGAGAGGACAGGGAGAGGCAGGCAGGCAGGCAGGCAGTGCAGGGTATGGGTCAAAACAGCCATGACAGCAGGCATCAGATCAGGATCCCAGTCAGTGATTAAAACACAGTTTGGTTTAGAGCGTGCATACAAAATTCTCTCTCTCACACACACACACATATGATGAGACTATAAACCGAGGTCCCGTGCGCCAACGCATGCAGAACATCTTACGCACACAGGGGGCTGCATTATTTATTTATTTTAATTTCTTTATTTTATTCTTTTATATCGAGGATAATGGAATAAGCACTTATGTGCTTTTTCTTTTACATCCAGTCCCCGTGTGTATGCGGATTTGTGAATTTTGTCATCTGCATATAAAAAGGTACATGAGTGCTTATTCCATTATCCTCGAAATAAACACACACACACACACACACACACACACGTGCGCGCGGGAGATTGGCATGGTCAAAATAAGACCACACTGAAAAATGCAGGATGGATCACAGGACTTACTCAAAAACATTGGGTCAAAGTGAGGGACAGTGAAGTAAAATATTGTCTTTAGCTGTACATGATTCTTACTGCATTAACATCTACCTTTTTTTGGTGTCTTTTGTTTGTTTTGTTTATAGCTGAGTTTGATGATTATACTTGTGGTAGCACGAGTTGTGGCCAACGCTGTTTTGAATTTTGAGATGCCAATGTCATTTACTGTTTTGAATTTTGAGATGCCAATGTCATTTACTGTTTTGAATTTTGAGATGCCAATGTCATTTACTGTTTTGAATTTTGAGATGCTAATGTCATTAACTGTTTTGAATTTTGAGATGCCAATGTCATTTACTGTTGAATTTTGAGATGCCAATGTCATTTACTGTTTGAATTTGAGATGCCAATGTCATTTACTGTTTTGAATTTTGAGATGCCAATGTCATTAACTGTTTTGAATTTTGAGATGCCAATGTCATTTACTGTTGAATTTTGAGATGCCAATGTCATTTACTGTTTTGAATTTTGAGATGCCAATGTCATTTACTGTTTTGAATTTTGAGATGCCAATGTCATTTACTGTTGAATTTTGAGATGCCAATGTCATTTACTGTTGAAGTTTGAGATGCCAATGTCATTTACTGTTTTGAATTTTGAGATGCCAATGTCATTTACTGTTGAATTTTGAGATGCTAATGTCATTTAACTGTTTTGAATTTTGAGATGCCAATGTCATTTACTGTTGAATTTTGAGATGCCAATGTCATTTACTGTTGAATTTTGAGATGCCAATGTCATTTACTGTTTTGAATTTTGAGATGCCAATGTCATTTACTGTTGAATTTTGAGATGCCAATGTCATTTACTGTTGAATTTTGAGATGCCAATGTCATTTACTGTTGAATTTTGAGATGCCAATTCATATTACTGTTTTGAATTTTGAGGATGCCAATGTCATGAATTACTGTTGAATGAGATGCATGTTTTGAATGTTGAAGATGCAATTGTCATTGATTATGTTGAATATTTTTGATGCTTTCTTGAATGTTGAGATGTTATTGAGATGCCAATTTCAATGGAATTTTTAGGTGCTTTTGATTAGAGCTTAGAGATGCATTTCTTGATTATGTTGAAGATTTAATGGAGATGCATCTTCTGATTGTTATTCTTAATGAGATCTATCTTCTTTGAATTATGTTGAAGATATCATATTTAATTCGAGGTGCTATCTTCCTTGAATTATGTTGAATATATATTTAATTCGAGATGCTATCTTCCTTGAATTATGTTGAAGATATATTTAATTCGAGATACTATCTTCCTTGAATTATGTTGAAGATAAATTTAATTCGATATGCTATCTTCCTTGAATTATGTTGAAGATGTATTTAATTCGAGATGCTATCTTCCTTGAATTATGTTGAATATATCATATTTAATTGGAGATGCTATCTTCCTTGAAATATGTTGAAGATATATTTAATTTGAGATGCTATCTTCCTTGAATTATGTTGAAGATATCTATTTAACTCAGATGCTATCTTCCTTGAATTACGTTTAATGAAGCTACTTTGAAACTGGAGACGCCATCTTCCCGCGCTATGAAACTGTTTGGCATGGCGTTTTCTTTCATCGTAAACTGCAATCAGGGGTGTCAGACTGTTTATCAATTTCAGATTAAGCAAGGCTTAATGCTTTCTCCTGTTTGAGAGAGAGAGAGAGAGAGAGAGAGAGAGAGAGAGAGAGGGGGGGGGGGGGGTGTTGGTTGCTTGTTTTTTCTTGTGGATCAAAATGGAAGAGGATCAGAAAAGGCCAGAAGGGCAGTTGTGCCTTTGCCTGTCCAGGAAAATAAGGCATGGGTATAATTATAAAGATGAGAACAGAGAGACGATCACAACGGGTCAAAAAGCGGGGTATTTACAGCCATCAGCTCCGGAGAGGTTACAGTGAAAAAACAAAAACCCACCCCAAACCAACCAAACAATCGGAAAAACCACCCCGAAAACAAAAAACCATCCCAATGCGTTTCTTTGTTTGGAATATATATATATATATATATATATATATATATATATATATATATATATATATATATATATATATATATATCTTCGCTTTCAGCGCCTGGGCTTTATCACAGTTCTTGATTAAACCATGACGCTGGGGGCAACAGCAAAGTGAGAGGCTGTATGACCAGTGGCTTTCCCACTCATGGAAGTCCACTTTACAGCTTAGTCTTTAGGGATCGACTAGGAGACTCTCTGACTAGGAGGCTTGACTCGCACAGTCCTTATGTTCCGCAGCCCTGGGAGCTGGTTGGCCTTTGGAGAGCATCTCCAACGCTGACTGTCCTTATGCCCACTTGGCCGAGAGAGTGGGGATGTGCTGTGGGCAAGGCATCTCCACTATAATCAAATTTCTGCCCAGTTTCCAAAACAGCAGCTGCCTACTCTGCTGTTTTGGAGGTCATCGTCGGACACGACGGACAAACATACATACATACATACACACACACATTTATGTATATATATATATATATGTGTGTGTGTGTATGTGCGAGTGTGTGTGTGTGCGCGCGCGCGTGCGTGCGAGTGTGTGTGTGTTTTAACTTCCTTATCCGTTCCTACCGGCACACAATGGCCTACTCTTCTAAGATATCTTTTTTTGTTTTGTTTTTGTTTTTTTGTTTCGAAGACTTTGAAAGAGTAGGCCACCATTCTTCCAAACAGGTTTTCAATGAACGTGTGAGCCAGATGCTATGCCTGCGTTCGTACACAAGACTTC
The DNA here is from genome assembly GCA_028751875.1 of Rapana venosa. NCBI lineage: Eukaryota > Metazoa > Mollusca > Gastropoda > Neogastropoda > Muricidae > Rapana > Rapana venosa. The sequence goes on from CM054145.1 coordinate 54,518,925, forward strand.
GGTTTGATACAGTCTCATCTGAAGGACTTTTCGGGGCACGGATTCAGTGCTGATGTTAACCCCAGCAAGGGGAAGAAAAAGTCCCCTTGAACAGCGTAGTGTGTCTCCGAGGGCTCGAACCCCGATGCGGTCATTTTCAAGCTCAACGCTCTAACCACTAGGCTATCCCGCCCCTTATCACGAAATCAGAAGAAGAACAAACGAAATTATGCAGATGAAATCCCACCAGTGATGCACAAAAAGCGGAGGAACAGGCAATCTGAAGAAATTAAGGAGAACAAGAAGAAGAATGAGAATAGAGAGGAGTGCAGGTGGAGGAGGAAGAGAAGGAGGAGGAGAAGAAGGAGGAAGAGGAGGATTAAGAAAAGGTGGAGGAGAGGAGGAGGAGAACAAGAAGAAGGAGGAGGAGAAGAAGGAGAAGGAGGAGAGAAGAGGGAGGGAGAGGAGGATTAAGAAGAAAGGTGAGGAGAGGAGGAGGAGAACAAGAAGGAGGAGGAGAAGATAAGAGAAGGGAGGAGAAGAGGGAGGAAGAGGAGAATAAGAAGAACAGGTGGTGGAGGAGGAGGAGAACAAGAAGAATAAGGAGAGAGAGAAGGAGGAGGAGAGAAGGAGGAGAGAAGAGGAGGAAGAGGAGGATTAAGAAGAATGGAGGAGAGGAGAAAAAGAAGACAAGGAGGAGGAGAAGAGGAGAAGGAGGAGGAAGCGCAGAAGAAGAATGCAAGAAGAATGCGAAGAAGAAGAAGACGAAAAGAGACGACGAGCGACGAAGAGAGAAGACGAAACGACGACGACGAAGAAGGAGACGACGGACGCGAGAGAGAAGAGAAGGAGAGAGAGTATGAGAAGAAAAAGAAGAAGAAGAGACGAAGACGAAGAGAAGAAGAGAGGATAGTGATGGAGAAGAGAGAAGAAGACGGAGAGTGAGGGGAGAGGAGGGGGAGGAGATAGAAAACACCAACAGTTCTGTACAGCAGTTGAGGCATATGCTAACCTGAGCGGAGCTGAGGATGATCCGCATTTTCGCAGATGCAATAAGTGCGTCTGAGAGTGCATTTCGCAGGTTGCATACGAGAGAGAGAGAGAGAGAGCTAAGAGAGAGAGAGAGAGAGAGAGAGAGAGAGGAGAGAGAGAGAGAGAGAGGAGAGAGAGAGAGAGAGGGAGGAGAGAGAGAGAGAGAGGGAGAGAGAGAGAGAGTAGGAGGGTGGGGAGAGAGAGAGAGTATGAGGAGTGGCTGAGATGAGAGAGGGAGATGAGACGAGAGAGTGGGAGATGATCGTGAGAGGTTGAGCAGAGGAGAAAGACAGCGTAGCTGAGAGATGAGAGCAGAGGGACGAAGAGAGAGACGAGCGGGGGAGATGGGAGAAGTGAAGGTGAGTGAGAGAAAGAAAGGTAGCATACAGCAACGGGTAGAGATCGGCTCTATGCTGTCGAAGAACATAATTCCGTATGATTCCCTCTTACGTCAACCGCTATGTATCGATCACGCACTCTTCATTGATCATTTACTTAGTTCTTGCTTTGAGAGTACGCTGTTTCATCATCATCATCATCATCTTTGTCATCATCATCATCATCTTCTTCTTTAATCCCGATCTTTCCCCTCTTCTTCTTTATCATTTTAATTTTCAGAAAATATTCAATAAAAAGCGATGGTAGTGGTGGGATGGGGTGGGTCTTGAAGAATGTTGCTTATTTCCTTTTCTTTTATTTTTTTTCTCTCGTATTGTTGGGTTAGTCAAATCAATCTGTAACACACACACACACACACGCACACACACCACACACACACACACACACTGTGTTTATCCAAAACTGGTTCCACGTGATTGAATACCATCTCACCAGGCTCCAAGGACCATTAGCAATGTACCTTTGTGACTGCATGGATTTCCCTTACTTCTTTTTCTTTGTTTGTTTGTTGTTTTTTTTTTATCGTTGGTTTGTTTCTTGATCTTTACAAACTAGTTTACTTGAGTCTTCTTCAGCCTCCTAGACTTCCACGACAATAAACAATATGCTGTTCTGTTCTGTCTGTCTGTCTCTTTCTTTCACACACACACAAACACACACACACACGCACGCACGCAAGCGCGTGCACGCACGCACACACACACACACACACACACGCACATCACACTTGCTATACGGCAGATATGCGTGCCACACAGTCGTTAGTGAGTGTGTGCATCATGACTCACTCCCTGCCTCCCTGCCACCCTGCCACTGGTCATCACAGCTCTAGAAGAAGCGCATTCCTCCAGCCTGGCGCCATCTAGACCTAGCCAGAAGAGGGAGGAGGCAGCTCAGGCCCATGCCCTCAAAGATATGATTGATAGTGTTTCAGTAATTATAGACACAGGCTAGCAGTCCAGGTACTGATTCTGATGTTCTTCATTACACAACGCGCACACATACCATTTATATTCTATGGCAGCAACAACAACAACAACCAACTCTCTCTCTCGCACACGCACCCACACCCACACACGCAAGCACGCGCACGCGCGCACACACACACACACATCGAAATGAAAAAAAGCAAATGCACTGCTTCTTCAATGTACCATCTGAAAATAAAAGTTTGACTTTGACACACACTCTTTCTCCTCCGGTCTCCCCTTCTTTTATTCACGTACGCACATGCATATGAAGGGGGGTGGGGGTGGAGAGAGAGAGAGAGAGAGAGAGAGAGAGAGAGAGAGAGAGAGAGAGAGAGAGAGAGAGAGAGAGAGAGAGAGAGAGAGAGAGACCGACAGACAGACAGCAGCCAGGCAGACAGACAGAGATTCCAGATTCACAATGAATACGATACCAGCTATCGCATACCTACCTCTCCCCCACCCCCTCTCCCCCAAGCAAAGGAATTTATCAAGCACAAAGCTCAATCGATCTTATCAGTGCCCTCCCACTGAATGATCTTTTATATATATACATATATATCCTCCACTCACTCCACCCCTAAAAAAATGCCACTCCTTTGTCCAGACATCAACACACGCCAATATAAACAGCACGCAATCAACCCAGCAACAACAACTACAACAAAGTCTCACAGAAGTTTTAAAAGCTTTTTGAACAAACAGGACTGTGTATAAAAGCTTTTTTAAAATATGTATAAAAGCTAATTTTGAGAGATCACACGGCCTTTTATACCTATATTTAAGAACTTAAAAAAAATTTTTAAAAAAGAATCGATGAAAAAGATTAAAAAGCTGGATTTTCCGTGATGAAAGAATTCCAAAGCCATGATCAACAACAAGAAAGAAAAAAAAAAAAGGGGGGGGGGGGGGGGAGGGAAGAGGGGGTGGGGGCGGCTCACAGTGCACCGGTATTTAAGCTCACACACGTACACATCAAACACGAAGGGACACGTATAACTCCCACCACCCCTCCCTTCCTCCCCAAATGAACGTTAAAGCGAATGGGAGGAAAACCCGGAAAACATGCACTGCTTGACGCCCATATCCCCTGCCTTGTTGAGTGTAACAGTAACACAGCAAAGGCCACACTCGAATCAGACACGGTGCATACGGCATAGCTACAACAGAAGACATTTGCTAAATGAATGTATGTACATCATTGCAGGAGACATTCGTGGGTGCACATAATCCAAAAAGACAGGCCTGGCAGCTTAGACATTAAACAGACCTATGCCTAAATAAAAGGAGGCCACTATATGGAACAAACACACTATATGGAACAAACACACCATATGGAACAAACACACATATGGAACAAACACACTATATGGATAAACACACATATATGGAACAAACACTAGTTATAATTAAGGGTGGGCAGATCTCTCATCTAAATGTAACTGAGGGTGTGGGTTCCATTCTCCACAGGTGTCTGTCTGTCTTCCTGTCTGTCTGTCTGTCTGTAGGGACAGTTCTCTTTACTAGTTAAGTTACCATGATACATTCCAACTTCGTTCCCATGCAAACTCTACTGACAAGACTATAAACAACATTCACCTTCACCTATCCAGTAGTCCCCGTGGACCGTCGGGGCACCAATGAAGATTTTGCAACCAGCTTCCTCCACTCCATTCCCCCGCAGTCCTCTGCTTTCCGTAGCAAGGTCCTATGTGCAAATACAAGCTCTTGCATCTCCCGCACAGCTTTTGCATCCAACCCAACCCTTTAATTTTGTTTGATGTTATCAATGAGAGTGACAAGACGTACAATCGAAGGCATCATCTACTGTGAAAAGGGTAAATAAGCCAGGTAACGCGGTAACATGAACACACCTACCTACCTACCACGCTCAACTCCTCCCAAAGACCAACTGTCCCCGAACAATGCCACTGCAGATCATTCATTATACTGACTCCTCAAACAGTCACGGGAGAAGTCAGCTCTAAAAAAACCAAAAAAACAAGCTATCGATGAAATAAGGGAGATATGGGAAAACAAACATTAACCAGATATGGGTGATGACCAGACGATTCTGCGGTTGCCATGTTAAACCAAACCTGGAAGCTTGCCCTTGCAACACTTCACCACCCTGCACAATCAGGTGACCAGATCACCCCACTGGCTTTGAGCCTGGAGGACACTGACTATAATTAGTGACAGAAAGCACTGGATGCGCTAGCACGTTTTTGGCGCAGTAACCCAACACAGATGATATGATAAGGCTCGGCGGCCATGTTGACAGCCTGATTAGGATTGCCCACCCGAGAATTCCTTTTTGGGTGTGTGTGCTCTGACACCCATGTTCTGACGTCATATCCCTTTCTGAGGGGTCTATTTTTGAGTTGAGTTGGGACGATGACGTCATAAAGCAGACTGATTCTACCTCATACAGTTACAAGAATATTGTCAGCAATTTTTAAATATATTTTTTACTCTCAGTGTATAAGTTTACATTAGTAGATTATTGGTTAACAAGGGAAATAATCTTCATCAGAAGCAAATTTGATTTTGGTTTGCGTTGCAAGGATGACCAGAGGAAGCACGACTGATTCTCCCTCCCTCCTACCCTCTTCACTCACTCACTCACTCATCCCTTGGTCGGGACGACCGTTGGGGTACCCGCACGGACGTTGCAAGTGGACCGCCAAATGATTCTGTCCTGGGCTGTTTTCAGGAGGTTTGGTACAGTGAGGCCGGTCCACTCCTTGATGTTGGATATCCAGCTTTTGCGTGGTCGTCCCTGCCTCCTTGCTCCTTCCACCATTCCCTGCAGGACTGTCTTTGACAGGCTGTTATGCCTTGTTGTGTGGCCAAACCACTTCAGTTTCCTCCGTTTGACTGTATCTAGCAATGGTTCTTGTTTGCCAGCCAGTGCCTCGATCTGCTGCCAGACGTAGTCATTGGTTTTGCGGACTCTGTAGGTGATGTTCAGGATCCGCCTGAGGCACTTCATCTCAAAGGCTTGAATGCGACGTTCTAAATCGGCAGTAAGTGTCCATGCTTCACAGCTGTACAAGGCAATGGATGTGACGAGTGCCTTGTAGAGTCTGACCTTAGTGTGGGTTCTGATGTTGTGGTTTCTCCACACTTTCGCCAGCTTAGTCATGGAGGAGAGTGCCACAGCAAGTCTGATCTTCACGTCTTGTGTTCTCGTGCCTTCTTTGGTGATGACTGCTCCAAGGTACTTGAAAGTTTCCACCTCCTCTAGTGTCTCGCCACTCATCTTGATGCTGGTGGGAGTGGTCGGTGTGGTACTGTTCACTAGGATCTTGCTCTTTTCCGTGCTGATCTCCATACCGTGGGCATTGGCTGATGTTTCCAGTCTGGTGGTGAGATCCTGGAGTTCTTCTTCACTGCGGCCCATGAGATCAATATCGTCTGCGAATCGAAGATTGCAGACTGGCCTTCCTCCTATTGTGATTGTGGTCTTGAAGTCAAGGAGGGCCTCCTGCATGATGTTCTCCAGGAACACGTTGAAAAGAACGGGGGATAGTGGGCAGCCTTGTCGAACTCCAACTGAAGTCCGGAAGAACTCCCCGATTTCTCCACCCATGAGGACTGCACTGTGGGAGCTGTCATACAGCGCCTGGATGACTTGAATCAGGTCCTCGTCGAAGCTATAGTCTCTCATGACTTGCCACAGAGCTTCTTGCCACACTCGGTCGAAGGCCTTCTTGAAGTCAATGAAGTTGTTGTAGAGCTGTAGCTGATGTTGGAGATGCTTCTCTATGAGCATTCTGATGTTGAAGATCTGCTCGACAGTGCTTCGACCTGGTCTGAATCCTGCCTGTTCTTCTGATAGGATTTCTTCTGCTTGTGGTTTCAGTCTGTTCAAGGCAATGCGTAGCATAACTTTGCTTGGATGGCTTATCAGACTGATTGTTCTGTAATTTTGGCACTTCTTCAGGTCTCCCTTCTTTGGAAGTGGAACTATGATGGATTGGGTCCACTGTTCAGGCCACTCTTTGCTGGTCCAGATGCGTTGGCAGATGATTGTTAATGCCTTGATCATCTCTGGGCCTCCGTTCTTGATGAGCTCAGCCGGGATGTTGTCAATCCCTGGTGACTTGCCTCCTTTCAGGGATCTTACTGCTTCTTCTACCTCTTCCTCCAGCACCTGTGTGCTTTCAGGATCTGATGGTCTGGGATCTTGCTCGTGAAGTTTGTTCGGATCAGCCTTCAGCTTGTAGTTGTACAGGTCTCTGCAACATTCTGTCCATCTCTTCATGATAGTGGCGCTCTCTGTAAGGACTGACCCCTCTTTGTCTTCAATAACGGAGGTCTTTGGCTGCTGGGACTTGGTTAGTACCTTGATGGTCTGGTACGCCTCTTTGCTGTCTCCTTTCGCCATTGCCTTCTCAACCTTGGAGCATTGTTGGAATTCGCAAGCAGCCACAATCTTACTGTCGCCAACACCTTATACCCCCACAAGACATCAAGAAGAACGACGTGGCACTCACCAAATGGAAAGACACATAACCAGACTGACTACATCTTGGCCCCCAAACGATTTAAGTCAGCATCAACAAAGCCCAGACAAGAAGTTTCCCTGGCACTGATATTGGCAGTGACCACGACATGGTACTCATGACCCTACAGATCAAGCTGAAGACCAAGAACCAGAAGAGAAATCCCCGTTTGCGGTTCAACATGGAAAAGCTGAAGGACCCCGAAGTCGCTGAAATCTTTAAAGCTGAGATAGGGGGCAGATTTGCAGCATGAATTTCCTCCAAGATGACATCAACAACCTCACTGAGACCTTCAGCAAGACCATTCAGGAGACAGCGCTGGAGATCCTTGGGAAAGAGAGGAAAAAGAACCAACCGTGGGTTACCAACGATATCCTGGACCTGTGCGACCAACGTAGGGAGCTAAAGCCAGTGAAGAACAAAAACCCAGAAACGGCCGAAGAGTATAGAACAGTCAACAGGTCAATCAAGAAGAAGATGACTGAGGCCATGGGGAACTGGATGTCAGAACAATGCTCCTCTACACTACAGGAATAATATAATTTATATGGTCAGCAATTTTCTGACTGTCAGAGTACAGTTTACATTAGTGGATTATTTGGTTAACATGGGGAAAAAATCAACAACAACAACGAATTAGATGAATAAATAAAAAATCAACCCCCCCCCCCCCCCCCCCCCCCCCCCCCCCCCCCCCCCCCCCCCCCCCCTAGTCCCCTTTCCGTGAATTTGGGAGTCACACACATGACATTTTGTTGTGTAAATGTTAAAAGTGATGACTTCGTTTCTGGGCAAGAGTCACTTCTACACAGGACGATCTGTTAATCTATTTGTAGAGAATATCATAATTATTAGATAATGAAGTATGGTCTTGGTCAATTATCTATGACCTGAACGGTTTGCGGTGGGGAGAGGGAGGTGGGAGGGGGGAGGAAAACATCTGGACATATTGCTCTACATCTCACACACACAAACTATATAAAGAGAAAGCTTTATGAAAACGATGTCTACACACATACACACACACACATATATATATATATATACATCGTTTTCATAAAGCTTTCTCTTCATATAGTTTGTGTGTGTGAGATGTAGAGCAATATGTCCAGATGTTTTCCTTCTCTCCCATTCTCAAGGAAACAGAATAAATAGCTAAGAGAGCTCACAGACCCGCGCATGGCGAGCACAAAGCAAAGTGCAAACAAAGCCTTCTGCATACTGTTCAGCTGTCCAGCCCATACATAGCTGTCTGCAGCAGCAGTATAATTATAAGCTTCAACCCTTGACAGGAAGCACGTACAGCCTGCTGGCCACTCCAGCCACTCCTCATGGCTGTGATCTCCAAACCTGACCCCCTACTGTAGCCTATAGCCTAGCAGTGGTGGTGGTAGTGGACAGACTGTGAAGTAGTAGCCAAAGGCCAGCAGGGGCTTTGTAGTGGTTGATCTCTTTGTACTGTCCAGCAGGCCGACCACTGGGGTCTGTCTATGTAGGGTAGGCCTAGTGGTAGTAAGCGGCTTATAGGTCCCACTTTGCTAACAGCTTTTTTTGTGCTTCACCACCTCCTTTCTTCTCTCGTTCGCTGACTTTCAGATCTTTAAGTGCACTAGATTTCAAAGGGAAGGAGGGAGGGAGAGAGAGAGGGAGAGGAGGGGGGAAGGACGAGAGAAGAGAGAAGAGAGAGAGAGAGAGAGAGAGAGAGGAGAAGGAAGGGGGGAGGGGAGGGGGAGAGAGGAGGAACTAAAGTAATAAAGCTGTGTCTCTCTCTCCTACACTCACTCCTCTTTGTCTTTCTTTTCGTTCAGCACACATGCACCACGCTCCCTCCCATTTCCTTCTAACGACTGTTTCTACGATTTCAGCCAGCAATATAAAGCCAGCAATATAAAGCCTATTAGGTACGAGTCCCAAGCAACGTGGGATTTTGTTGTTTGTTGTTGTAGTAGCTGTAGTTGTGCGCAGTGTAGAGTTGTGTGTGGTGTGTGTGTGTGTGTGTGGTGTGTGTGTGTGTGTGTGTGTGTGTGTGTGTGTGTGTGTATGTGTGTGTGTATGTGTGTGTGTGTGTAACTTCAACAATAAATGGGCAGGCTCAGTGTCGTTCTCATCACTCCAGAAGCTGGTGTGTACTGATACACTTCTTGCGGACGGCAACCTCGGACACATCTTGCCAAAGGCCAATGGAAACTCACTGATGCCAACTACTTGAAAAGAAAAATATTTTAAAAACAAAAATTGAAGTATGCAATGCGGAAGCTGGCACATCCAACTTCCTGCATCGATAACACACACACACACACACACACACACACACACACACACCCACCCTCTCACACTCATCCACACATTCACACACACACCCTCTCACACAAAACATACTCTCTCTCTCACACTCACACACACCATCTGTCCAAAATAACTTGAGGATAGACGTTAAAGCAAACACACTTGGCCTATTGCTGCTGCTGCTGCTGCTGCTGCTGCTGCTGCTGCTGCTACTACTACTACTACTACTGCAGCTACTACATAAAAAGCCACATCCAAACAAGGAATAAAAATTGAAGGGGAAAAAAAAGGAACATAAATCTGCGACCAATTTTCCTAGCAGGTAAAATGGTACACAAGTTATATACTACTACTACTAATAATAATAATAAATGATAATAATAATAATAATAAATAAATAAACAATGGAATGTATATAGCGCTATATCTAATATATATATTACGAACATTACTGCTAATCTGTGACCAATATTCCGTGCAGGTAAACTGTGACACTGCTTATAAACAACACTGCTGCTGTGTATCTTTGCATGCAGGTCTGTCCTGTCTGTGTTGCATTCATCCAGTTAGCGGGCGGCACCTACAGTACAGACAGCCCTGGGCCCACATCCCATAGTCGGTCATCAGTGCAGCACCTGAAGACGCTAGCACACCAGGGCTTTTGACCTTTACGAGACAGGCCGCTGCTCCCGCCCACACATGGGTGTACATGTATAACACACTCTGTGTGTGTGTGTGTGTGTGTGTGTGTGTGTGTGTGTGTGGTGTGTGTGTGTGTTATACACTGTGTGTATACACTGTGTGTGTGTGTGAGAGCGAGAGAGAGAGAGAGAGAGAGAGAGAGAGAGAGAGAGAGAGAGAGAGAGAGAGAGAGAGAGAGAGAGAGAAAGATCGAGAGAGAGAGATTTTTAAAAAAATTGTATTTTATTCCTTTATATCGAGGATAATGGAATAAGCACTTATGTGCTTTTCTACATCCAGTCCCCGTGTGTATGCGGTTTTGTCAATTCTGTCATCTGTTCCCACCGGCACACGATGGCCTACTCTTACAAAAAGCGGAACAGGATTTAACGTGTGCGCAAGATATCATGCGTGCGTTCGCACACAGGGCCTTGGTTTATAGTCTCATCCGAAGGACTTTGGGGGAAGAGTGGAGTCTGCACTGATGTTAACTCCAGAGGAAAATATCCCCCTTGAACGGGAATCGAACCCAGGTCGTCAGATTGCGAGCGCAATGTTCTAACCACTGGGCTATCCCGTCCCGAGAGAGAGAGAGAGAGAGAGAGAGAGAGGAGAGAGAGAGAGAGAGAGAGAGAGAGAGAGAGAGAGAGAGAGAGAGAGAGAGTCTGGGGGCCAGATATCCTGGTGGTTAGAGCGTTGCGCTCGTGATCTGACGGCCCAGGTTTGAGCCACCACCCAGGCACCCGTTCCGAGGAGATTTTTTTCCCATGGTTTTAACATCAGTACTGACTCCACCCCACCAAAAGTGCCTCGGATGAGACTACACACCGAGGTCCCGAGTGCGAATGTACGCAGAACATCTTGCTACATGCTAAAGCCTGTTCCGCCTTTTCGAAGAGAAGGCCAATGCCTACCAGTAGAAACAGATGACAACATTAAACAACAATAACAACAAAACGCATACACACTGGTGCGGTGATTGGACATCATCCCCGAGGTCGGAATGCCGCTACCTTAATGGTGGGCAAAGAAAAAAGGTCGCATACACAAAAATGTCACTGTTAGTCAACCGCAGAAGCTCAAGCCCAGCCAGGTACAACAACAAAATAGCAAAACAAACATTTTTAAAAAGTCTTAACCAGCAAAAATACCTCTTAACAGAATCACAAGACAAGACTAACAAAAAGTAAGCGACAGCAAAAGAGACAGGAGAACTCTTGCTTGTGCGGTGACTTTTGAAGGGAGAATTTGAAGTAATAATTATGTGTTGTCAAAGGTGTTTCCACCTTACAGACTGAACAGACTATGTCTACCAGCTGCCAAAATAATGTAAAGACTGAAACTTTCATCGCTGTTGAGACACATTATTAAACTTTTAGCTCGTTCCTCTATTATAAGTGTGTATATGTATGTTCGGTTTTCTTCGAATAACATTTTGTTGAAGCCAAGAACTGGCTGCCGGCTGAAAGGAGATGTATAGTATAGTGAGGGATCCTCTTCCACGTCCAACACTCAGACAGCAACTGTTGTTGTCCGTTATACCCGAGCGAAAATACGTCACGCTGCCGTTAAGCGCCTGACAAGTCAGGCCCAGCGCATGGGACTTCAGGATTGGAGAGAATAGTTACCTTTTAAGTCTTTCTGGGGAACAAAAGGCAGGAGAATGGACCAAGACGGCAGAAAATAGACAAAGTAGGAGGTGACAGGAAGAAAAGATACAAGGCAGAAACACAGAGAGGAGTAGAGGAAGGGTGGGGAGGAAAGGGGATTGGCAGCGGCATCATCAGTTCTTTTATGTGGGCAGGGTAGGCCATCCCTGGACCGACCTTCCTACCATCCGCTGTCCTGGCAGTCAGTGTCAGTGTCGGTGTCAGTGTCAGTGAGGAGGGAGGAGTGCATGCCATACAAGGTGGGCCACAGTCCTTCCACTCCACTGCACATGAATGGGTGATAGCAGCAGTAGGCTACTGGCCAACTGAGCCCTGCCCAACAAGGTGCGGGTGGGAAGGGAAGGTACCCTTACCCCCCTCCTCCACCCTACCCCCCAGAGAGAAACGAGTTCCTGGAAGGAGGGGGGGAGGGGGGGGGGGGCGGTCCCCCTCAAAAGGGATGGGGCGGGGAGTGGAGGGGATCGGAGGGGAGACAAAAGGAAACACGCTGCAAGATAAAATACAAAAGGGAAAATAAAGGTATATATATATAATATATATATATATATTATATCTTATATATATATATATATATATATATATATATATATATATATATATATATATAATGTGTGTGTGTATGAAAGAATATGAACGTAGAAAGAAACTAGAAAGAAAGAAAACAAAACAGTAAACAAAAATATTTTTTAACACCATCAATAAAAACCCACGAAACAAAGAAAACCTGATAACCCCACACTATCCTTCTTATCCACTCTACCCCCCCCCCCCCCCCAAAAAAAACCCAACAACAAACAAACAAAAAAAACACCCCCCACAAATCCTGGACCTTCCCTCCACAAGGATCTCCCCTCTCTTGCTCTCTCCAACAATTGTATACACACAACCCCGAAACCTTTGCTCATTGTGAGTCCAGGAAGAAAACTGATGACATAGGAACCAACACTGGTACAAGCCACACTTTCGGATGATGAGACAATGAGCTGACGAGGTCCCTTGTGCAATATACTACATTTTGCGCTAGTAACACACCGACACACAGACAGACACACCCACACACACACACACACACACAGAGACAGACATACAGACACAGACAGACAGAGACACACAGATACACTTGAAAAAAAAAAGAAGCAAATGCATTGCTTATTCAATGTACAATCTGGAAATACAAAATTGACTTTGACTTTGACACACACATACACACAATTGGAGAAAAAATCAGCGAATGCAGTGCGAATCAATGTATCATCTGGAAATATTATTTTTACACTCTCTCTCTCTCTCTATCTCTCTCTCACACACACACACAATCATAAGCAATAAACGAACAGGACAACAACAACAAAGGGGGGGGGGGGGGGGGGGGGTAGGACGCCATAAAAATGGTGATGCGCTTGGACAAACAGGAAGAAAAGACAAATTTCCAGCTGAGATTGTTGTGTGTGGCTGTGGCCATAAACACTGCACACTAAAATGCACATAGCCTACTGTAGTAGAGTTCAACCACCAATGAGAAACACTCACCGCTGTATCCTGCATGCTTACACGTTTAGAGAGCTCAACTCTTTTTGCATAAGCTACTCAATACTTTCCCTGAGTTTTCCCAACTTTTTCCCCCGGGGAAAGAGAGAGAGAGAGAGAGAGAGAGAGAGACAGACAGACAGAGAGAACTGGAATGATTTATTCACAAAAAAAGCCAACGGCCTATACATGGAGGGGGTTGCCGAACTGTTTAGTATTTTGGTGCTGAGAAAAAACAGCAACAACGACAAAATGTTATTGTATAACAATAAAGTCAGTTACAAAAATATGACTTTAAAATAACAAGAGAGAGAGAGAGAGAGAGAGAGAGAGAGAGAGAGAGAGAGAGAGAGAGGAGAGAGAGAGAGAGAGAGAGAGACGCTTTGACCAATTTATTGTCATTGCCCAATGTGGCCTATTGACAAGGGGGGTAAACACACGCCTTTCTTTTGTAAATACAAAATAAATACAAGAAAAATTACATGATGCATTTAACATAATGGGAAAAAAAAGAGCTCTCTATGAACGGATACGACTTTAAGCTGTGTGTGTGTGTGTGTGTGTGTGTGTGAGAGAGAGAGAGAGAGAGGGGGGGGGGGGGGGGGGAGGGGGGTAGACTGACAGACAGAGACATAGAGACAGAGTCCAAAAAGTATTGTATGTACTGAGTGACGAAAGCGGAAAATAAGTGATGGGGAAACCCGACACTCACGTCCTACATGCTATTTTCTAAATACAGGAGAGAGAGAGAGAGAGAGAGAGAGAGGAGAGAGAGAGAGAGAAGAGAGAGAGAGAGGAGAGAGAGAGAGAGAGAGAGAGGAGAGAGAGCGAGCGAGAGCGAGAGAGAGAGAGAGAGAGAGGGAGAAGAGAGCGAGCGAGAGCGAGAGAGAGGGAGGAGAGAGAGAGAGAGAGAGAGAGAGAGAGAGAGGAGAGAGAGAGAGAGAGAGAGAGAGAGAGAGAGAGAGAGAGAGAGAGAGATGTTACGAAATTCGAACAGACTCATCCTTTACTGTGGGAGAGTTTCTGAGAATATAATGTTCAAGTTAGGGGCTTTAAAAAAAAAAAAAAAAATTCTTAAGAATAGTCGCTTTCACCACAAGTTTTCTTTCAAGGTACATCTGAAATCAATAAATAGATGAATTAAAATCAAATAGATAAAAATGAATTGTTTGAAAATAAACTACAGAAAAAAGTTGTTTGAAACAACAAAAACTACAGAAACAGCCACACTGACATCATGACATATGATATATGACAGTGAATACAGTTTGCTTCATAACCTGAAACGTTGACACATTCTACTCTTTGTCGGCAAAGAAATAGTTGAGCGACGATATAAGATTTTTCACAATCATTCTTTCTCCAGAAGTCGACACTTGCGCTGTAACTCAGTACATTTCCAATACTGTTCCACTTCTGAAAAATGACAATTAAGCATAAAGTTACTCTTTACATAGTGAAGACAATTCACTTCCTTCGTGATTAACCAAAAATGATAACAATAACAACACGACATTTAACCACTACTCTCACAAGGAAACAATGCTATCACCAGTCATGAAAAAACACACCAAATACCCAGGAAATAAAAATAGATGGTCATGCATTTGTGGCAACGCACTTTCCAAGGGGAGAGAAACACAAATTCCATCCCTAGAGGAAAAAAAATGGTTATGGCTTGCTATAACTGATTTGTCCAGAGAAATCTGTTGTGAGTATGACTGACTGATAGGTCAAGAGATATCTGTTGTGACTATGACTGATATACAACATAAAACAAGCACAACATACAGACTTGTACATACACACACACACTCTCTCTCTCATCCTGAAAGCTACAGGATGATCCATCTATCTCTCACACCAGCCACTCTCTCTCTCTCTCTCTCTCCACTCCCCACTTTTCCCTCTCTCCCCCTCTATCCCTGAAAGCTACAGGATGATCCATCTATCTCTCACACCAGCCCTCTCCTTTTCTCTCTCTCCCCCTCTCTCTCTCTCACTCCCTCTCTCCCATCCTGAAAGCTACAGGATGAATCCATCTATCTCTCACACCAGCCTCTCTCACTCTCTCCGCTCCCTCTCTCTCATCTCTCTCTATCCCTCTCTCCCGATCCTGAAAGACTACAGGATAAACCAACTACTCCAACACCAGCCCTCTCTATCTCTTTTCTTCTCACTATCTCTCTCTCTCTCACTGAAAGCTACGGGATGATCCATCTATCTCCAACACCAGCCTCTCTCACTCTCTCATTCTCTCTCTCTCTCTCTCTATCCCCTCATCTTCTCCTGAAAGCTAACAGATATCCATCTATCTCCAACACCAGCCACTCTCCTCTCTCTCTCTCTGCCCTCTCATCTCTCTCTCCTCCCATCCTGAAAGCTACAGATGATCCATCTATCTCTCACACCAGCCTCTCTCTCCATCTCCCTCCCTTCTCTCACTCTCTCTCTCCTCATCCCTCTCTCCCATCCTGAAAGCTACAGGATGATCCATCTATCTCCAACACCAGCCTCCTCTCTCTCTCTCCCATCTCTCTCCCCTCTCTCTCCTCTCTCTCTCTCCTCTCTCTCCTCTATCTCTCTCTCTCTCATCCTGAAAGCTACAGGATGCCATCTATCTCCAACACCAGCCTCCTCTCTCCCCCCTCTCCTCCCCTCTCTCTCCCTCCCTCCCTCCCTCCCATCCTGAAAGCTACAGGATGATCCATCTATCTCCCACACCAGCCACAAGGAGCCAATGCAATGCAATGAGGCGTGGTCAGCCAAAAACCTGTGTCCTGTTACCAACAATTATTATTAGCCTAGCCTAGCCTAGCAACATCTAAATCCTGTTTTCTCAATGGGTTCCATCTGTTTCCTTCCAGCTTTGGCCAACCGATACTGCCCAGATGCCTGTGATGGAAGTGATCGCGGCGGTAACTGGTGGGAAATCCGAGGTCTCCATAATAGGCTAGCTAGGTCCTTCTCAAAACAAAGAAAAAGGACGTAACGAAAGCATTATCCTCATCCGTTGATGTCATACACACGTCTTCCTTCACAACAAATAAGGAAGTCAAAGTTTCAAGATGTATGCCCCTCTCTCTCTCTCTCTCTCTCTCACACACACACACACACACACACACATGATGAAAAAAAGCAAATGCATTGCTTATTCAATGTACCATCTGGAAATAAAATTTTGACTTGACTTGACTTGACACACACACACAGAGCGCCATGCTCACAAATAATGCGCTCACTCACATCCAAATGCTCTTGAGTACTGTCTCCCTATGGTCTCTCTCCCACGATTGCACACACACACACACAACCACTTTCAGTGAACAGACATAAAATCGAAGCAACAACAACAACCACACACACACACCGTCCACATACTTATACAAATGTCACAATGTAAAGCGCACATGCACGAACGAGAGAGGGAGAGAGGGAGAGAGACAGACAGACAGAGACACAGAGAGGATGTTTGCACGCGCGTGAGTGCATCGTGCTTAGGCTGGCTCATGCGCACATGTATGCACTGTATTGTACACGAGTGAACTTTCGTGTCAATCAACTGTACATCCGTAAAGGAAAGCTGTCAATAGCCTAGCCTACTGACGAAACCACCACGACTAGGCCTAGACCCCATACGACTTGCCTGGCTTCATTTCCCGCCCTCCCCCTGTTCTGTGTTGTTGGGCGTCACTGCGCTGACGTCAAAGGCATACTAGCCTATAGATCCACTTTCACACCACCAGAACACGTTCTCATTCATTGCTTTTATTCTCAACTCACACACACAAGTTCTACAGTCCCTCCCGACTTTCCTTAAATACCTTTTTGGGTGTTTTTTTTTTTACCAAACCAATCCTCGACAATTATTAATGGTTTGATGTTGTTGCTGGCAAGTCATCTATCTTTGGATTATAGCAGGTATTTTCTGTTTCTTCCTCTCTAAATTTAAGGCCGGTGTAAGTTACAGGAGGTGTCACGTTATATAAGCCTGTATTGGAGAGAGAAAATAACCCTTTCTGTCCTGGACAGATTTAGTCCCGTGCAATCCACAAAAGCTAACAAAGCGATGTCCATGTAGACTGACGTAAAATATAACTAAATCAGTAGACTAACGTAAAATAAAACTAAACCAGTAGACTGACGTAAAATATAACTAAACCAGTAGACTGACGTAAAATATAACTAAACCAGTAGACTGACATATAAAACTAAACAAGACGTGTGTGTGTGTGTGTGTGTGTGTGTGAGAGGAAGAGAGAAGAGAGAGTGAGAAGAGAGTGGTGTGTTGTGTTTGCGCGAGTGAGTGTGTGTTTGCATGAGTATGTGTGTTTGTGTGCGGGCATATACAGATTAGTATTAAAACATTATTTTAAGCCTATTTCTTTCTCTTTTTTTTTTATAAAAAAAAAATCATCGTCTTTCGATGGTAGCTTAAACAGGCCACAGGCATATCAAATATTCTTGTGAATGCTGTTGACACTTCTCAATTCTGAAAAGAAAAAGTGTCTCACTCGCTGTAAGGTACCACAGCGGTAAAAGCTTCAATCACTGCCGGGACCTCTGATGAAGGCTCATCCAGGAGCCGTAACTCCAGTCAGGTCAAAGGCATGGTTCTTACTCAACAATGCCTAAAAGGCTGTCATTCAAAGATGTTATTTCCTAGAGGTTTTTATTATTATTTATTTTAAAAAATCTTAACTCTTTGATAAATCATTTTCAAAACTGATTGAGATGACGTAAGTGGTAACCTGCACTCGTTTCCATTACTCTTCTTTCCTCATTAAAACAAGAGGTCCCCCCCTCCCTCCTCTATGAAGTATCACGTTGTGTTGTGTGATAGAAAAACAACAACACTCCACCTGTTTTCTGTGGTGGGGTATTCTGTACTACAAGTTTCTATTCTGTTACTATGGCAGCATACTCCATACTGACTGAATCTATCAGGTGCTCTGAGCGGATGTGCTCAATCTGTATTGCACCTGTCACTTGCTTATCCGTGTCCATCTCCGTGTCCATCTCCTTCCCTCTCCCCGTCTGTGTGTGTGTGTGTGGTGTGTGTGTGTGTGTGTATGTGTGTGTATGTGTGTTGTTGTGTGTGGTGTGTGTGGGGTTGTGAGTGATGAGAAGAGTTAAAAGAGAGAGTGAGTGAGTAATGTGAGGGTGTGTTTGGTGTTTGTGTGTGTGGGGTGAGAGATAGGAAAGTGAGGGTGTGTGTGTGTGTGTGTGAGTGGTGTTTTTGGGCGTGTGTAAGAGGATTTTTAACACACACACACACACACCCCACCACCCCACACACACACACGTCCTTCCGATGAGACTATAAACCGAAGTCCTGTGTGAGAACGCAAGCAGAACATCGTGAACACATGTTAAAACCTGTTCTGCTTTTTGGAAGAGTAGACCATTGTGTGCCATTGGGAACAGACGACAACATTTACAAAACTGCAGACACACGGAGACTAGATGTAAAAAAAAAAGCACAGGAGTGCTTATTCCATTATCCTCAATACAAAAATAAATAAATGAATAAACACACAAACAGAACGATGATGGTGATGATAATGTTGATAATGATGATAAAAGTGGAAAAGAATGAGGAGGAGAAGAACCACAACAACAACAACAAAGCAGAAGAAAAGAAAAAGGAAAAAAAAAAAGAAGAATTCGAAGAAAAAGAAGAGAAAAAAGAAGAATTTAAACAAATTAGAAGAAGAATTCGAAGAAAAAGAAGAATTTGAAGAAGAGAAGAATTTGAAGAAGAAGAATTTGAAGAAGAAGAAGAAGGAGAAGATGAATTCGAAAGAGAAGAAGAATTAAATACAAAACAAAACAAAACCCCCACATCACCTCACATCATCCTATTATCGATTCTTCACTGGGTGACACTAGGCAAAAGGGTGGGGCAGGGCAGGGCAGGGCAGGGCAGGGCATGTCACGCTTACAATGCTATCCTCCCCCTCGCCTCTCTGACACAACTCCTGTCATGGCCATGCCATCAGAAAACAGTGCCCTAGCATATTTGCCTGTACTTAACCCCCAAACAAAACAAAACAGAGAACAAAAAGGAAACCAAAAATGTCAGAAATTGCTGCCAGCTTTTCGTTTTGAACTTTACAACTCGCCCTCGTCAGTTCTCTGTTCATGAAGAGTTTCTAAGGGGAGGGGGGTTGTGTGTGTGTGGTGGGGTGTGTGTGTGTGGTGTGGTGTGGGGTTTGTGGTATTGGGGTGGTGGGGTGGTGGTTGGTGGTGGGGCGGTGGGGGTGTGTGTGTGTGTTGTGGTTGTGTGTGTTGTATATTGTTGTGTACCAAGAAACCTTCCTTTCTAGATCACCCTGTCAGTTTTTGGGGGGAGCAAAACAAGAGTGCTAAGTTCAGCCATGTACACAACAACGCGCTAAACCACACACACACACACAAACACACACACACACCACGAGATGCACACAAAGTGCTTAATCCATTATTCTCGAAATAAAAGATTAAAACAAAACACACAACAACACACAAAACCACCACCACCACCACCGCCACCCCCACCAGCCAGCTGTGAAACTGTTCCCAGGTTATTTCTAGTTTACAACTATATAAACTTCAAACACACAATCAACAAGAGGATGTTAAACTTCTACTTTGTGTATTTTTCAACAGACAATAGGCACGCGCATAGTCTTTGATGTCATGTTACATACAGGCTGTCGCCATCTTTCTTTCTATTTTGGGAAAACCGTCTCTTTAGTGGTGTGTTTGAAGGAAGATAAAACTAAAGCCCCCCCCCCCCCCCCTTCCCCTGTCTGTCTCTATACAGACTAATACCTAGGTCACCTGGCCTCACTTGCTTCTTGCTTTTTGTCCTGTCCACTAAAACTATTTTGAAACAAAACCACAGTTTTATAGTCAAATTTATAGAAGGCCATTTTCCATGCGTTTGACACCACACACACACCCAATATTGAATAAGAGGGGGAAGGAGGAGGGGGGTCTTACCCCAAATTTCTGACGTTCCTCTTCCACTTCTCTATCAAGTACACACAATGCTAGGCTAGGCTAGGCTAGTTTTCAATTGGCTGCATGAGAAGAAGGCGGAACATAACCAGAAATCTCGGACGGGATAGCCTGGTGGTTAGAGTGATCAATGTATTCGTGATCTGCTGACCCGGGTTCGAATCTCGTTCAAGAGGATTTTTTCCTCTGGAGTGAACATCAGTGCCGACTCCCCTCTCCCCAAAAGTCCTTCGGATGAGACTATAAACCGAGGTCCCGTGTGCGAACGCACGCAGAACATCTTGCGCACACGTTAAAACCCGTTCCGCCTTTCGGAAGAGTAGGCCATTGTGTGCCGGTGGAAGCGGATGACAAAATTTACAAAACTGCAGACACACGGTGCTGGATCCAAAAAAAAAAAGCGCATGAATACTTATTCCATTATCCTCGAATTAAAAGAATAAAAAAAATATAATTCCCTTCCTCTCTCTCTCTCTCTCTCTCTTCCTCCATCTCTTCTCTACTCTCCTCAACCGGGTTTCCTCTCCCAAACACACACACGAACCCGGGTTGAGAGAGAGAGAGAGAGAGAGAGAGAGAGAGAGAGAGAGAGAGAGAGAGCCGAAATCACAATCACAGGCTATGATTACACTAATAATATGGAGGGGAAGGAACAGAAGAGAAGACAAGGGTGAGAAGGAAAAAAATCAAAGAGCCCATATTGATTTTTGTTTTGTTTTGTTGCTCTTATAGCTCAAAAAGAGTTCACGGGAAAAAACCACTGTAAATTATGACTGATTCAAATAGAGTTATAGGAAAAACTTGGGAGGGGGGAAAAACAAACAAAATGATGCGAAGGTTTACCACAGTGTACGCTCCCTGCTAACTTCAACTCCCTGGGAAAATTCAAATGAACACACTACTTAAAGGCATGCTGTGTTCTGTGTGTGTGCGTGAGGCAAAGACGGGTCATTTTCTTCTTTTTCCTTGTTTGTTAGTTAGTAATGGGGGGCAGGGCAGGGCAGGGCAGGGCAGGGCAGGGCAGGGCAGAGCTCGCGTTTCTAATAAAGACAACTCAAGGTGAGGATAATTCGCCTTATTAAATTAACGACAGGTTAAAGTTTTGTAATGAATGTGTGGGTGTATGTGTGTGTGTGTGTGTGTGTCTGTCTGTGTGTAAGACGGTGTGGTATGTGTGTGTGTGACGTGTGGTGTGTGTTGTGTGTGTGATGGTGTGTGGTGTGTGTGTGTGTGTGTGTTGTGTGTGAGACAGTGTATGTGTGTGTATGTGGTGTGAGAGAGAATGTGTGTGTGTATGTGTGAGAGAGGATGAGAGTATGTATGTGTGTGAGATAGTGAGCGAGTGTGTGTGTGTGTGTGTGTGTGTGTGTGTGTGTGTGTGTGTTGGCGCGCGCACGTGCGGATTCACATACGTGTATGCGCACGCGCACACGCGTGCATACACCCATGACATTTATAGTGGGAGGGAGGTGGGATTGCCAAGTTGGTCATTTCCGTTTGGAAGGAAGCTTTGTCTAGCTAGCTAGATGGCAACACTAATATGACACATCGAGTGGTGGCCTGGCTGTGTAACTAGGGGCAGGCTGGGGTGGGGGTGGGGGTGGGGATGGCGTGGGGTGGGGGTCAAGTTTTGTCATTTCCCGTTTCCTGAGCTAACCCACCGCGAAATCTGTGGCCAATTCTGCGGACGTGGATGGTTGAAATAGGTGTGGGGTGTCACATTAATAAATCAATTTGTCATGACTGTCCCTCTCTCCCTCTCTCTCTCTCGTTTCCTGCCAACTTCTGATTCTGTGTGCCGGGGAAGTCACTTTTGGCCTAACGGAGTGGAGTTCCTGTGATCCATGGGAATCTGGATAGGCTCTCTCTCTCTCTCTCTCCTCTCTCCCCCCCCCCCCCCCCTTCTCTCTCTCTCTTTCTCTCCCTCTCTCTCTCTCCTCTCTCTCGTCTTGGGATACGGGATAGCCTAGTGGTTAGAACATTGCGCTCGCAATATGACGACCCAGGTTCGATTCCCGTTCATGGGGATATTTTCCCCTGGAGTTAACATCAGTGCAGACTTCACTCTCCCCAAAAGTCCTTCGGATGAGACTATAAACCGAGGCCCCGTGTGCGAACGCACGCAGAACATCTTGCGCACACGTTAAATCCTGTTCCGCTTTTCGTCAGAGTAGGCCATTGTGTGCCGGTGGGAACAGATGACAGAATTGACAAAACCGCGTACACACGGGGACTGGATGTAAAAAAAAGCACATAAGTGCTTATTCCATTATCCTCGATATAAAAGAATAGTAATAAGATAATCTCTCTCTCTCTCTCTCTCTCTCTCTCTCTCTCTCTCTCTCTCTCTCTCTCTCTCTCCTGCTCATTTCATTATTTTTGTTCTCTTTCTGGTTCTGTGGCAGATCTGAATGTAAATGAAAACGGAGTAGAGTGTCAGTCAAGCTGGTCCATCCCCCCCCCCCCCCCCCCCCCTTTTGTGCATAGTTGGGGGGGGGGGGGGGGGGGGATTTTTGTGTGTGACACACTCCGTTTATAACAGGACGGGGAACAGCTGCCGTCGTCAACTGGGTGTTTTTTAAAAAAATTTTTTTTAACCCGATCCTTGCAAATTTCTGATTTTGCAACATACATTGTTAGGTAGGTAACAAATCTGGCTTGGATCTCAGATTTCTTTCTCTCTCTCTCTCTCTCTCTCTCTCTCTCCCCTTCCCGCTCCCCCTCCCCCCTTAACAATTACTGATGATGTGGAATAGAGATAAAGAAAAAGGAAATATATACATATAATATGCAGATCCTTCTTCTTCTTCATCGAACGCTCAGACAGCAACTATCGTTATCTGTCATATGAGCGAAAATGCGTTGCGCTGCCGTTAAGCGCCTGACAAGTCAGGCCGAGCACATCCGATTTGGGCATGGGAGAGAAAATCTTTTCAAGTATTTCTGGAAAAAAAAGGGCAGGAAAAAGGACAAAGAAGGCAGAAAATAAGACGAGAAGGAGGTGACAAAAAGAAAAGGAACAAGGCAGAAAAAGCAAAAGAGAGGGATAGAAAAGAGGGAGCTCCTAGCACATAATTTCCAGAAGGTGGGGATGCTAATTTATACTGACAGGCTCCCGGCATCCCCACGGGGAAGTGTTGAACACAGTCACTAACAACAAAGTATGCTATTTCACAGATGAACACAGTCACTAACAACAAAGTATGCTATGTCACAGATGAACACAGTCACTAACAACAAAGATGCTATTTACAGATGAACACAGTCACTAACAACAAAGTATGCTATTTCACAGATGAACACAGTCACTAACTACAGAGTATGCTATTTCACAGATGAACAGTCACTAACTACAGAGAATGCTATGTCACAGATGAACACAGTCACTAACAACAAAGTATACATTCACAGATGACACATCACTAACAACAAAATATGCTATTTCACAGATGAACACAGTCACTAACTACAGGGATGCGAAAATTCACAGATGAACAGTCACTAACTAAACGAGAAGTGCTATGTCACAGATAGAACACAGCACAACAACAAAGTAACTATGTCACAGATGAACACAGTCACTAACAACAAAGTATGCTATGTCACAGATGAACACAGTCACTAACAACAAAGTATGCTATTTCACAGATGAACACAGTCACTAACAACAAAGTATGCTATTTCACAGATGAACACAGTCACTAACTACAGAGTATGCTATTTCACAGATGAACAGTCACTAACTACAGAGAATGCTATGTCACAGATGAACACAGTCACTAACAACAAAGTATGCTATTTCACAGATGAACACAGTCACTAACAACAAAGTATGCTATGTCACAGATGAACACAGTCACTAACAACAAAGTATGCTATGTCACAGATGAACACAGTCACTAACAACAAGAATGCTATGTCACATGATGAACACAGTCACTAACTACAGAGTAGCTATTTCACAGATACATCACTAACACAGAGAATGCATGTCACAGATACACAGTCACTAACAACAAAGTATGCTATTTCACAGATGAACACAGTCACTAACAACAAAGTATGCTATTTCACAGATGAACACAGTCACTAACAACAAAGTATGCTATGTCACAGATGAACACAGTCACTAACAACAAAGTATGCTATGTCACAGATGAACACAGTCACTAACAACAAAGTATGCTATTTCACAGATGAACACAGTCACTAACTACAGAGTATGCTATTTCACAGATGAACAGTCACTAACTACAGAGAATGCTATGTCACAGATGAACACAGTCACTAACAACAAAGTATGCTATTTCACAGATGAACACAGTCACTAACAACAAAGTATGCTATGTCACAGATGAACACAGTCACTAACAACAAAGTATGCTATGTCACAGATGAACACAGTCACTAACAACAAAGTATGCTATGTCACAGATGAACACAGTCACTAACTACAGAGTATGCTATTTCACAGATGAACAGTCACTAACTACAGAGAATGCTATGTCACAGATGAACACAGTCACTAACAACAAAGTATGCTATTTCACAGATGAACACAGTCACTAACAACAAAGTATGCTATTTCACAGATGAACACAGTCACTAACTACAGAGAATGCTATTTCACAGATGAACACAGCCACTAACTACAGAGAATGCTATTTCACAGATGAACACAGTCACTAACTACAGAGAATGCTATTTCACAGATGAACACAGTCACTAACTACAGAGAATGCTATTTCACAGATGAACACAGTCACTAACTACAGAGAATGCTATTTCACAGAAAAGGCAGGTTAGGGACTAGCTAGGAAGGAGGAGGACAGAGAGAACGCGAATTCCAAAATATTTCCTCATTTCCTATAATCCCATATCAACTGGAACAACAACAAGTCTCTCAAATGGTCCTCTCATTCTACTTAGAAACACCCATCCCCACAACAACAATAATAATAATAATAATAATAATTAAATATAGCACGAAAACTTCATCCGCGTACGTTTCTAGAAAGGAGAACAATCAACTCAGATCAACAATGACGCGCGCTTCCCTGTGTCGTTACGAAACACCACAGTGACTGCGTGATCGAAAACTGCCGGGTTGGGGGTTTTGTTTAATATATATATATATACATTTTTTTTAGGAAAACGGAATGACTGTGCCTTGTGTGTAACGATTGCTTCGTCAGTTAGTTTCACCTTCCCCCAAAAATGAGCGGAGATGAGACCACAAGTTCCGTGTACTGTAATGGAAAGCAGATCAGATCAGGTCAGGTGGGATCATATCGCATCACGCCTTTTCTTTTTCCTGTCAACTGCTTTCTACGTGTTCATTACCGCCTGCTCTCTGTCTGTCTGTCTGTCTCTCTGCGCGCATACGTGTGTGTGTGTGTGTGTGTGTGTGTGTGTTGTGTGTTGCTGTATTGTGTTGTGGTGCGTGCGTGCGCGTGCGTGTGTGAGAGTGATGTGTGTGTGGGTGTGTAAGGTGATATGTGGGTGTGTAAGGTGATATGTGGGTGTGCGTGTGTAAGGTGATATGTGTGTGCGTGCGTGCGTGCGTGCGTGTGAAATTCTCCTGAAGTTGGAAATGGCCTGTTTGTAAGCCTTTTGAGATAACATGGTTTTATAAAAAGTCTGTTAGTGTCTATTATTTGCTCTCCCCCCCCCCCCCCCCCCTTTCTCCCAACAAGCAACAACAACAAACAAAGAAAACACTCAAACAAACGAAGTCAGAATGCGGCTACCTTAATAGTGGGTAAATAAAAAAAAAAAAAAGGTCGCACACGCAAAGATCTCACCACTGGTAAACCTCGAAGCTCTCACCAAGGACAACAACAAAACCCACACAAAACCCGCCTGAATTCATAGAAAAACATATATATTAAAAACAACAAACAAACAAACAAAACCCCACCACAATTAACAGGCATCATCATCATCATCATCATCATCACCATCATCTTTTAGCCTATAGAAGACACAGCACATCCAGTCTCGACTCAGTAGTAAGATTTTCACAGCGTTAACTTTTATCTATCTCCCTTCTAACTTTCATCTACCAGCCAAATCCAATCTGTCCACGTATCCACCCCCCCCCCCCCCCCCCCCCCCCCCCCAACCATCCCCTTCTTTCTTTCTTTCACTCTGCTTGATTAATTTACTTGTTGCACTTTCTACACCCTGAGTGTGTAGATGTTGGGGGGGGGGTATGGCAGCAGGTGGGGGAAGGAAGGGGGGGGGGGGGGGGGGGGAGGAGAACGGGTAAGAAAAGCTTTCAGTGAACATGGCTGACATTTCGCAGCAAAGTATATTCTGGGGGCTGCACTCCACAGCAGTCGCAGGTGCGCTTGGGGTGAGGGGAGAGAGAGGAGAGGGGAGAGATGGGGGGGGGGGAGAGAGAGAGAGAGAGAAGAGGATGGGGGAAGAATGGGGGGAGTAAGAGACGAGAGAGAGAGAGAGGAGAGAGAGAGAGAGAGAGAGAGAGAGAGAGAGAGGTCATTCATCGTAGGGTTAACGACTTCAAGGTAAAATCACAGTTGAGTGGAGGGGTAGTCGCCAAAGTAGAATGCAAAAAATCCGAGCGCTTGATGGTAAACACAGGCACGCACGCACATAGCACACATACACGCGCGCGCGCACGCACACACACACACACACACCACAATCTATATACGTGGCTTAGTATATCGATCTGTACAATCTCTCTACGCTTCAAATTCAAGTAACTTAAGATAGGCCTACTAGGAACAAGGGACATTATTCTAGCACAAAAGCCGAATTATAACAACAAAAAGAAGAAAAAAAAACCCACCAACACTAGTGAATCTATGTCTAGCTAAAAGCAAACATGGCTGCTTTTCAAAAAAAATTTTTTTTTATTACTGTTACCATACGTAATATTATTGTTCATGTATAACCGAACAATTTTGGAAAACGTGTCTTCCGATATCAGCGATTAAATACTAGCTATTTCCTGAGATAAAATAATGTTTCCTTGTCTGTTGTTGTTTTAATGTATGGGTAAGGATACTAGCAATAAAGGGGGGGAAGGGGGGGGGGTGCCAGTCAGGCCTTTTTGTCGACAAAGCTTTCAACATTGTTCTAGCACAAACACCGAATGACCACAACTAAAAGAGAGAGAGAGAAAAAAAGCCCAAAACAATTTTACTTGTTGCCACTGACCATTTTTTGTGGACGAATTCCCCTGTTTTGGAAATAATTAAATAGTATTACTACTAGCATTCGTTTTGGTAACAAGTGTAATGTCGTTTGCAGTGTTCTGAAACGCTGTGCGCTTAACGTTAGTTATCATCTTGTTTGTTGTGATCAACTCTATCGGTCAAACTTTACTTCTTCCTTTCCAACCGTGGTCGGTGGTCTAGAGGTCACGCGCCTGCCTTAGAAAGCGAAAAGTTCGGGTCGGAAGGGTGCGGTGGTTCGATCCCCGCTTTGGACCCGAAACTTTTCCCCCCATCCATTAGACCATGAGTGGTGGTCTGGGTGCTAGTCTTTCGGATGAGACGATAAACCGAGGTCCCGTATGTTACAGCTATATTCATTTAGCGCACGTTTAAAGAACTCACGGCAACAAGTGCGTTGTTCCCTGGCCAAATTCTGTAGAAGAAAGGCCACCCTGATAGGGAAACATACAGCTGAAGACAGAAAAAGAAAAATTAATGGGTGGCGCTGCTCTTGTGGCGACGCGCTCTCCCTGAGGAGAGCAGCCCGAATTTCACGCAGAGAAATCTGCCGTGACTTAAAGTGGTATAAAATATAAAATAAAAAAAGTATTGAAATTTTTTTATCGGTCAACTTTACTTCTTCCTTTCCAACCGTGCAGAAAAAATACCCAAGCATCCCCAAAAACTAACCACACAAATGATGTGTCAAATCAATGTCATGTGTAAAAACCGCTAACATAGCGCGCAATGCACACACACACACAAACACAATGCACACATGTCTGCGAGTGTGCCTTTACATATATATATATATGCCTACGTGTAGGTGACCAGGTCCGATACTACCAGACACTAATATCAGCCAGCCGACAAGACACACTATATCACTTCAGTCACTCAACTGACCTGTCACTGACCTTTCCAAAAATGGACTACCTCCTACCCCCCCCCCCCCCCCCACCCCCACCCCCCCCACTACCCCTAGTCTAACCTTCACCCCCCTCCCCCCTCCCCCCTAACTCGTCCCTAACCGCCATCCCTGAAGCGGGGAAAGCACTGAACTGGAGTAGACAGGTAGAGGAGGGAGGACAGGGCGGGCTTGCTCTCTCTATAATTCTCTCTCTCTGAGATTATTATTACACAAAATCTGAAGTTGTAATTCCTCCCTTCTCTTTGTCTATAGGGCTGTGATTTATTTTGAATGGACTTATACAACTGTGTTCACCTCTCTCTCTACTAACGAACGCATTAATAAGCGACTAGCAATTTATTTGTATAAAGCTTTTAGAATTAGAAATACTATCTGTACTTGAGGTATTATTCTTCTGTTCATATATGTTTCTTATGCAACATGTTTTGGAATGTTGATTATATACACACCCCCTCTTCATGAGGGGCCAAGGCCTATAATGAATAAAACATTCGCATTCTCTCTCTCTCTCTCCTCTCTCAGACACCAGCTCCTATCAGGCTGGTGCAGCACAGCACTCTCCTGCTCGCCAGGACCTGGCCCAGTTGTTTCTGTACTATTTTGAGGGGTGGCCCCAGGCGCTCACGGGGATGACTTGCGACCGTGGGATACTGCGACCACATCCCCCCCCCCCCCCCCCCCAAATCGGAGAAATTCCACGGGACATAATACAAACTCACCTCTCCCCTCTCTGATTTTGAATGCTTTGGAAGATAGAAAAGATTCAAAAAAACCCAAAAACAACCCTGGTAATGCCAATGACATTTCAAAACATCAATGCGCATCTCTCTCACTCTCTCATCTCTCATCATCACATCTCCTCTCTCTCTCTCACTCTCTCTTCTCTCTCTACCACACACACACACACACACACACACACACACACACACACACACACACACACACAATTACACCCCATGACCTGGTGGCGAACCCCAACAGAGGTCTTCTTTCCTGGCGAACTCTTCTTCAGCACCATCATGTCCCCTTCCAGGCACGCCACCTCCGTCACCTGGATTACCACCGGCCCTTCCTGCTGCCTGTATGTAGAGTGATGGAAATGCGTTTGCACAGGGATATCGGCTGTGCCATCGTGGTTGAGGCTGGTTTACACCAATGCCCCAAGGTAGAAAATCAAATAAAACTAACAATCCCCGAAGTCGGAGTGTGGCTACGTTCATGAATGGCAGGCAAAACCGGTCGCATGTGTACGCAAAAATCTCACCAGTGGTGAACCTCGGAGAGGAACGAAAGAAAAAAAAAAACAACCCAACCCTAAGTAAAATGAGGTTTTTAAAAACGTTGTTGTCAAACAAAATTTATCAATCATAATAATAATCTAATAAATCAGACTTTAAAACTGAGAGAAAGAGAGAGAGAGAAAGAAGAGAGAGAGAAAGAGAGAGAGAGAGAGAGAGAGAGAGAGAAGAGAGAGAGAGAGAGAGAGAGAGAGAGAGAGAGAGAGAGAGAGAGAGACAGACAGACAGACAGACAGACAGAGATGCCAAACCCTTAAACAAAAACCAAAAAAAATCCCAAGCCTTCTCCAGAAAACATACAAAACAGCAGTTCCAGATATGGCATACAGGATCTGAATGAGGATGGATGGCATCTACAAGCCCAACACCGTCACTATTCTCAGACCGATCTGGACACGGGACAGACATCTATCTCCTCTCGCTCATCTCCTCACCACCGTGTTCTGCTGGCTGGAGATCGCTCAAATAAGGTCACACGCCCAATGTGGAGCCGGTCCACACACAGACCACGCCACCCTACATTCTCCAGTAAAGCTCCACCCCTGACACTGCCACAAGGACACGTGCCCCCTCCCTGGTGGGACAGAAGCCGGGGGGGCACTGGCGATAGTTATCACTGGGGTGGGCAGCTAACCGTTTTGCCCTCAACATTGATGTTACTTGATGTTGATATTCCCTTAGTTTTGTAAACCGTTGGGGCACCACTGAAGATTTTGCAGCCAGCTTCCTCCATTCCTCGCAGTTTTCAGCTTTTCCGTAGGCTAGCAAGTCGTTCTTCCACTCAAGGCCAGTCCACTATTCTCTGATGTTGTCTTCCCATCGTTTTCTCTGTCTGCCTCTTCGTCTCCCTCCTTGTGCTTTTATTTCTTTTACTTATTTATTTATTTCATTTTATTCTTTTATATCAAGGATAATGGAATAAGCATTTATGTGCTTTTTTCATCCAGTTCCCGTATGTATGCAGTTTTGTAACTTTTGTCATCCGTTCCCACCGGCACACAATGGCCTTATACCAATGACTTATGCATTAAGTATGGCCGGCAACGCAAACGAAGCAAACCACCTCAAGAAAACTTAATGTGTCCACTACTAAGGGGGAAAAAATGCATGTATACTTCTCATGAAGATCAAAATAATGGTAACACTCCCTCCTGGGAAAGACATGTGGCGTGTTTTCATGTACAGCGAGTGAACTCATTGAAATAAGTAAGCGCAGAACAAACAGAATGTTTTATTCGATATATCAACAACTGTTTTGAATTCTGCTTGTTTGTTTGATGTTTTTGTTTATTTTCGGGTTTTGTTTTGTTTTCTTTAGTTCGTTAGTGTCCCAAATCACTCAACAAACCCCAGACCACAGTAGGACCTTTTCGTTCCTCGGCTAGAGCTCCGAGGTTCACCAATGGTGACGTTCTGAATATGCCACTGTTTTTGCCCACCTTGAAGGCAGCCGCATTCCGTCCGACTTCAGGGATAGAGGAGACTAGACTTTACATCTAAATTCTACAGTCTTCTACGACAAAGGCTTTACCGTTATTGAGATATGTACAGTACAGAACGTAACCATACTTAATCTTCTTCTGCTTGTAGCCTATTAGGGTGCATACACGCATGCATACACTTGACAGTGAATTTTGTGAAAGCATGGGTTTTTCAACTGCCATTCTATCTGGAAAAAAGAGGTCTATAATGAAATATTCCTTCTTTTCTTCGGTCTTTCTCCTTACAGCAGCAGCAGCAGCAGCAAGCAAGGTGGCCATTAGCCAGCCCAGCAGTCACAGCCCCATGGGTTAGTAATCGGGCTCAGACTTCAATCTGCCCGCCACTTCAGTCTATCAAGACGCCCTCTCCATCAATCACCCTCCCCCTTCCCCCCCATCCATCACCCCCACCACCACCACCACGAAACGAACCTCACACCATTATCAAACCACATTTCCAGAACGTAGGGCAGAACAGAGAGAGAGAGAGAGAGTGGGAGAGTGAGAGAGAGAGAGAATGAGATTTGTTGTTTGGGATGTTGTTTGTGTGTGTGTGTGTGTGTGTGTGTGTGTGTGTGCGCGCGCGCGCGCGCGAGGTGTGTGAGGGGGGGGGGGGGGAGGAGAGTTGAAATATATAGGGGTGGGAGGGTGGGTGGGGGTTATGTCATCTGAAAACGGTGACACTGAAAACACTAACAAAAGGAGCTTACAAACAAAAGATCACACCCTCTCCTGTCTTCTCTATGGGCTTCTAAGACCCCGCCCGCCCCCCCCCCTCTCTCTCCCTCTCTCTCCCTCCCCCCCCCCCTCCCTCCCTGCCTGTGGGCAACCACTCGTGAAGAGCTCTTTACTTCTTCATCATCGTCTTCAATAGAAGAAGGCCCTAGGCCTACAACCTTTTTCCCCTTAACAGTAGTAGACAGAGAGTGCAGGGTGAGGGAAGTGAGCACATGCACACCGTGAGTCACCTTGAGTACACACACACACACACATTATGACGTCAGGCCTGCACGTTCAGCAAAGATGGACGAGAGGAGCAGGGAAAGTAGCTGGTTCCCTCAAAATCCATAATGCTCACCTCACATAATTATGCCCTTGGTTCCCCCCCTCCCTCCCCCCGGGGGATGCTGGGGGCCTGTCAGAATAAACAGCATCCCCACCTTCTGGAAATTATGTGCTAGTAATTCCCTCCTTTCTATTTCTCTCTTTGTTTCTCAGTCTTGTTTCTTTTATTCCGGTCACCTCCTTCTTGTCTATTTTCTGCCTTCTTGGTTTATTCTCCAGCGTTTCTTTCTTCTTCTTTTTTTCCCTACAGAAAGACTTAAAAGATTCCAATTCTCCCGGATGCCAAAATCAGATGCGCTGGGCCTGACTTGTCAGGCGCTTAACAGCAGCGCAACGCATTTTCGCTCATAACATGACAGACACCAACAGTTGCTGTCTGAGCGTTCCACGAAGAAGAAGACATAGCCATCATGATCATGTTTACTGTTCGTTGTTCAATTGAGCACACCATAAGTTACAAGCTTCTTGTTGCTATGACTCCAAAATGCTGTTTGTTTTCAATGTTTATTCCCATTCTGAAAAAAATAAAACTATTTAAACGAAGAAGATAAACAGCTGTAAATGGCGCACAAATCAACCAATCTTTGTTTACCTTCAGCCCAAGAGGCACATCTGAAAAAAAGAACTGGATGGCTTCATTCTAAACGCTATGCGCGAATGTTCTGTACTGGTTTCAAGGAAAATTCTTGCTTGCTTGCATTCTTGCATATGCAAAATCTCACCATCAGGGAACCTCGGAGATCTAGCCAAGGAACGGGCAAAATAGAAAAGATTTGAGATCGTAAGTAGTTTCTCAGTGATATGCTACAGAAACGTGTACAGCAAGTGACGAATTTGTCATACACACAATAAAAAGGGAAAGGTGTCCCATAACCTATAAGGTCGTAGGGGAGCGAGGCGTCAGAGACCTCACTTCTCTAGGGGCCAGCATATTGAGGGTGGCGCCCTTCTCCTCTCCCTCGCTGCTTTACCTTCCCTGACCTTAAAGAGGCAGGCACCCATTTACAGCTGGGTAAAGTAGGGGATTGTACTGGAGCCAAGGCGCGCAAACGGTCACCCATCCAACTGGTAACCACGCTCGATGCTGCTTCACCTTGGCTGGGGAAAGCGAGTGCTCCGACCACTGAGCTATCCCGTCCCCTAATAATACCCATGTACTATTTCAACTACTATTTCCCCCTCCCCTGTTGCTAGTATTAGCAGTACAAAAGTTTCAGACACAACTCTTCCTTCTCAACTTGCACCCAGTATCGGTCTCTGTCTGAATATGTCTTTTTTTTCTGTCTGTCTCTCTGTATTTCTCTGTCCTTCTTTCACTCCGTTTCTGTCTCGTTACATACACACACACACGCAAGCACACACAAACTCGCATGCACGCACACACGCACGCACGCGCGCGCGCACACACACACACGCACGCACGGCCGCATGTACACAAGTCAAGTCAAGTCAAAAACACTTTAATCATCCCATAAAGGGCAATTACAATACTGACAGGCACATTGATACCTATGATTATCTCACAAGACACATGAAAAATACATTTCAGATTGTTATAAGCATTCCAAGATAGCTTTAAACAATTATCATACACAAACACAAACCCAGGTGCGCGCACACACACGCACCGCGTACACACACACACACACACACACACCAATGTAGGAATACAATGTTGTAAATACCATTGATTGGAACAGAAATTTTAAAACAAAGAGAGAGA
This sequence comes from Rapana venosa, assembly GCA_028751875.1. Lineage (NCBI taxonomy): Eukaryota > Metazoa > Mollusca > Gastropoda > Neogastropoda > Muricidae > Rapana > Rapana venosa. The sequence continues at coordinate 54,552,668 of CM054145.1, forward strand.
GAGAGAGAGAGAGAGAGAGAGAGAGAGAGAGAGAGAGAGAGAGAGAGAGAGAGAAGAGAGAGACTGAGAGAAATGAGACTGAGAGAGAAACAGACAGACAGACAGACAGACACCCACACAGGGAACACAAAGAGCATCAACCACGTAATCAGCAGTGTTATTTTTATCCGGCATAACGAGGGCAGAAAGACTGGCTACAGCCCAAAACAGATTCGTCACATACACACACACACACACACACACACACACACACAAAGTCAGCCGATTATTTAAGAACTCCACCCTCTCCCTCCCTCCCTTCCTTCCTTGTCTTGTGCCCCTTCTGGCCCCCTCACTATGACACTGCCTGCTTTGTCTGTACTGAAGTTCTGTCTGTGTCTGCTGTACAGCATGTTTGTTATGGTGTGGTGTGGTGTGGTGTGGCGTGCTGTATGGTGTAGTGTATGTGTAATGGTGTGGTTTGGTGTAGGCCTAGTGAAGTGTAGTGGGTTTTTTTTGGTTTTTTTCTTTTCTTTTCATTTTGAGGGCTGGATGAAAAAAAGTCTTGTTACTTAATCTATTACCCTCGTGAAATAAAATTGCGTTTGCGTTTGCGTTTAGTGTGGTGTGAGGTAGGGTGACAGTGTAGTGCAGAGTAAGTAAAGTATGTTCTTTCGAGCCAGAAGGCCCATAGAGCCGGAGCTTATCCCGGTTTCTGTAGCGTTAAGCGAACTGATGGTTTTTCACCACCCCTGTGACAGGACGCTAGTCTGTCGCCAGATACTTCCCCAGCGGAGCTGGTACCCACTTGTACACCTGGGTGGAGTGAGGAAAATAGGAGTAAAGTGTCTTTCCCAAGGACACAACAGCGAGCCGAGCGGGGGATCGAACCCGCGACCTCTGGATCACGAGTTGACCGCCTAAACCACTTGACCACGGTGCCTCCCTAGTGTAGTGCAGAGTAGCATGGTATAGTGTGGTGCAGAGTAGTGTAGTGTAGTATGCTGTGGAGTGTATACTGTTTCAGTGTACTACAATGCTACAGAGTCCAGTAGTGCAGCGTAGCATACTGTAGAGTAGTGCAGTTTGTACTGTAGAGTAGTACAGTGTAGTGCAATGAAGTGTAGTGCAGTGCAATGTACTGTAATGTAAAGTAGCGCAGCTTAGTGTAATGTAGTGTAGTGCAGTATAGTGTAGCGTAGTGTAGTATGCTTAGGTGCAACACATTATGTACATCCCTCATCTCTCTCTCACACTCACTCTCTCTGCCTCCCTCTGCCCCCCCCCCCCCCCCTCCTTCTCTTCCTCTCCTACCTTTCTCTCTGTGTGTGCTGATTTATTCATCATTTCTCATCTTAATCACTAGCTTTCATCGCCTGTGATTGCTAAAGCCTGCAATTGCATAAGCAAGTAACTTCTTTTTTTTTGGTTGTCTTTCACCAGCTTCCTAATAGCATCAGACCATCGATTAATCTGGCTTGGACCTCAATCTGCCTGTCACTCCAGTCTATCAAGACCACAACTCTCTCTGTCTCTTGTCTGTCTTTCTCTCTGTCCTCCCCCTCTCTCTCTCTGTCCCTTTGTGTCTCCCCTCTCTCTCTCACTCTCTGTCTGTCTCTCTTTCTCACTCTCTTTCTCCCTGAGAGAGTCGCGTTGAATTTAAGAGGGTTATGGTATAAGCAAACATGCTGTTTAAAAAAAAAAAAGGCAGAGAGAGAGCGAGAGAGAGAGAGCGAGAGACAGCGAGTGAGTGAGTGAGTGAAAGAGAGAGATATATATGAGAAGATGAAGAAGGAGGAGGAGAGTGGAATCAAAACCCAAAAAAAGAAGAAAAAGAACTCAGACCAGCAGGCTAATCCAAAAGATACAAGCCCAAACTCAACAAGGTTACAACAAGAACAGAAGGCTCTTGTGTAAGAAAATGGCTTCACTCACAAATCACCAATGACCACCCCACCACCCCCCACAAAACCAACAACAACAAAACAACAACAACACACAGGCACCCCCACCCCTAATTCTCAGTCATAAAACACCACCCATCTCTCTCCTCCATCCTCACCCCTTCCTCAACTTCACTCGGTCCAGCCCAGCATGGGGGATGGGATGGGAGGGGAGGGGAGGGATAGGGGGGAAGGGGGAATGTCACACTGTCAATAAGAGGCCCTGAGGCTACAACAGACTTGATATGGGGGTTGAGAGGTGAAGAGTGAAGAGAAGAGGCCATGTGTGAAGATGGCACACGCGTGCGCGCGCGCACGGTCGCACACACTGATACACACACACACACACTCACAGAGAGAAGAGAGAAGAGAGAAGAGAGAGAGAGAGAGAGAGAGAGAGAGAGAGACACACACACACACACAGACACACTTTATACTGGAAAAGGAAAATACACACAGACACACGGACGCTTGTCTAATATCAATGTGAAAAGACATTAAATTAAAGAAAACACACGGACGGAACAA
>CM054145.1:54557617-54562617 GCA_028751875.1 Rapana venosa
CTCCACCCTCTCTCTCTGTCTGTCTGTCTGTCTGTCTCTCTGTCTGTGCCTCGTCTTGTGCCCTCCTTCCTTGTTTACAGTGTGGCATTGTAGGGTGGTGTCTGCCTTGTCTTGGTGTGAAGGTCTAGTCTTAGTCTAGAGATCCCTTTCGCCCGGCCATCCCTCTTCCTGTCTCTTTCCTTTCTTTGATCTCTGGAGGTGCAGGGGATGGGTGGGTGGGTGGGTGAGTGAGTGAGTGAGTGAGTGTGTGTGTGTGCGTGCGTTCGCGCGCATGTTGTGTGTTGTGTGCGTGCGTGCGTTCGCGCGCGCGTGTGTGCGTGCGTGAGTGTGTGTATGTATGTGTGAGGGTGTATGTATGTGTATGAGTGTGTGTTGGTGTGCGTGTGAGAGAGTGAGTGGTGGTTGTGTGTGTGTTGTGTGTGAGTGTGTGTGTATACGTGTGAGAGTGAGTGAGTGTATATGTGTGCGTGCGTGCGTGTACGCGCGCGTGTGTGCATATGTTCAGTGTGTGTGTGAGAGAGAGAGAGTTGTGTGAGCTGTGCATGTATACAAACATACATACATAATATAATAGGATTTCTTTTTCAAAAGCAATGAATTACAACAACAAGGACAACAAATATCCAAAAGAAAAACAAACCAACAAAAAGAAACTTAAACACAGCACACAGGAGACAGGACAAGAACAAAAACACTGGAACCAGTTCAATAATAGTAACCCCCCCCCCCCCCCCTCTCCAAACACACCATTTCCAACAAAAACACCCACCCACCCCCCAAAAAAACCAAACCCACCCACACAAAACAAACAAAAACCCAAACAAAAAATGAAGGCAGGAAGATAAAGGGTGTTGTTGCTAAATTTACCACAGACCATGTTGCTGCTGATGCTACAGCTGCTACCACCACTGCTACTTCTACTACTGCTACTACTATTATTGCTACTACTACAGCTGCTGCTGCCACTACTACTACTACTACTACTACTACTACTACAGCTATTGTTACTACTACTACTTCTACTACTTCTGCTGCTGCTGCTTCTACTGCTACTACCGCCGCCACTGCTACTACTATACTATTACCACTACAGCTGCTACTACTTCTACTTCTACCACAGCTGTTGCTGCTACTGCCACTGCAGCTACTTTTACTACTGCTACCACCACCACAGCTGTTGCTGCTACTGCCACTGCAGCTACTTTTACTACTGCTACCACCACCACAGCTGTTGCTGCTACTGCCAACTGTGCATGTACTTTTACTACTGCTGCACCCACTGCTGTTGCTGCTACTGCACTGCAGCACTTTTACTACTCTAGCCACTCTGCAGATCGCTATGCTACTACAACTGTGCGATACTTCACTACGACTACTCACAAGTGTACTATGCTGCTGAATTGCTACAACATATACAAACAATACCAACAACTACTACTACAATACACTAACGAACTACAACAGTGATTGCTTATCTGAAGAACAAACAGAAACGGACACACTCCGCAATTCCATGCACAAGTCACGAAGGACAATACCCATCAGCACATCAGTTGTAAGGCAACGAGGACAAAAAAAAAATAAAAAAGAAAAAGAAAAAAAAAATCAGGCCACGAAGGGAAAGGAGAGGCTGGCTGGCAAAGGACAATCACCTCTCGATCCGGAGATTCACCTACCCCCCCCCCCCCCCCTCTAACTTTCCCCCCTCTCCCTTCCAAGCCCCATCCTTCCCCACTGCGGCCTTTGCCTCTCCCTTCCTCTCCTCCTCTATCTCCCCCCTCATCACTCACTCACTACACACCCCTACACACCCCGCCCAGGCACGTGACCTCAGCTGGCTGCCTTTCTGACCAGAAGTCAGCTGTATGTATACAAGTATGCCATCTCTCTCTGTGTCTCTCTCTGTGGCTGTCTGTCTGTCTGTCTGTCTGTCTCTCTGGCTGTCTCTCTCTCTCTCTCTCTGCCTCTCTCACAAACACACAACAGAGAGACACATAGAAAGAAAGAAAAGAAAAGGAGAGAGAGAGAGAAGAGAGAGAGAGAGAGAGAGAGAGAGAGAGAGAGAAAGTGAGAGAGAGAAAGTGAGAGAGAGACGCAAACGCAAGAGTGAAACAGGCAAGGCCGGCAGACAGACAGACAAACAGGGAGGCAGATAGACAGAGACACCCACACAGGCAGAAAGTGAGAGACAGAGACAAAGAGAGAGAGAGAGAGGGGGTGGGGGGGGGGGGGGGGAGAGATGAGGGTGATGATCCCCGGGAATATTTTTTTGTCAAGCAATACAGGCATTTCTCTTTTTGGCCCTTGCCCCCAACATGAGATGGAGCAAACAGAGTGAAAAAGTTTTTTTTTTTTTGTTTTGGGGGGGGGGGGGGGGGGGGGGGGTGTTGGGGGGGAGGAAGGGAGAGGGGGAGAGGCACAGGAGAGAGCAGAGAAGGGGGGGGGGGGGGGGGGAGATCCCAGGGATATCTTTTTGTCAAGCAATCGTTGGCTTTTCCATCACCCCTTGAAATGGACAAGAGAGGGGGAGAGAAGAAAAGAGAGACCTCAGAGAGAGAGAGGAGAAAAAGAGAGAGAGAGAGAGAAAAAGGGGGGGAGAGAGAGAAGAGAGAGAAAAGGAAACAGACAGACAACGGGACAGACAGAGACAACAAAAACAGAAAAATAAGCGACAGCGAGACAAGAGTGGCTGCGTGAGCAAAAATACATTTCTACGAGTCAGTCTTGAAATGGACAAGAAAGACGACAGACAGCAGACAGCAGAAAAAAAAGAGAGAGAGAGAAGGGGGAGAGGAGAAGACCGAGAGACACCAGAGACGGGTGAGCGTGGAAAAAATCATTATACGATCCACAAAAAAGGGGACACAACAAAAATCAAGGAAACCAAATCAATTGCAATAAAAGAAAAACACAATTATAACTTGAAAGAGTAGCGGGCATAATAATGAAGACGGGGGGGGGGGGGGGGGAAGGACAAAAAAGACAGGGGAAAAAAGATTAGTGGGGTGGACAGGAAAAGAGACACAGGAGAGAGACAGACAGACAGAAGGAGAGAGAGACAAAAAGAGGGGAGAGAGGAGAGGGAGGGAGAGAGGGAGAGAGGGGGGGAGAAGAGGGAGGGAGGGGAGAGACACACACAACAAAAGGGAGAGGAAGAGAGAGAAGAGAAGAGGGAGAGAAAAGGAGGAGGGAGAGAGAGAGAGGGGAGAGATGGAAGGGGAAGGAGAGAGAGAGAAAGGGGGGAATAAGAAAAGGGGAGAGAGAGAGAAACCACACTCCCGAAAAGAGAAAAGAAAGAGAGGAGGAGAGAGAGAAAGGGGGAAAGAAAGGGGGGAGAGAGAGAGAAAAACAAGAGAGAGAGAAGAAAAGAAAAAGAGGGAAAGGGGGAAAGAGGGGAGGAATGGGGGAAAAAGCAAGGAGTTGAAGGGGAAAAGAAAAAAGCGGGGAAGGGGAGGGAGGGAGAGAGGAGGGGGGGAAAGGGGGGAGGGAGGCAACACAAAGAAAAGAGAAAAGAAAACGAGGCAGGGTGCCTGTTTTTCCCATTCCCCCCCCAACGACGACCCGCACCGCAGAAATTAAGGAGGGGGGGGGGCAGGGGGTTTAAGAGTTGGAAAAAGTTTTCCCGGAGGTTTGGGGGAGTAAATTTTTTCCCCCCCCCCAAAAAAAAAAAAAAAAAAAAAAACCCCCACCAAAAACCCAAAAACCCCCCCGCTCATTCAAATCTGGAAGAAAAATATTTTTATAAACTTGAGGCCGGTGTGAAAGGCAAAGAGAAGGTTTTTCGCAACGAAAACCCCTGCCCTTTTGGGGTCCACGTTCTTTAAACCCAAAAAAACCTCAACGGGCCCACACACCAAACCCAACGAAATGGGTCCTAAATTGGTTGGGGCCAAAAAAAAAACCCCGGGGCAAACCCAAATCTCACAAAGGAATTTGGCTTGCCCGGGAAAGAAAGGAAAAAAGAAGGAAAAAAAATCGGCTTTCGGACTGTTTCCCCCCATCCCCCCCCCATCCCCCTTTTTAAGTCAAAAAAAATTTTTTTTTATGGACCCCAACCGAAAACGCACAAAATCCATGTCAAAAAATTTACTTGCTGTTTTATACTACCCCAAGGATTTATTATCATTACTTATAAACCATACTGGGATCGACATATTCACGGGGACCTAATCTCTTTTTTAAGTACTTGATAAACCCTTTAACTGGGAGTGTGTTTTTTTAACCCCACATAACAGTAGAATCAGTAGAAAGTACACTACAGTGCACGGACAGACCACTTGCATTCCAAAAGCCGCGCAGGATGGTTCAGCACTAGCGACAGTGTTTGCCCAGTGGGTGGGTGGGTATAGCGTTCTCGTGCACCCTTGGTTTGAGTACAGTCGCCCCAGCACACCCACAGTACTGGGGACCTGCCAGGGACTAAAAAAACACACACACAAAAAGTACACCTGCCCTCTCTTTAAGGGACACGGAAGATAAGAAACGCATAACCACTAAAGAGACGACGGGCTGTACATGCTGCTCATCCGTGCACTGTTTGCTGGTCTGTCTCACCTGAAGCCATCACCCAGTTCGGTGTTAGCCGCCGCACCCACTGACACCGACATGCTCCTCCTCCTCCCTCCTCCATGTGCTCCTCCGGTCTTCACTACGCCCCTGCCTGCGACTTCAGGATTCTTTGCCACACGATTCGGTGAGGTTCCAAAGAAGAACTGGGTCTGCCGTTCCCCCCCCCCCCCCCCCCCCCCCCCCCCCCCCCCCAATTTCTTTTTCCCTCGGTCTTGCCTTGAAAGACAATATCTAAGGTTCGTAGCGCATGGCCTCTACATCTCTTAGTTTCCTTTCATTTATCAATGTAAGAAGTGTTCTCGAGGTAAATTCTGTAATATTCACATTTGTTCTCCCCCTACCCCATACGGACTCACGACACCCACCCCACCGCCAAGAGCAACAAAACAAATACACACAAACATACAACCCCCCACCCCTCCACCCCACTC
>CM054145.1:54579536-54582036 GCA_028751875.1 Rapana venosa
GGACGGGATAGCCTAGTGGTTAGAACATTGCGCTCTCAATCTGACGACCCGGGTTCGATTCCCGTTCAAGGGGATAGTTTCTCCCTGGAGTTAACATCAGTGCAGACTCCACTTTCCCCAAAAGTCCTTCGGATGAGACTGTAAACCGAGGCCCCGTGTGCGAACGCACGCAGAACATCTTGCGTACACGTTAAATCCTGTTCCGCTTTTCGTAAGAGTAGGCCATTAAGTGCCGGTGGGAACAGATGACAGAATTTACAAAACCGCATACACACGGGGACTGGATGTAAAAAAGCACATGAGTGCTTATTCCATTATCCACGATATAAAAGATATAAAAGATAAAAGATAAAGATAGAAGGGGATGCTGCAGCGGGAAAGGGAGGGAGAGAGGGAGGGAGGGAGAGATGGGGAGAGGAGAGGGGCAGAGGGAGGTGGGAGGGGAAGAGATAGAGAGAGGGAGCAGAAGAAGAGAGGGGGGAGAACACAGAGAGAAAGAAGAGAGAGAGAAAGAGAGAGGAGAGAGAGAGAGAGAGAGAGAGAGAGAGAGAGAGGGGGAGAAAGAGAGAGAGAGAGAGAGAGAGAGAGGAGAGAGAGAGAGAGAGAAGAGGAGAACAGAGAGAGAGAGAGAAAGAGAGAGAGGAGAACAGAGAGAGAGAGAGAGAGAGAGAGAGAGAGAGAGAGAGAGAGAGAGAGAGAGAGAGAGAGAGAGAGAGAGAGGAAGAGAGAGAGGGACAGAGAGAGAAAGAAAGACAGAGAGACGGGGAGGAAGAGACCAAGAGAGAAAGTGAGAACAGACACAGAGGAAGAGGGAGAGACTTCATTGAATAATACGCAGAGAGAGAGAGGTAGCGAGAGAGAGAGACAGAGACAGAGAAAGAGGCAGAGACAGACAGGAAGACAAACAGACAGAAAGATAGAGAGAGGGGTAACAGAGAGAGACAGAGATACTTTCTCTGCCCCCTCCCCCACCCCCACTCCCATACCCAGTGGTATGTTAATTTGCGAGGCAGGGAAGGTACACCACTCTCACAGCTGATACCGCTGACAACAGAGTTATCGTTCTTGCTGGGTACGTCATCGGAACAGTTTAGCCAGTATCAATTTCTTTTTCTCTTTCTTGCCGCCCAGTTCTCTGTGTGTCTGTCTGTCTGTCTGTCTTTCTCCTGTCTCTTGTTTCCCGTCTCTTTCTACGCCCCTCTTTGTTCAAAACATGGGACAAGACGACATAGTTTTGTTGTTTGTTATTCTTTCTGTCTGTCTGTCTGTCTGTCTGTCTGTCTGTCTTTCTTTCTTTCTTTCTTCTTTTTCTTTCTTTCTTTCTTTCTTTCTTTCTTTCTTTCTTTCTTTCTTTCACAGCTATTAAAATTGGAAGGGGAGCTACTTTCTTTCTCTCTTCCTATTTTGTTGTTGAGCAAAACAGATGATTGCTATTTGTAGTCTTTTTCATTGACGAGAGAGAGAGAGAGAGAGAGAGAGAGAGAGAGAGAGAGAGAGAGAGAGAGAGAGAGAGAGAGAGAGAGAGAGAGAGCACAGTTCATAATTACGATAGTGCATCTACATCCACCTGTTTGTTAGTCTGTCTCTACCTGTAGGTCTGTCTGCTTGGCTCCTAAGATAAAAGAAAGAAAAAAGTCGTTCAATACTCTCTCTCTCCCTCCCTCTCCCTCTTTTCTCGCTCCCTCCCTCCCCCTCTCTCTTTCCATGCTCTCTCCCCCTCCCTCTCTCTCCCTCCCTCTCTCTCTTTCCCTGCTCTCTCCCCTCTCTTTTTTCCCATCCTCACTCTCTCTCCGTCCCTCTTCTCTCGCCCCCACCCTCCTCCTCTCTCTTTCCCTGCTCTCTCCCCCTCTCTCTTTCCCTCCTCCCTCCCTCTCTCCCCCTCCCTCCCTCTCTCTCCTCCCTCTTTCCCTGCTCTCTCCCCCTCTCTCTTTCCCTCCTCCCTCCCTCTCCCTCCCTCCCTCTTATCCCTCCCTCTCTCCCCCTCCCTCTCTCTCCAACGTAACCCTTTTGTGGTTTAGTAGCTGATCTAGTCATTTCTTTACGACATAAGATAATGGTTCCTTGCAAGGGCTTTACACATTCATTCTTTTCTGTTCTTTTTTTCTTTTTTTTTTTAGTCGTGAGCATGGACTAGGTAATAGCACATTTTCTTGCTTTAAAAAACAAAACCTTTTGAATTTTTTTCGAACAGATAGTTTGTGATTACGTGTTTATTTATTTATTTATTTTTAGAGCTGGATGACAAAAGTCTTTGAACTTAATCCATTACCCTCAGTAAATAAAAGTAAATTATCTTAGACATTAACACACGGGGAAAAAAAACACTGTATAAAAATGATGATCAAGTCAGGCTTTTAAGGAATACATCAAATTTCAAGACAAGCTTGATAATTATGACGTGCATGTATTCAGCGATTAATGTCCCAACCAAATTTCCAGTCATTCCGAAAGAAATGAACACATTAGTTTTGTTGAAATAAAATGGGTCGGTCAGGCCGCA
>CM054145.1:54587036-54599536 GCA_028751875.1 Rapana venosa
TAAACACTGTAGGCGATACTGGTTTACCAATCTTCGCTGACAATGCACAGGAAAGGTGGGGGGGGGGAGAGGTGGTGGTGGTGGTGGTGGTAGGGGGGGGGGGGGTGTAGTGGGGGGGGGGGGGGGGGTGTCAAAAACTGAACCAAAAAACAGGGGCGGTTAACCTGTTGGGAGGGTGGGAGAAGTACCCCTGTGTCTGACATCTAGTGCAGTACTCATTTCTGGTTCTGGGGATGTAGTTGGCACATATTCCAGAAAGTGCACTCGCCCTCACTTTTCTGTTTGTTTCTGTGTCTGAGTCTTTCTTTCTCTGTCAGTCAGTCAGTCTGTCTGTCTGACTGTCTCTGTCTGTCTGTCTGTCTGTCTCTGTCTGTCTGTCTACCTGTCTGTCTGTATGTCTCTCTGTCTGTCTCTGTCAGTCTGTCTGTCTGTCTCTCTCCTCCTAACGCTATGGCCTTATTTTAGGTCATGTTCACAAAGAAGGATTGGCATCTTTCTCTGGTATGATAGTGCACAACAAGGCAATAGAGTAGCAGTAACAGCAGCAGCAGCAGCAGCATCAGCAGTAGTAGCAGCAGCAGTAGTAGTAAGTAGTAGTAGTAGTAGCAGCAGCAGCAGCAGCAGCAGCAGCAGCAGCAGCAGCAGCAGCAGCAGCAGTAGTAGTAGTAGTAGTAGTAGTAGTAGTAGTAGTAGTAGTAGTAGTAGCAGCAGTAGCAGAAGTAGCAGCAACAGCAGTAGTAGTAGTAGATGTGGTAGTAGTTGTAGTAGTAGTAGTGGTAGTAGTAGTAGTGGTAGTAGTAGCAGTAGAAGTAGTAGTAGTAGTAGTAGTAGTAGTAGTAGTAGTAGTAGTAACAGTAGCAGCAGCAGTGTGTCGTTCGATTAGCTGACTGAATTACTCATTGGTTGATCGGCTAGCTAAACAGGTTATTTCAGGTGTTTTTTTCATTTTAAGCTGTGATAGTTGGCTGTCAAGTCAAGAAAAGTCAAAACAAGTCAACATAACACAAGACAAATCAAGTCAAGACGAGTCAATTTAAGCAATGCCCAGTCTTTAGCATCTATATATGAAACATATTCCACAAGTCATGTAACAGGTCTGGGAATAGGTCAGCTCAAGTCAAACCAAGACAAGTCAAGTCAAATTAAGCAATGCCAAGTCTTTATCGTCTATAATTTATGAAACACATTCCACAAGTCATGTACCAGGTCTGGGAATGCTTTCCCTCAAACACTAGCCGAGACTGGGCAGAAGGAGGCTGGCACTGAAGTGCAAATGTTCTCATTCCCTGTAGCTAGAGTGTCCGCCACTCGACACACAGACTCGGTGCTGAGACTGAGAGATAGGAGAGGGTGCCTCTTTGACCACACACTTCATGATTATACTGTTCCTGTTTTACTGACACCTTTTGAACGACATCATAGACATTGCTTCCCACTTGTTCACCCACAGTATGCTTGTGAGCCTGTCAGCTCTAGAAGTCTCCTCCTCCTCCCCCTTCTTCTTTTTCTTCATCGCAATTCTTGTTCTTCTTGTTCTTCTTGTTCTTGTTCTTGTTCTTGTTCTTCTTCTTGTTCTTCTTCTTCTCTTCTTCTTCTTCTTCTTCTTCTTCTTCTTCTTCTTCTTCTTCTTCTTCTTCTTCTTCTTCTTCTTCTTCTTCTTCTTCTTCTTCGCAATTCTTCTTCGAGTGCTCAGAAAGCAACTATTGTAGTCTGGCATAATTATGAGCCAAATTACGTCGTGCTGCCGTTAAGCACCTGACAAGTCAGGCCCAGTGGCATGGGAGAGAAATGTTATCTTTTAAGTCTTTGGGGCTAAAAAGAAGGCAGGAGAATGGACCAAGAAGGCAGACAATAGACAAGAAGGAGGTGACAGGAAGAAAAGGAAGAAAGCAGAGACAAAAAGAGGGATAAAAAGAGGGAATTCCTAGCACAAAATTTCCAGGAGGTGGGGATGCTGTTCATACTGACAGGTCCCCAGCATCCCCGTGGGGGAATACTCTAGAAGTAAGACAGCATAGAGACAGATCTTGCGAAGAACCCAGGCCATGAAGTTTCAATGTCGTTGACTGTTGCTTTGGGGCGTTCCGCATCTTCAGAATTCCGAGAGTCGCCAAGCACATCTACTCTGTTTTATTCATTACATCTGGCCAGTCCCTGTACCACTGAAACCTAAATGAATTCCTCTGTTTGAGACGATAAAGTATTTGGATTTAGGACTGGAATCGAAGCATACACTGGATGAGAAGTTTAAGTGCAGGGCTTTTTTTCAATCCCTCGCTATACAGGCAGCCATACTCCGAAATCGGAGTTTGAACAAGCTCAACTGCGCCTAAATACTCCCCTCCCTCCCTGCAGCCAAAAGTGACAAAGTAATGTTGCCAACCTTTGCCACATGTTATGCAGTCATGTATGTGAACATATTTGTGTTTAGCTATCTGCTACTACTTTTACTCCGAGTAATGGGGGGTGTTAGATAGTCTAGTGGTTAGAGCGTTGTGCTCCTGATTTGCCGGCCCAGGATCGAGCCACTACCCAGACGCCCATTCAAGGGAAATTTTTTCCCCTGGAGTTAACATCAGTACTGACTCCACTCCCCTGAAAGTCTTTCAGATGAGACTATAAACCGAGGTGCTGTGTGCGAACACATGAAGAACATCTTTCACATAATTATGTTAAAACCGGTTCTGCTTTTCGAAAGTATAGGTCATTCATGGCGGTAAGAATGGATGCCAATATATACATTTACAAACTGAATGCACGCGAGGACTAGATGTAAACACACACACATGAGTGCTTGTTCCATTATACTCAAAATACAAGAATAAATGATAAAAAATAGAATAACAAATAAACAAACACAGACACACAGACACAGACACACACACCCACTCACACACACCATTCTCAGATGCACAATGCATTAAAAAGTTATTTACTACCTATGGACAAATGTTTTCCTCAAGCACACACAACCCGCGCAAGAAATTAAGCCCTTGACAAATAGAGACATTCAACTACACCTGCCGCTACCACAGCATACACACACACACATCATGTGATGGAAAAACCAAAGTGGTACCAGCCCTTTAACGACAAACATAACCATACTTTATCTTCCATCCCTCTCTGCTAACTGCATGCAGCCTTGTAGGCTAAGCACACAGCAGCCTCAGCCAGCTCTCTCTCTCTCTCTCTCTCTCTCTCTCTCTCTCTCTCTCTCTCTCTCTCTCTCTCTCTCTCTCTCCAGCATCAGCAAGGCAATGCCTGCCTCCCTCCCTCCCCTGCAGCACACAGCTAGCAAGGCTCCCTGCCTCTGCTCCCTCTGTGATGTATGCACAACACTCTCTTTCAGTGCTGCAAACATCGCTGCTGTCTATACATACATACACCTGTCATGTCACTGCTCTCAGACACAAGATGTGTGTAATGGAAGCTACAAAGAAAACCCGTTATATGGAGCACAAGTGTATGGGTGTCTGTGTGGGAGTGGGGATGGGGAATAGTGGTAAACTGTGAGGATTTCATGGTAAACATTCGTGCGTGGGGGTGTAACTATAAAGTGAGGTCCTGAAGTACATCGTGTGAGAGATCTAACTATAAACCAGGGTCTTGAATTCCAACACACTAAAAACCCTCTCGCAGCCTACATGGGCTAAAACTCCACCCCCCTTTCACAACAACAGAGTTGACCAGCCATGCCCTGTGGTATGGATGATGTGAGCATACCCAGCATGTATCTTGCTATCTGGAGAATGATGGGCTCTGCCAGGTTCAGCTTGCTGAAGACACCCTGTGTGTGTCAAGTTCAGTGCAGTGCTTCAGTGACCCGCCAAGGAATTACTGAGGATGTCATATAAGGAAAGTGAAGGTAACTCGCTACAGGTGAAAGTTTCCTTAAGTATACATGAACATGCAATAGTAATCATGTCTAACAGTTGTTAAGAGCAGACATTTAAAGACACCTGCTGCTACAGTATTCACAGACATGATGTACATACACATGCACACACACACATGCCTGTCAGATGCACAACACTTTAAACATCCAATTACTAGCAAGCTTAAACCTTTCCTTTAAACTCTACATGAACCTGCACAAGAAATTAAGCCCTTGACAAATACAGACACTCATCTACACCTGCTGCTATCACAGCATACACACACATACATCATGTGATGGAAAAACCAAAGTGAGGTACCAGCCCTTTAACGACAAACACAACCATACTTTATCTTCCATCCCTCTCTGCTAACTGCATGCAGCCTTGTAGGCTAAGCACACAGCAGCCTCAGCCAGCTCTCTCTCTCTCTCTCTCTCTCTCTTTCTCTCTCTCTCTCTCTCTCTCTCTCTCTGTCTCTCTCTCTCTGTCTCTCTCTCTCTCCAGCATCAGCAAGGCAATGCCTCCCTCCCTCCCTCCCCCTGCAGCACACAGCTAGCAAGGCTCCCTGCCTCTGCTCCCTCTGTGATGTATGCACAACACTCTCTTTCAGTGCTGCAAACATCGCTGCTGTCTATACATACATACACCTGTCATGTCACTGCTCTCAGACACAAGATGTGTGAAATGGAAACTATAAAGAAAACCAGTTATATGGAGCACAAGTGTGTGTATGTGTGTGTGTGTGTGTGTGTGTCTGTGTGTCTGTGTGGGAGTGGTGGTGGTGGTTGGGATGGGGAATAGTGGTAAACTGTGAGGATTTCATGGTAAACATTCGTGTGTGGGGGTGTAACTATAAAGTGAGGTCCTGAAGTACATCGTGTGAGAGATCTAAGTATAAACCAGGGTCTTGAATTCCAACACACTAAAAACCCTCTCGCAGCCTACATGGGCTAAAACTCCACGTCCCTTTCACAACAACAGAGTTGACCAGCCATGGCCTGTAGTATGGATGACGTGAACGTACCCAGCATGTATCTTGCTACCTGGAGAATGATGGGCTCTGCCAGGTTCAGCTTGCTGAAGACACCCTGTGTGTGTCAAGTTCAGTGCAGTGCTTCAGTGACCTGCCAAGGAATTACTGAGGATGTCATAATTATCAAGGAAAGTGAAGGTAACTCGTTACAGGTGAATGTTTCCTTAAGTATACACGAACCTGCAATAGTAATCATGTCTAGCAGTTGTTAAGAGCAGACAGTTTTAAAGACACATGCTGCTACAGTATTCACAAACATTATGTACATACACATGCACACACACTCACATGCCTGTCAGATGCACAACACATTAAACATCCGATTACTAGCTAGGTTACACCTTTCCTTTAAACTCTACACGAACCTGCACAAGAAATCAAGCCCTTGACAAATACAGACACTCATCTACACCTGCTGCTACCACAGCATACACACACATCATGTGATGGAAAAACCAAAGTGAGGTACCAGCCCTTTAACGACAAACACAACCATACTTTATCTTCCATCCCTCACTGCTAACTGCATGCAGCCTTGTAGGCTAAGCACACAGCAGCCTCAGCCAGCTCTCTCTCTCTCTCTCTCTTACTCCAGCATCAGCAATGCCTCCCTCCCTCCCTCCCCCTGCAGCAGCACACAGCAAGGCTCCCTGCCTCTGCTCCCTCTGTGATGTATGCACAACACTCTCTTTCAGTGCTGCAAACATCCATCACTGCTGTCAATACATACACCTGTCATGTCACTGCTCTCAGACACAAGATGTGTGTAATGAAAGCTACAAAGAAAACCCGTTATATGGAGCACAAGTGTGTGGGTGTCTGTGTGGGAGTGGGGGTGGGGATGGGGGGTAGTGGTAAACTGTGAGGATTGCATGGTAAACATTCGTGTGTGGGGGTGTAACTATAAAGTGAGGTCCTGAAGTACATCATGTGAGAGATCTAACTATAAACCAGGGTCTTGAGTTCAAACACACTAAAAGCCCTCTTGCAGCCTACCTGGGGTAAAACTCCATCCCCCTTTCACAACAACAGAGTTGGCCAGCCATGGCCTGTAGTATGGATGACGTGAACGTACCCAGCATGTATCTTGCTACCTGGAGAATGATGGGCTCTGCCAGGTTCAGCTTGCTGAAGACACCCTGTGTGTGTCAAGTTCAGTGCAGTGACCTGCCAAGGAATTACCGAGGATGTCATATAAGGAAAGTTAAGGTAACTCGCTACAGGTGAATGTTTCCTAAAGTATACATGAACCTGCAATAGTAATCATGTCTAGCAGTTGTTAAGAACAGACATTTAAAGACACCTGCTGCTACAGTATTCACAGATATGATGTACATACACATGCACACACACTCACATGCCTGTAAGATGCACAACACATTAAACATCCAATTATTAGCTAGGTTACACCTTGCCTTTAAACTCTACACGAACCTGCACAAGAAATCAATCCCTTGACAAATACAGACATTCAACTACACCTGCCGCTACCACAGCATACACACACATACATCATGTGATGGAAAAACCAAAGTGAGGTACTAGCCCTTCAACGACAAACACAACCATACTTTATCTTCCATCCCTCTCTGCTAACTGCATGCAGCCTTGTAGGCTAAGCACACAGCAGCCTCAGCCAGCTCTCTCTCTCTCTCTCTCTCTCTCTCTCTCTCTCTCTCTCTTTCTCTCTCTCTGTCTCTCTCTCTCTCTCTCTCTCTCTCTCTCTCTCTCCAGCATCAGCAAGGCAATGCCTCCCTCCCTCCCTCCCCCTGCAGCACACAGCTAGCAAGGCTCCCTGCCTCTGCTCCCTCTGTGATGTATGCACAACACTCTCTTTCAGTGCTGCAAACATCCATCGCTGCTGTCTATACATACATACACCTGTCATGTCACTGCTCTCAGACACAAGATGTGTGTAAGGGAGACCTCAAAGAAAACCCTTATATGGAGCAGGGGAGGGGGGGAGATTAGGGAGAAGGTTTATATGCACGTGACTTCGTACCTTGACTCCTTAAGGAGTCATTGGGGCACACTGTGCTAACATTTTTAGGTAATTGTCTTGGGAAGCTGAATCTGGCAGAGCCCCTACCTGTCCAGGAAGCATGCTAGGTTGGCATCCGTCTGTCTTGGGAGACAATGGAGAATGCGCTGTGGGTCAGTCAGTCAGTGGTGGAACTGCAGCGCCGACTGTGGCTGTAGAGCCCAATCCTGGAGCGGCAGATCCTGTTGCAGGTGTTGCATGTGAAGATGGAGTTGTCTGATGGTGCTGACTCCGCTCTCCGATGTCTGCGTGCTAGGTATGTATGTATGTATCCCCATTATACTTGCCACGACTGGACTGATCTTTTTGGAAAGGGAGATGGAGCTTTAGTGTGTGTGCAAACTGCTCTGCATGACTGTGCTCAGACACAGGCCCTTGGTTTACAGTCTCATTTGAGGGGCTATATGGAGACTGGAGACAGTATCCATGTTAATCCTCATAATTCTGAAAGACAACAGTAAATACAACTGTTCCTGTCTGACAGCGTTCGATGAAGCAAATAAAGAAGACTCCAGTGTGTGTGTGTGTGGTGTGTGTGTGTGTGTGTGTGTGTGTGTGTGTGTGTGTGTGTGTGTTGAGAGAGAGAGAGAGAGAGAGAGAGAGAGAGAGTTGTGTACTTGTGTGTGTTTATTTATTCTTTTATTTTATTCTGTGTGTGGATGTATGTAGATGTGTGTGTGCATGTGCATGCGTGTGTGTGCAAACGTGCGCATGCGTGTGTGCGTGCCTATGTGTGTGTTGACGGGTGGGTGGGAATCCTCTCTGAACGGAGACCATAGCCGAGATTCGAACCAGATCCCTCAGTCACGGTGAGACCATGAACACAACGGCTGGGCTACTGTAGTTCTTCCTCTGTCCAGCTAGCTAGCTAGCTTACCCACGGGGTATACACAGGGAAGGAAGAAGGTTTCCACACTTCTGTGATGCCAGGTGCTCTTGGCACGCTGCTGGCTAGCATGCAGAACATACGTACTCCGCATTCTTCACGATGATGGACGAAAACCGGGCTGTTGTCCTCACTGCTAGTTAGAAGTTCATTAAGCCTATACGTACACACAGGGACTGGCCAGTTAATTAGCACATTCTTGAGGCCGGCAAGAAGTGAAAACACATTCAGGTGACTTCTCCTTTAACTCCCTTTAACACGTCCTTAATGGACACTATAGCCGAGTGGTTAAAACCGTTCGACTCCAGTCCCTTCGGTCCATGAAGTCGTGGGTTCGAATCTCAGCGTCGGCGTCTGGTGAATTAAGGGAGGGGATTTTTTTAAAAAATACGATCTCCCAGGTCAATTTCAAGTGCAGACCTGCCAGTGCCTTAATTCCTTTTGTGTATATACACGTACAGGTGATCAAATATGAGCATTAAAGATCCCGTAATTCATGTCAGTGTTCGGTGGGTTACGGAAACATGAACATACCCAGCATACCTTCCCGAAGTTGGAATGCGGCTACCTTCATGGTGCAGGGCAGAAACAAACGCATACGCAAAATCTTACCATTGGTGAACCTCGGAGCTGTAGCTGAGGAACGCCAAACAAATGAATGGTCTTGACGCCCAGCACTGCATTTTTTTTTTTATCAGGTAGAATGTCACAGACATGTTGAACCTGGCGGAGTTTTTCCTACTTAGGTAGCTGGATGCATGCTGGGTATGTTCTGTTCATCCATCTCAGCGACTAGTTTATTTTTCTATGGTTTTCTATGGTTGGTTTAATTTTTCTATGAAAATAGGATGATGTTTCAACAATATACGCGCAAAACTATTCTGCATTCTCACACGGAACGTCAGTTTACAGCCTCATCGGCCGAAAGACTTTCAGAGAAGCCGAGTCAGTACCAATGACAGGTGGAAAAGAAACAAAAATCTTCTCGAACAGAAGACTCCGAGAAGGTTCGAAAACTCGGCCCCTAGGTTACCGTTATGTCACGAGTATGATGATCTAACCGCTAGGCTATCCTGCCTCCTAAATCTGTGGTATGTACCAAGCAATGGGGAGCATGCATATTATGTGCTAAGGGCACATTGTTATGTCTGGGAAGTGCATTCCTTTTCCTTTGGGAGCGATATTTTCCAAACAAGCCTGGTTTGTTTCAGCGCTGTCAAATTCTGCAATATATAAATATTGGAGGTGTGTGTATGATTAAGCATGTGATTGAATGAAGGAAATTAGAAAAAAAGGAGGAGGAGAGAGACAGACAGACAGAGAGAAAGAGACAGAGGCAAAGACAGAGAGAGACAATGAGAGAAAGAGGAGGGGGAGGGGGGGAGAAGCAAATGAGAGAGGAAGAGCGAACTAACAAATAACAGACATTGCGAAACGATTGGAAAAACAAACCAATAAAGAAAGACACTCATTACAATTGGAAGGCATCCCACAAAAACGTTACTTTAAAAAAAAAAGCTTAATAAACAAATCAACTCCTGCAGGAAGAGGCGTGTTAGACAAAGGGAGGTTATCTAAACAAAACCGCCCAACATCAACAAGGGGGAGAGCATATTGCCAGAAGAGGGCGTTGTGGTTTTTCGCGGAGCTGTTTATTTGATTTTCCGCTGTCAAAATTGCTACAGATCAGCCTCTTCCAGGTCTCCTACCCTTTACACCACTACCCCCCCCCCCCCCCCCCCCCCCCCCCGCCCACCATCTCCTTTCATAATAGAATCGAGGCTTTGTGGGACTGACGGGGGGTCCTTAACCCAGTAAAAAAATCCCATGCAATCTTGATGTTTACAGCCCCGCCGACCACAGACATAAGCCCCAAGAAGAAAAAAACCAAAACCCCACTAACCCCACCCTATGGATGGAAGAAGATTTGCATGTCCTGATTTTGTTTCTCAACAGGCACACAGCGTGTATGTGGGTTGTGTTGGTGTTTTTTTCTTTCTTTCTGATATACTGGAAAAACCCACCGATTTTCAAGACAGCCGCATGACCAGCCTGTCACCTGGGGAGGCGAATGCTGAGGCCCAGCACCATTCCCACAGGCCGTCAGCGCATAGAGACCATGGCCATGATGGTGGCTGGATCTGCCAGTCTTCTTCTTCTCTTGTTCACTTTTCACCGTCAGCTGGGTCTGGGAAAAGTAATGGCATGTATGTCCTTTCCAGCTCTTCTCGTGGGCCGTACAGCTTGGTTTGCAGGGTCATCTCTGACTGCTACACCATCTTCCTCAGGCCGCTGTGTAGCGTGCATGTTTGAAGGTCTGTCAAGTAAGTGACTGTCTCCTGGCCCCTTGTCTCCTTCCCCTTAAATACGGTCCTTCGGATGAGACTATAAACCGAGGCCCCGTGTTCGAACGCATGCAGAACATCTTGCGCACGCGTTAAATCCTGTTCCGCTTTTCGTAAGAGTAGGCCATTGTGTGCCGGTGGAAACAGATGACAAAATTTACAAAACCGCATACACACGGGGACTGGATGTAAAAAGCACATGAGTGCTTATTCCATTATCCTCGATATAAAATAAATAAATAAATAAACTGTCTATTGTCCTTGTGCGGGGGTGTGTGCAAGCGTACAGTTTGAGGGGAAGCAAGTGTGTCCGTCGCCACAAGAAAATATGGACTGGTCAAGACTGTCCTACAGGGAACAGTACCAGGAGGAAAGGAGACGAAGAGGCAGACGAGGAAAAGACGGGAAGACAACAGAGAAAGGACTGGCCTTGAGCAGACCGACATACTACGGAAAGCTGAGGACTGCCAGGAGTGGAGGAAGCTGGGTGCAACATTTTCTGTGGTGCCTTAATGGTCTACCACATTACAGGATAGGTGAAGATATGTGTCCGTAAGCATGAGTGTGTGTATGTGTTTGAAGGTTTGTTTGATCGTTTTTTTACCTTTAAAATAAGTTCACTGTTAGGAGGGAGTAGTGCATTAGGAGACTGGGCTGGGGGTGGGGATGGTTATATTCTTCTTCTTCGTCGTCGAACGCTCAGACAGAACTATTGTCCATTATATGAGCAAAAATGCGTCACGCTGCCGTTAAGCGCCTGACATGTCAGGCCCAGCGCATCCGACTTCGGCATTGGAGAGAACTGTTATCTTTTAAGTCTTTCTGGGAAAAAAGGCAGGAGAATGGACCAAGAAGGCAGAAAATAGACAAGACGGAGGTGAAAGCAAGAAAAGGAGCCAGGCAGAAACAAAGAGAGTGAAAGAAAATAGGAAATTTCTAGCACAGAATTTCCAGAAGGTGGGGGATGCTGTTTACACTGACAGGCCCCCGGCAACCCCACGGGGGGAGGATGGTTACATCATCATCATCATCATCTGTTCCGTGACCTTGGCGGTCGTGGGGGAGACACGAAAGACGATGCCGTGGTAAGCCTCCTCCATCCATCTCGGTCCTCGGCTCTGCGCAAGAGTACCGAGTCATTCATCCTGGTCCATTCTCTGATGTTGTCCATCCATGACTTGTTCTGTCTTCCCCTCTTTCTGCCACCTTCGAGTGTTCCCTGCAGTACTGTTTTTGGCAGAGTGTTGTGGCGGGTGACGTGGCCGAACCATGTCAGCTTTTTCTTCTTGACGATGGTGAGAAGGGGTTCCTGTGGACCTGCCAGCCGTGTTATTTGACTCTTGACAAATTCATTGGTCTTTCGTTCTCTCCAGGATATGCCCAGCAGTTTTCTAAGGCATTTTGTTTCAAATGACTGGATTCGGTTATTTAACTGACTGAACGTTACTGGTTCATGTGTCATGACCGAGTCGTATCCAAGTGTTTGTGGGTATGTCTGCTGCCCTGTGCTATGCTGGCGGTGCCTGGAAGGACGGAGCTGCCGCACTCTCTCTACACAGCGGTCTGTCCTCACTCCTGGCGGGTTCTTCAGGACGTCCGGCCCGCAGTTGTGGTCATCCGGGATAATTATACACAACCAGAGTGGATTACAGCTACTTGTCAAAGAAAATCAGGATAAAAAATATTTTGAGAAAAAAAGGAACATAAAAGGAGAAAGTGTGAAATGATTCGATTTAACCAATTCCTTCCTCCTCAACGTTTTGAAATCCCTCTATAATCATGTTTGAGCATAAAACGCTTCTGTCTGTCTGACTATCTTCCTGTCTCTGCTGTGTCTCTTTGTCTCTGTCTATGACAGTCTATCTCTGTCTCTTTTTGTCACTCTGTTGTTATCTCTGTCTGTCTATTTCTTTCTCCCACTGGCCCTCTATTTTTGTTTTTCTGTGTCTCTTTCTGTCTGTGCCACTCTTCCCCTCTCCCGCCCCTCCTCTTTCTCGATCTCGAACTGTTCATTCCTCGCTCCTTTTTTCTCCATTATTTTGAGTCTCCTTGCTTATGTATTTCTCTGTTTATACGTTTACTCTTTTTTCCGACGGCTGGATGTAAAAAAAAAGTCTTGTACTTATTCTATTACTCCCAGAAAATACAATGTTGTTATCGTTATCTATTCATACAGGGCTGTAAAGGCCTGATCAGGGCAAGGGCTGGATGAAGAAAAAGGACATGAATGCTGAGATGTAACCCTTGAAAAATAAAGATCATTCATTCATTCATTCATTCATTCATTCATTCATTCATTCCACATACCTTCTCT